>CM046029.1:63721598-64103031 GCA_025215565.1 Flaveria ramosissima | reverse complement strand
CTCGGTCTTCAATTTAGTAGCACTTGCTTCTGATCCAATATAATGGGTACATGACGACCCTGACGTGTCTGATCCAGAAGTAGAAGCATGTGAAGGACCTGACGAGCTGGACACAAATACTGTCTGGAGAGGTGCTCCAGATGTCTTAGCTTGAGGCGTGGCATTGTATAAAGCTGGGTTTTGTGTATATGAAGACTTCTGTGCTCTATACTTCATCCTTAGTGCTTCTTCACGCAGTCTAAGAATAAAATCATTTATATCCAGCTTTATAAGTATTCCATTCTGTCTAAGATTAGACACGAATGAAGCCCACTTATCAGGCAATCCATCTGCGAAGTTGCTTACTTTTTCTTCCATAGTTGTCTCCACTCCATGTGTATGCAACTCGCTCATCAAATGGTAGAATCTATCAATGACTTCATCTAAACCCTCGTTACCAATTGATGAGAAGTTATCGAATTCCTTCTTTAACTCCTTTGCTTTGATTGCCTTTAACGATGCATTCCCATCATACCTTTTCTCTAGCTCATCCCACAGTTTCTTGGACTGCTTGTTCTCTGAGTACTGGTGGAATATGTCTTTGGGGATCGACTGAGTTATCATCGCATAAACTCTTTTCTCAGCATTATACTTTACTTTCTGTGCGTCGGTCATCCCACTTAACGTTAATTTCACTCCATCTGCTCCCACCGGTGTACTATACCCCACTTCGATAGCTTCCCACAGATTAGGATCTACTCCATTGAGGTAGATCTCAAAACGTTGCTTCCAGTGAGGAAACTCATCTAAAGTCAAAAGCTTTGGTGGTTTATTGTGAATACCCACCTCACTCTCTAGCAGCAGCAGATTCTGAATTCTTGAGTCCTTCCCCGCAGTAAAGGCTGACATCTGATCTTCCATGGTTAACAAACTTAGAGTCTAATCAAATCAACTTTAACTGATGCGACTGAAGGATGCGAATGGTCTTATCGTGCGTATGAACTCTGCGATTGGTTCAACCGTGCGACTGAACAGGGCGAATGGTTCAGTCGTGCGAATGAATCTGGTGCGTATGAGCTATGCGAACGAACGGTTCAGTCGGCCGAATGAAGGGTGCGACTAGGTCCAGTCGTGCGAATGAACACTGCGAATGAGTCTAGTCGTGCGAATGAGTCACTCGTGCGACTGAAGCTGCTGTTTTGCGAAAATTTCTAGGTTTGACGGGTTTCAGCCGTAAAAATTCGAAATTTTGCAAGTCCAAATCGTCTAAGTCCGTAGAAACTGAACTTCAATGAGCAGGGAACGTCCAAGATCACTTTTGATGCAAAAGATTGCGTTTTTTCGTGCAAAAACACAAACTTTTATGCAATCTTGATTGAATCTACACGAAATCAAGAGCCAAAGCTCTGATACCACTTGTTAGGACCTGGTATTTGAACGAAATACCGAGTGATTGCGTGTTAAACCAACTCAAATAGTGCGGAATCCTATTTGATTGGCGATCCAATCAGTGAGAACACACGATGAATCAATCAAGAATTGATATCAACGTCAGAAATCGATTAGGAACCGATCTGATGTGTTCTATGAACTTGGAGAACGATTTGGGAGGCTTCTGGACGGCTAGGGTACGTCTGGAGTCGTAATGGGATGAATGCTTACGTTTTCCCACGAATTGGGTCTATTTATAGGTTAGTATTGTTCAATCGTGCGACTGGGCCATAAGTATGGTTCAGTCGTGCGATTGAACCATGCGGTTGATTCATCCGCACGACTGAGTGTTCAGTCGTGCGATTGAGTCAATCTTACGTGTCAATCATACGACTGATCCAGTCTCCTGGTTCAGTCGTGCGATTGAGTCAATCGTATGAAGTTATTCATGCGTGTGGTCCATTCGCATGGGCCATCCGCATGAGAACTTCATTAACTTAAGTTTGAATGTTCTATTTAATATAACTTAATGTGCACTCATTCAAACATACATAAACCCAATCAATTCAATCACAACTCATTAATGAAATATTAAACATTACAAGTAACAACCAATTCATATCATTTCATTAATCAATTACAATTACATCAAAATCAGACAGACAAGTTCATTACATTACAAATCATGATCTAGGGACATACATGTATCAACAACCATACAACCCGAACATGAACATATCATACCTATGCGCCCACATTCATGGTAGAGGAAACAAAACACCTACACACATTCATGCATTTCACCATTGCCACACAAACCCATGCACAACACATCAAACACATGCAGAATGCACACATGCACATCATAACACACACACCACACACAAAATTGACTAACTTCAACATACACACCCACATTACATATACATGCAAGCATCCCATATAAACATGCATGGCAATATATAAATGCACCCATACAAACATTTCAGCCCACACACCACCACAGAAACACACACACACACACATTCGCAGAAACATACACACCTTCGCAAAAACACACACACACACATAATCGCAGAAACACATACCTACATACATACACCCAAGATATCTAGCCCATCAAGGACCTCCCGACCACCAAAGCACCCAACGAAGAAACATACGCGCATACACACAAGAGTACACCGAACCCACGGTCACGAACCCCACGTATCAATGCATACGGACTCACACATAATTATGAAAATACACATATGGATTTGAACATGACAACCAAATATGAAACCGCGCGAACCGTACTTATACATGCGAGTCATCGACGATAATAATAAACCGTATAGTAAACGAACCTACGGATCGCACCTCGCGCACGTACCGCCGCTTGGAACTGTGAGAGGAGGACGATCGACGACACTACCGGGGAATAGCTTGCTTACAATCGATCGGTGGGGACTACTGTCGGTGCATACATAACATACATCATGCATAAATATGCAACATCATCATCATCATGCCCAACATACCCTCTAATGTCTTAACAGTCATCTTACATGAACTTACGGGAATCTCCATCTCAAAACCTACGTCTGCACTTTCCCCCGAAAGTCAGTAATTAAACTACACCTTTCCCCGGGTACAACAACCCTACTTGGGCGTATGGACACCCTTCAGTCGCATGGCCTCCAGGCGACTGAACATCATGCGATTGGACCTATGCGGATGAACATCTATGCGAATGGACACCCAGTCGTGCGAATGGACCTCATGCGGATGAACACCCAAGCGAATGAACACCCATGCGAATGACTTCATGCGGATAAAACTAATGCGAATGAGCACCTATGCGACTGGGCCCTCAGTCGTATGACTCCCCATGCGACTAGCCCTCAATCGTACGAATGAACCCTTAATCGTGCGAATGAACCCTCAATCATGCGAATGAACCCTCAATCGCACCCCAGTCGGCCGTATGGCCTCCAGTCGGTCGCCTAGCCCTAGCTGATGCAGAATGGAGTTCATTCCGAACCCAATCTGCCATTTTCGACCTCCAAGCTCATCCAAACCCATTCTAGGCCAAAATCAACCATCCTTAGGAATGCATACCACAACACCACTCAAGCACACATAAGCCGGAAACAAACTCCAAACGCATCACACGCAAACACACCCAAATGGGTCAAACACATACACATACAAAAACGGGTTTTCTATGCTTTCCAGCCCCAAAATCGGTTGTAAATAAGTAAAAGAGGCGTCCTAGAACTCACACAAACGAACACAACGAGAAGAGCTTCGGTTGGACTCGCTACACGACGATTTTCGAGCTCGAACCCACTCGAATCAAGCCTTTTTCCTCTTTTCTCCCTTTTCTCTCTTCTTTCTCTCTATATGGCTGAAATGTGGGTGTGGGGAGAGGGTAAGGGCTGCCCTCTCCCTTTAAATAACACCACCTGCTCAACTTTTTCTTGTTGGCGAGTTTGGTCCCTCGACTTTGGACTTTATTTCTTTTCTTCTTTCGTCGGCTTCAAAATAAATAACCGGGTGTTACATCTTTGTTTTAAACCAAATTTGAACTAGGCATCTTGGCTGACCATTAAGCTAGGCTTGGTGGTTTGCCACCGACATATAAGGGGACTATTCACATCTTTAATATGAAATATTCATATTTTGAAATACAATATTCACCATAGACCATTAAGCGTGACCATGGTGACCCTCGACCTCTTGGGGGACCATTACCTATCACCCTTGTCGTTCGCGATGGTACCCATCCTCACAAACCCTAAATCTCTTCCTTAGTGGACCAAAAAATGGCCAACCTGTAGAGCCCATTGTGGTATCTATGGTCCATTTTCTCAAATCCTTATGCTTTCTTTTTTTAACAATTTTGATTCGTTTATTTGTGTGACAATCAATCAATTAGGCCGAAGGGTCATAACTTGAACCAACGTTCAAGTTGTGTTTTAGTTGCAACCCATCATTTTTGTTTGGGTCATAAACATATACTATGAAACCTATTTTGTACCAAAACCATTAATCTCCATCAAACAAAAGTGATTTTTAACAAAACAAATCACAATTTATGCATCATTACTTTAGAAGTTATATATCTTTATACATATCGATAAAAAAGACTTCCCTATCGCTTGCTATTATGCAAGACTCCTATGTGGCTTGCAATGAATGCAAAACTACTGACGCTTGCCATTACCCAAGACTTCTATATCGAGCTTGAAATACGTCAAGACCTTTATGGTGTAAGACTTTTTTAATATACTTTCACAGTTGTGCTTTTGAGGGGTAACTATTATTGAATTAGTATTTAAGTTCTCTATCATTTGTAAGGTTTACACTTAAAGGCTGATGCAACCAAAACAACCAAAGAGCTCTCAGCATGCATGCATGAAGTATAGAGTAGAGTTACTTTGAAAGTTTTACACAACTCAAAAGAAATAAGCTAAGTGTAAAATCTTCCGAAGCCAAATGACAAAATCTTCCGAAGTCAAAGATAAAGTCTTCTGAAGCCAAAGACTGATTTCTTTCGAAGACAGAGAAGACATGCTTTCTCTGATCACCTTTTGACAAAAAGTTGAACAACTTTCCGTTGCCACTCTGAAGACTCACCAACTTGATAAGTTGGTGAAAACGTCCATGCTTTTATCAACTGTAAATTATGGTCATTGGTCTATAATTTTCTACTTTTGTACCTTTTATCATTTTTTTAATATATTAGGATGTGAGCTATGTCATGTCATAGTCACAAGTCAAAAGGCATTCTACCTTTTGACTATACATTGATCTTGTTGTCTAGATTAATGTTTACAGCTGGCTTTCAAAGTATGGCCGACTGTAGGATGTAGTATACATTATGTCAGGTTCTTGTATTTATTTTTATACTTTGTAACACTTATAATAGAACTGAAGAGTAATATACAACATTCTTGAAAACCAAACATATCTTGTTCTTGTTCTTTGTTCTGTATCATACTTGTGTTCATGGTATCATCAACTAAAACCCGGTTCCCTATTTGATCTGTTAAGTGTTCTAAGTCTCTCTTCATTGTGAAACTGATTGTATTGACCACCCTTAACTAGTCCTGCATCATCCATATTTGAACTCTAGCTTTCTTTATTAGTAATCATGTGTAGCTTTTTAATTGCTCTTAAACTACATTCTATGTGATTACCTTTTCTCTTTAGGTGCTTTAACTATAATTAACTTTATTTCATTAACTACACTGACTATGATCATTTGTACTTTAACATACTTTTTCTTTCATTACTATAGTTAGCCGAAGACTCTAGCAAGGTCAAGTACCTATAACCAAACACTGTAATATACTAAAGCTGTATACTGTGAAGTACCAAGTATTGTATAAAAACCAAGTGCTATACTACAAGGCCGAGAACCATTCTACAGGCAAGAACTATCATCAAGTACGATACTATTAGTTATGATCTATGGGAGGATGGGAATTAGGCAGTATCAAGTACCACTGTCTTTTGCATACTTTAACATACAAATTAGAGTTTTAAGCATTAAAAACTATTTTATGGATTAAAACCCATAAAAATATAAACTTTATCATTAAGAACTATGTAAAGTATCATCATACTTTCACGGTATGCATATTAGGCCCAAAAATTAACTTAAAACACATAACCGCGGTGGGGGGATTTAAAACTCACCTATTAGTAGAAATCGTAGAACTAGCTAACCGCGAAAGGAAGAATACAGATATCTACACAATAACATTCAAAGATTTTAATTTTAATATTATTATCTATGCATACAAAAGCTTAGATTCACCGAATGATGAAAGGCATCATATACCTTAAGTAATTTCCTTCACACACACACACACACTCTCTCTCTCTCTCTCTCCTAGAGCCCATTTTCTCTATCTAGGTTGCCCTTCATGGCAAACTTGATGTGCAAAAATTAGGGGGAAGGTGGCTTTTTCCGTTAAATAGGGGATGTTCAAGGTTTAACTTTGTTTTACGACAACTTTAGCCCCTGTCCATACAACAAAATTCTCAATAAAATTTAAGGTGTTACAAGTCTATTCTTTTATTTAGGTTTTGTTACTGAAACCTACTCTGCATCAAAAAAACTTTGGTTAAAATTGTCTCATCTTGGCTTCAGACTCCCACAATGACTTTGAGCCTTTTTAATACTTTCAATGTACTTTGACAAATAGAATTACTTTATTCCTCACTTGCATATGACATCTGTCTATCCGTGGTAACTTTTATATAAGCTATGATTCTTTCTAACTTTTCATTTGTAGCCTTGATAACGTCTAAGCTTCCCATTGCTTTATGTCTAATCTCTCTCCAACATATTAGGGTTTTACATCTCCTACTGTAGAGCATCTCATACGTAGGCATACAAATATTGGCATCGTTGTTGTTATTGTATGAAAATTCTACTAATTGAAGATGAATATCCCTCCTTCCACTGAAGTCAATAATACATGATCGAAGCATGACTTCTAAAGTCTGAATAGCTCTTTCACAATGTATGACAACCCTGTTTTTGGCCACGATGGTTGCATTGTAGAATGTTATGTGGTAGAGGAAGCCTAAAATTTTGCTCTGACTATTTAAAAAACATGAAATCAATTTGCAATCCTTTTAAACATGTTGATAAAAGAATCTGCATCGACAAGCATTTATGGCGAGCTATAAGAGATGTTGTGGATGCTAAGTTACTTGATCAAGCTCATCTTTATGTATAACGAAATACTGCTATTGTGGAGACGTATATTGAGTAAGAATTACATAATACTATTGATGGGTGCGGATAGTATATATATTTTGATAAAGATTCTTCGCACATATTCAGTTTTAATTGGTTATTACTAATACTAAACCACACACACAAAAGGCAAGTGTACCTGTCATGTGGTAATATAGTGTTGGTAAGAATTGAGTATCAATCCGTGGACACACTAAGTCTACTCAACAACCCTCATAATTAACTATCAGTTTTATGTTTTAGAAAATGACAAGTTAAACATAATAACAATAAATAAAGATCGATAAAGATAGATTAAGACTTTTGGTGATTCTTTCAGTAAAGTAAGGCTGTTATCCTAATTTAGATTACACTTATGTAACTGTGATGAATTGATGGTATGATTAAAGATATTGATTAATGTAATTATGTTAATGTTTATAAAGGTGAGCTGGCGTGATTTCTCGTCTATCCGCTCCGTAGTGACTAGGATCACGTCAGGTTGAGTTTTACTACTAAGATCAAATCTCTAGTAATGTAGGTAAATCTTTTATGACCTTTTTGACATACGATTACTGAAAACATAACTTAATTGTTAAAAAGAGAGTTGATAAGGTTCCTTTCTAACATACCATTAATTTTAGAAAACCATAACAATTACTGTAGATTTCTCAGACTAATAAAAGGGAACCCGTAAATGATCAGAAAGTTAAGGTGATATGATTTCTAATAACCATTTCTAGTTAATTAGCCATGGATTTATTATGAAGACCTGTTTCGCGAATAAAAGTTGATCATACATTTTTCAACCGTGTATGACAATCACAATTACAAATCATAAAGTTATAACTTTCCGTTAAAATGTAGATGCTACCCACCAAAAGTTTTCCCAAGACCACCATAACATTAACATAATATAAATCACATCATTAGTTCATCACAAATTACATAAGTTTCATTAAATTAGGATAACACATGAAGTTTAGCTCATAATGAGCTTGAAAATAACAACAAAGATAAAAGATAGTAATAAAATTATTAGTAAATTAGAACAATCAAACCGGTGATCCACTATGGATGATGTTAAACGATCCCAACCTTCTTCTAAATGTTGAATGAACCTCCAAAACCCTCTAAGGACCTCCAAAGGATGGGTTCCCGAGAGGGAACACCAACACTTCACCTCCCAAAAGCTCATCTTCAACTTGCATATGAAGTCCTATTTATAGGCTTTCTGGAGTGTTTAAGCACGGCCCCGTGCTAGTACAATGTACGTAAAAGTTGTTCGGCTTGTACGCTCAGATCTTGTCGGGCACGGCCCCGTGTTCAATAGGGCACGACCCCATGTGTGTGGTGGGGCACGACCCCGTGCCTCCTGGGGCACGCCTCCGTGCCTCAGGTTGGGGAACAGTACCTTTTGTCCTGTCGGACTGAGAAACACAGGGGTGTGTTGATTTTAGCACGGGATGTGTTTCAGGCTGGGCATGGGGGCGTGCCTCATGAAGCACGACCGCATGCTTGAATTCGAATGCTTGGTTTTCTTCATTTTCTTCTTATTTAAGCTCTTTTGTTCATCTTGGTCTTTTCCAAGCCTGAAAACACAATATGAACGATTTAAGTATCAAATCAT
This sequence comes from Flaveria ramosissima, assembly GCA_025215565.1. NCBI lineage: Eukaryota > Viridiplantae > Streptophyta > Magnoliopsida > Asterales > Asteraceae > Flaveria > Flaveria ramosissima. The sequence continues at coordinate 64,094,251 of CM046029.1, read as the reverse complement.
TATTTTCAGTAAGAGTTTGTAGAATAATTGATGTGCAATTGATGTATTTTATATGTATAATTTGAAGCACATCAACTATATTTTTCTTTGTACTAAATCTATTACATAAAACATTCACTAACTACTACTGTTATGTAACACCCGGATATTTCTTATTTTGAAGCCGGCGAAGAAAGAAAAGAAAATAAAGTACAAAGTCGAGGGACCAAACTCGCCAACGAAAGAAAGTCGGGCGAGCGGAGTATATAAGGGAGAGGGCAGCCCTTACCCTCTCCCCCATACACAAATTTTCAGCTCTCAAGTGAGGAGAAGAGAGAAAAGAGGAGAAAAAGAGAAAAAGGGGTGTTTTGGGTGATTCGGGTGTCCAAACTCGTCGTGTGGCAAGCCAAATCGAAGCCCTTGACGTTGTGCTCGATTGTGTGAGTTCTAGGACCCCACTTTTACTTGTTTTCAACCGATTTTGGGGCTGGAAAGCATAGAAAACCCGTATGTGTATGTGTGTGTGTTTGAACCATTTGGGTGTGATGTGTGTGATGCGTTTCGTGTATGTTTCCGGGCTTGTGTGTGCTTGTATGGTGTTATGGTATGTATTCCTAAGGTCCAGAAGGGTTAATTTAGGCTTAGAATGGGTTTGGATGAGCTTGGAGGCCGAAAATGGCAGATTGGGTTCGGGATGAACTCCATTCTGCATCAGCTAGGGATAGGCGACCGAATGGAGGCCATACAGCCGAATGAGGGGCGACTGAAGGTCATTCGCACGACTGGGATTAATTCGCACGATTGAGGGTTCAATCGCACGATTGAGGGTCCAGTCGCATGGGGAGTCATACGACTGAGGGTTCAGTCGCATAAGTGCTTAGTTGCATGAGTTCATTCGCATTAGATCAGTCGCATAGGTGCCCTCCCCATCCGCATAAGGTCCATACGCACGACTGGATGTTCATTCGCATAGATGTTCATCCTCTTGAGTCCAATCGCATGATGTTCAGTCGCATGAAGGTCATGCGACTGAAGGGTGTCCATACGCACGAATAGAGCTGTTGCACCCGAAAGAAAGTGTAGTTAGACTTCTGGCTTTCAGGGGAAAGTGCAGATGTAAGTTTTGACGTAAAGGTTCCCGTAAGTGCATGTAAAATAACGGTTGTAGCCTTAGAAGCATGTAGGGCATGATGATGATGATGTTGCATGTTTATGCATGTTATGTATGTATGATGTTGCCCTGTATGATGTGATGTTGATGCATGCTAATGTTCCTTGGTATGATGTATATTATCTTTCCTATGGCTTTACGTATTATGATGAATGAAATGAAGTATTATGTAACGTAAAGTGGAAAGAAATGACACGTCTTGCATGCATCGAATAACGGGTCCTTCTTTGTGATTGACCATTAATGTAAAACCTCTACCGCTTACCCTTAGTACTGTGGCATACGTTTAGCTGTTCATTTATTGACTTCGGCCCAGTGGCTATGACTGATCGGTTATCCTTAGTACTGTGGCATATGTTTAGCTGTTCATTTATTGACTTCGGCCCAGTAGCTAAGACTGATCGGTTACCCCTAGTACCGTGGCATACGTTTAGCTGTTCATTTATTGACTTCGACCCGGAAGCTGAGACTAATTGGGGTGTAGCATATGGTATTGGTACGGATGATGTCCGATGCGCAAGTAAAGTTAAACAGAACGAATGAACGAATGAATGAATGAAGAAGATAATAATGATATTATCTATGCGTACGTACGATGTATGATCATGTTAAAGTAACGAATGGTTTTATATGAAAGTAAAGTAAGTTTTATAATAAAACTAGAACTCACTCAGCAACGCTGACTTTTTATATGTTCTCCAGTTGGCAGGTAATGGTTGCTGAGGATGGCACGAGGTGGCTACTCAGCTCTTTTGGGATGGCATCCATTTATAAAGCTTTTGTGTTATAATGCAAACATGTATTTTGTAATCGGATAACGATGTATTATTGGGCAAAAGTGTTTATAATCAAATGAGATGTCGTTTTTGAATGTTTCCGCTGCAATGTTTTATGAGACAAATGTAATTATATGTTTTATATGCAATGAATGACCAACTGTAAGCGTCCCGGGAACGGGGCCTTACAAGTTGGTATCAGAGCCAAAGTTTAAGTGAAATGGGTAAATTTTCAAAATAAACCTTAACTTAAACTGAAAATGGGACGAATGGGGAATGGGATGCCAAACTGAGTAGCTGCGTGCCATCAGGTATTTTCTTAAAATTAACCGGTTGATGTGCGCATGGTATATGGTTATGTGTTGTATGTAGGTTTAAATACTGATGTAGTCGTGACAGGTAATACTTGGGGTATGAAGAGTAAAGTAAGTGGCTAATCACAACTGGCCACTGTAATTAGGGACTTACTATACTCGACATAAACTGAGTTGTTTCCTTGAATGACCGTGTTGGTGTTTGAATCTTTCAGTGTGATAGAGAATGGCTGGTGGTAGATCTTCTAGAGCTTCTAGGGGTGGAGGCCGTGGTGGTCCTAATACGGAACCGCGACCTAAAAGAGGAAGGCCTAGAGCTGAGAAAGAGGTGCCTGCAGAACCTAAGACTCCTCATCCAGAAGCTGGGAATGGAGTGCAAACTTGAGGGCCTCGGTAAAGGAGGCTGTTGTTGAGGAAGTACATCAGGTCATGCAGACAATCTTACCATCTGTGGTGACCGAAGTCATCAAAGCTGTGAAGGAGGGGGAAAGGAAGGAGAGAAATAGGGCCTCGGGGGAGCAACCGGAGCCTGAAACGATTTTCTCCGATAATGAGGAGGAAGAGGAAGAGGATCCTGTGCGAGAAGTGGCACGAGGCTGTAACTACGGGGTGTTTATGAGATGCAAGCCCCCTACTTTTGACGGTAATGGCAATGCGGCTGCTCCTCACCGATGGGTGAGAGAAATGGAAGCTGTTCTCGACATCAGCGAGTGCCGGGAAGATCAAAAAGTAAAGTTTGCCACCCATTCATTTGTGGACTCGGCACTATGCTGGTGGGACAACATTGTCCAAGCGGAGGGTAATCGGGCAATCGGGAGAATGAGGTGGCCCGAGCTGAAGAAGATGGTAATTGAGGAGTTCTGTCCTCACAGGGAGATGGATAAGATTGAGAGGGAGTTCCTGCAGCTGGAGGCGGGATCCATGACACATCAACAATACACTACCAAGTTCAACGAGATGGCACGGTTGGTGCCGGATCAGGTGACGCCTCTTTCTCGAAAGATCAAGAGGTACATTCAGGGTTTACCGGTGGATGTTCGCCGGCATATGATCGCCGCCCGGCCAAGTACGTTTAAGTCGGCGGTCGATTTGGCCGGAAGACTTTTTGATGAGAGGGGAGTGGTGGTGGTTGAAGCGAATAGGAAGGGTGGTAGTGACCGAAACTGGAACGGGAAGAGGTTTGGTCGGGGTGATGCCTCGACGGGTAACAAAAGGGAACGGGTGGATGACCGCCGCGTGGCCACACCGGGAGCGGGATAAAGGAAGTGTGGTAAGTGTGGAAAGGAGCATGCGGGAGAATGTAGGCTGGGTTTGAACGTGTGCTTCAAGTGTGGGAAGATAGGGCATATGGCGAAGGATTGCCTGTCAGGCAAATGTTTTAACTGTGGGGAAATTGGTCATATGAGCAGGGATTGTAAGAAGCCGAGGGCTGAGAGTTCAGGGGCAAAGAGGACGGGAGGTGATGGACCGAGGGCGAGTGCCAGGGCATTCACCATGACACAGGAGGAAGCTAGAACGGACCCTGATGTCGTGTCCGGTACGTTTCTGGTGAATCAAACTTTAGCTTCTGTGTTATTTGATTCTGGTGCTAGTAAGAGTTTTATTTCTGCTGCTTTCTGTGCTAAGCTGCCTGTTAGTAGTAGACATGTTGATGCGCCATTTGATGTAGAAACTGCCATAGGTAAGTCTACCAAGATTTCTGAAATGATAAAGAATTGTGATGTGGAACTCGAGGGTCATAAGTTTCCTGTTAGACCGTTCGTGATGGCCTTAGGTGGTTTTGATTTGGTTCTTGGGATGGATTGGTTAGCGGACTTCGAGGCGAACATTGTGTGTCGCAAGAAGATGATTCGGTTGTTGGCGCCTGACGCTAGTTTAGTGACGGTTTATGGTGATCGGGTTACTACGATTCCGAAGGTGATCTTGATGGCGGTGGCGGGAAAGTGTATGAGGCGTGGATGTGGTGCTTACTTGGCCTATGTAAAGGATGTGGATACGCCAACACCACAACTAGTCGATGTACCGGTTGTGTGTGACTTTCCAGATGTGTTTCCAGAAGACTTATGAGGAGTGCCACCTGACAGGGAGATCGAGTTTCAAATTGATCTGATACCGGGTGCCCAACCTGTCGCCAAAGCACCGTATCGATTGGCTCCAACCGAGATGAAAGAATTGATGGAGCAGTTGCAAGAGCTGCTTGATAAGGGGTTCATTAGACCGAGTATCTCTCCTTGGGGTGCTCCGGTCCTGTTTGTAAAGAAGAAGGATGGTAGTATGAGGATGTGCATCGACTACCGCGAGCTGAACAAGTTGATAGTGAAGAACCGATACCCCTTACCGAGGATAGATGATTTATTTGATCAGCTTCAGGGTGCCAGTTGGTTTTCGAGAATATATCTTCGATCTGGTTATCATCAGTTGAAGGTGAAGGAGCAGGATATTCCTAAAACAGCTTTCCGTACGCGCTATGGTCACTACGAGTTTCTTGTCATGTCTTTTGGCTTGACCAACGCGCCAGCTGCTTTTATGGATTTGATGAACCGCGTGTGTCGGCCTATGTTGGATAAATCAGTGATCGTGTTTATTGATGATATCCTGATTTACTCGAGGAGCGAAGCAGAGCACGCCGGTCACATTCGAGAAGTTCTAGAGAAGTTGAGAAGGGAGAAGTTGTATGCTAAATTCTCCAAGTGCGCGTTCTGGTTGCGCAAGGTTCAATTCTTGGGTCACATGGTGAAACCTGATGGGATTATGGTGGACCCGGCGAAGGTGGAAGCGGTTATGCATTGGAAGTCACCAAAGACGCCATCCGAGATTCGTAGCTTCTTGGGTTTGGCGGGCTACTATAGAAGATTATCCAAGACTTCTCCAAGATTGCTTCTCGTGTATGTGTTTGACCCATTTGGGTGTGATGTGAATGATGCGTTTCGTGTATGTTTCCGGGCTTGTGTGTGCTTGTATGGTGTTATGGTATGCTTTCCTAAGGTCCAGGAGGGTTAATTTAGGCTTAGAATGGGATTGGATGAGCTTGGAGGCCGAAAATGGCAGATTGGGTTCGGGATGAACTCCATTCTGCATCAGCTAGGGATAGGCGACCGAATGGAGGCCATACAGCCGAATGAGGGGCGACTGAAGGTCATTCGCACGACTGGGATTAATTCGCACGATTGAGGGTCCAGTCGCATGGGGAGTCATACGACTGAGGGTTCAGTCGCATAAGTGCTTAGTTGCATGAGTTCATTCGCATTAGATCAGTCGCATAGGTGCCCTCCCCATCCGCATAAGGTCCATACGCACGACTGGATGTTCATTCGCATAGATGTTCATCCGCTTGAGTCCAATCGCATGATGTTCAGTCGCATGAAGGTCATGCGACTGAAGGGTGTCCATACGCACGAATAGAGCTGTTGCACCCGAAAGAAAGTGTAGTTAGACTTCAGGCTTTCGGGGGAAAGTGCAGATGTAAGTTTTGACGTAAAGGTTCCCGTAAGTGCATGTAAAATAACGGTTGTAGCCTTAGAAGCATGTAGGGCATGATGATGATGATGTTGCATGTTTATGCATGTTATGTATGTATGATGTTGCCCTGTATGATGTGATGTTGATGCATGCTAATGTTCCTTGGTATGATGTATATTATCTTTCCTATGGCTTTACGTATTATGATGAATGAAATGAAGTATTATGTAACGTAAAGTGGAAAGAAATGACACGTCTTGCATGCATCGGATAACGGGTCATTCTTTGTGATTGACCATTAATGTAAAACCTATACCGCTTACCCTTAGTACTGTGGCATACATTTAGCTGTTCATTTATTGACTTCGGCCCAGTGGCTATGACTGATCGGTTATCCTTAGTACTGTGGCATACGTTTAGCTGTTCATTTATTGACTTCGGCCCAGTAGCTAAGACTGATCGGTTACCCCTAGTACCGTGGCATACGTTTAGCTGTTCATTTATTGACTTCGACCCGGTAGCTGAGACTAATTAGGGTGTAGCATATGGTATTGGTACGGATGATGTCCGATGCGCAAGTAAAGTTAAACAGAACGAATGAACGAATGAATGAATGAAGAAGATAATATTGATATTATCTATGTGTACGTACGATGTATGATCATGTTAAAGTAACGAATGGTTTTATATGAAAGTAAAGTAAGTTTTATAATAAAACTAGAACTCACTCAGCAACGCTGACTTTTTATATGTTCTCCAGTTGGCAGGTAATGGTTGCTGAGGATGGCACGAGGTGGCTACTCAGCTCTTTTGGGATGGCATCCATTTATAAAGCTTTTGTGTTATAATGCAAACATGTATTTTGTAATCGGATAACGATGTATTATTGGGCAAAAGTGTTTATAATGAAATGAGATGTCGTTTTTGAATGTTTCCGCTGCAATGTTTTATGAGACAAATGTAATTATATGTTTTATGTGCAATGAATGACCAACTGTAAGCGTCCCGGGAACGGGGCCTTACATGTTATTTGGGCAACATATGTTGGAACTGAAGGATCTTAACCCTCGTGCCTCTCGTAATAGTACATGGTTGCAAAGCCAACACAGTTGGACATTAATTAGTTGGCTTAAGAAGGAAATTGAAAATTGTTTGAAAAACGGGAAAGATATTTGTGATAGTGTTCGTTGGTTGCCTAAAGGGCCTAGTTTTTCTGTTTATAAATATAGTGGTTTTGCCATAAATGAGTATCAGTTCAATACAATATCTCGAGATGAAACTAGAAGAACTCAATGAAGTGAAGTATCATTAGCTGCATATACCATGTAGATTGCCAGTGCAAAAGACTCAAACCCCGTGTATGGTGTTGTTAGTTACTTCGGTCGTATAAAGGAGATACTGGATCTTATTATCGTGTTTACCATTCTTGTTTTCATGTGTGATTGGGTTGATAGTCGTGGAGTGAAAAAAATGATTTTGTATCCACAGTGGTTAACTTTGATAGGCTCGGTCACCAGTCTGAACGCTTTATATTAGCTAGTCAAGCCAAACAAGTTTTTTATGTTCATGATCAACAAGATAAGAATTTGTCAATTGTTGGTTTCACACCACATAAGATGTACAAGTATGGAGCAAGTGATAAAACTGATGATATGTTGGAATTTGATGCTATTGTTGATGTTACACAAGACTCCACTTTAGTAGACCTTGATGATAATTTTTTGTGTGCACGCCCGGATAGCGAGGGCATATTAGTTTAAGTTAAAGTTTTTGGTATGTTTTCATTTCAATTATATATTGATTACAAACATAAGTTATATATATATATATATATATATATATATATATATATATATATATATATATATATATATATATATATATATATATATATAGGGTAAGGTTCTAATGAGAACCCATTAACTCTATTTAGTCCATTGGTTTACTTTGGAAAACAAGAGATCATGCCATGTGTCCATTAATTTTTTTAATAGAAAAGGGTAATGTGGTTATTTAACCAACATAATAAAATGCAGATTGAATATGGTGGTGACAAGTGTCACCACCTAACTTTCTCTTTCTTCTCATATTATATTTTTTATAAAAATAACTTTACACCCAACTTTTGTATACATTTATAACTTTTTATACTATATTATTTTTTATAAAAATTATTAAACTTGTATTATTTTTCTCTTTAATTACCATATAGTCTTAATTTTTTTTTTTTGTAATTTTGTTTGGACGTCTGTAGCTACATCACTGTAATTAGTATTTCAACACTTAAAAACTATCTTACAACATCTAAAACCATACGTTACATCACTATAATAAGAATACACCACTGTAATCACACTAAAATAACAAAAATATATCATCTAAAACTATATGTTACACAATTTTACCGTGTGTTACAGTGTTACACTGTTGTAAACAGTAGCAAAACTATAATTAAAAATAACTTGTAAACCAAATGTAAAATATACATCATCAAACGATGTAACTACACGAACGTGATTTCAATAACATAACAATCAAACGACATTAAACCACGTAACTACACCAAACGACATTAAACTAGTGTAAACCAAATGTAAAAAATTAAAGAAATATCACATTTATTTAGTTACATCACTGTAAACAAATGTAACCTAACGTAAAAATTAGGCGCATTACAACTGTTTAGGCGTTTGAGCACTTTTTGGAAGCTTGAAGACTGTTTGGGCGTTTTAGTTACATCACTTTAAACCAATGTAACCCAACGTAAAAATTAGGCGTATTACAACTATTTGGGCGTTTGAGCACTATTTGGAAGCTTGAAGGCTGTTTGGGCATTTTAGTTACACCACTTTAAACCAATGTAACCCAAAGTAAAAATTAGGCGCATTACAACTGTTTAGGTGTTTGAGCACTATTTGGAAGCTTGAAGACTGTTTGGACGTTTTAGTTACATCACTGTAAACCAATGTAACCCAGTGTAAAAAATAGGCGCATTAAAAGTAGTAATACCGTCATTACAACAACCTCACAACCAAACGACATTAAATTATGTAACTACACCACTATAACCAAATGGGGCGATGGAGATGGCGGTTGCGACGATGGTGGGTACAACGGTGTTGTTCTGGAGGAGGTCGGTGGGAAGTGTGCTGGTGGAGGTCAAACGATGGTGTGGAGGTGGATTAGGGGTTTGAATGTGGATTGGTAGTGATGGTGGTATGTTATTTAAAATTAAAAAGAAATAAGGAAAATAAATTTTGAAAGCTTTATGTCAAATCAAATAACATATCATAGAAAAGTACAACCATTAAAAAAACTAATATACCATTGATATCATCTCTACCACTCATTTAGAATCTTGATTATTTTATAATTAATGAATGTCTATGATTGAGTTTGTCACACCCCAACCTTGACGGAGGAAACGTCGAGGAGTGAGAGTTAAGATCGTTCACAGCCACATAACGCTATTATTAAATACCAATATATATTATTCATAAGTTTGGAAGGTACATTACAGGAATAAGTCTCAAAGAAAGTAAATAACAAGACATAAGTTGTAACAAGGCAAATTAGTTCATTATTTAACTAGGTCCATTCCTAGGTGTGAACAAGCTTAAAAAGTGGTGATCAAACTTGAGTATTTCCTGAAACATGTTAAAAATAAAAGGTCAACAATAATGTTGGTGATATTTCCATAGTTTGTAATACATACGTATATAAAAGATGGCAATTCATGTTGTAAGTTAGAGAACAAAGTAACTAGGGATGTAAGACAGAATGCACAATCAAACCTCGACAAAGTTTTACAAGCTCAAACGTTTAAGAGTATATACGATTAGCTAAGTGTACTTGGATCAACCAAGCAGGCTTGTCTGGCCCATAGATCTATGACTTCGCTAGGCTAACAATAGTTAATGATTGTACATATATTCGACATTACATGGTAGCCACAAGTTCAACTAACCACAACATACAGGTAAAATGCCATAAGTTTACAAGAATCAAACGTGTTTACAAGTGCAAAGTTTATAAAGTAACATGTTTCACCCCAAAGTGTAAAAAAATAAAAAGGGGTATAGAAATACTCACATGGAAAACTCACAATAATAGTGATGGTTGTAGAGTATATAAGAAAGCTTGGATGTTTAAGAGTAAAAGGTGATGTCCTAAATGATAAAAAGAAACAATAACTTGAGTTTGGGATTCATTACGAGAAGTTAGGACGCTTAGGAATACCAATAAGCGAAATGTAGATTGATAAACGATTATTGTACCAATTTTAGATTCTGAACAGAATGTTTGATACGTGTTTGAACAGGTTTTTTAAATAGCAAACGGTTTCATAAAATTATAAAAATTTATACTTGATTAGTTCAAAGTCTCCCGGATAACTTTCATTCAGAAACAATTTTATGAAAAAATCTTTAAATAGGTCAAACAAGCAGCACAAGACAGAAGGTGCTGAAATGCACACTTATCTTGTAAAGGCTATTGTTGAGTCGTCCGATTGAGTTTGAAGATGTATAAACTGTCGTTAAAAAGGTAATTAAATGAACTTAATATTGGAGTCTGATTTTAATCAAATTTAGTTTGTTATGATTAAGTTATGGTCGGTTGAAGTAACATTATATTCTGCCAGAATTGTAGTAAGACACTTATGTGCACTTTTAAAATCGTTAAAGCATGAAACGGGTTAGACATTTTATTATGTCAATATATGGTATATTAGTCTTTATTTGAGTTATAAAAATATTCTAATACTTTGGAATAACCATCATTTAGAACAATAATCTTGTTGAATAACCGAATGCGGCGGCATAGCCGTCCATATGCAAACGGGATTCTTTGTTTATGTTAGTATGTTGTTAGCTTAATTTAGGGATGTTAGTGATTGTTATAAGGTTAGTGATTATTAAAATGTTAATGATTAAAATAAATTGAAATTTAGTAGAAGAAAGAATAATAGTAAGAACTTAAAGTCATGAAAACAATTGGATGTTAGGATGATTAAAATGTATAATATTAAAGCAATAAAAGATTACCTTAGTATTAAGAATTCTTGAAATAAAATTCTTCAAATTGTTCATAACCAATAGATGAAAGAAAGATATGAGAGTGAGATTTTTAGAGAATGAGCAAATGAAAAGTGAGGCCTAATCCTTGCTTTTATACTTGAGGTTAGGAGGAGGTTATGAATGGTGTTAATGGTGATTTATAAGTCTTTTAAAAGGGGGTTATGATTGGAATTTGAAATAAATATAAAGTTAAATAATTTAAATAAATAAAAGAATAATTATAATTTAAAATTTTAAATTCTTGAAGACTCTAATTTTAATAACTTTTTTTATAAAATATTTATAGACTTTATAAAACCAATTGAATAATCAATCAAATTATTTATTTGTTAATCTTTATAACTTTTATAAAACTTATAAACTTTATAATTTGATTATTTATTTTCGATATTTAAAATTCATAATTACTAATAAAACTTTATATAAGTTTATTAAAATTCATTTTATAACTTTATAAGTTTTAATAAGTCTTTTCCATTTAGTTATTTTTTGTAACATGATTAATAAACTTTATAATTTTATGAAAAATAATTATTTATCAATCAATAAGTTGATTACATATTTAATGTATTTTATCCATTTATTAAGTAAATTAATAATGGAAGCTCAAAATGAGTTCGGGTTTGGGTTTTAACTTGGAAAAATGACGGATGTTACAGAGTTAATGGGTTCTCACAATTATGATAGGTTCTCACATGAACCCATTATATATATATGTATGTATATATATATATATGTATGTATATATACATACATACATATATATACATACATATATATATACATACATATATATAGGAGTGGGATCAAATGAAAACCATGTTTATAACTAAAAACCGTAAAAACCACCACTACCCAATCACATAATTTATAATTGATTTAACTTTCTAATTGCTTAAAGTGTATTTAGGTAAAATTCAACCATATTTTTCAAGATCCTTATATATTTTTCATATAAACTCCAAGTAACGTCGATGATGACGAAATAACTTACGTATACGTAACTTGGAGGAGCTACATGTACGTAACTCTTAGTTGTACACTTGGTAACACATACTTACATATACATAACCCATACATATATGTAACTCTTAGTTGTACACTTTCTAACACGTACTTACATATATGTAACCCTTAGTTTTTACAGTTTTTAATTATAAACATGGTTTTCATTTGATCCCTCCCCTATATATATATATATATATATATATAGAGATATATATAGAGAGAGAGATAGAGAGAGAGATAGAGAGAGAGAGATAGAGAGAGAGATAGAGAGAGAGAGAGAGAGAGAGAGAGAGATAGAGAGAGAGAGGGAGAGAGAGAGAGAGAGAGAGACGTAGAGATATATAGAGACATAGATAGATAGATATACAGAGAGATACATAGAGAGATAGACACATACAGAGATACATACATACATAGATATAGATATATATATATATATATATATATATACATACATATATATATACATACATATATATATATATACATATATATATATACATACATATATATACATACATATATATATGTACGTATATATATATATATATACGTATATATGTGAATCCAAGGATCGTCGACAGGAATTATCAGTGTGAATTGATGTCAAGTCAACGTTAGCGGAATTAACGTTGATTTGGTTTAATTGTATTCAAACAACATTCAATGTTAATGAAATATCAAGAACACACGACACAAAACACAATTAAAGATTAATTAATGTTTTATTATAATGTGTTGAGGATTACAAAAGAATGAAACAATGAATGCTATGATGTTGTATATGTTATGATGATCGAAAGACTTTTGAAGATTGTTGTAATGCTATTGCTGTTCTCAATCAATCAATCGTCTGTTTTCAATCGTCCTTGAATCGAAACCTAGGATCCATATTTATAGACAGAGATGTTTCAGTTATAGGAAACACCGGATCTCTTGGGATTTGATTTGTTTCTGATAAGGAATCATCGGATTTCTCGGGATTCGAATAACCGCCTTGTTGACTTGTTGACTTGTTGACTTGTAATTTGCAAGTGTTTGGACTCCGCAGAAATATTGTCTTCCGCAGATGTTTTGTTCTTCCGCAGCATTTCTTGAACACTTGGAACTTCAGTTGCTTTTGTTCATCCGTAGATGATCTTCGGATGTTTTGTTACTTGTAAGATATATATCTACGGAAGAATGATATGTTCATCCGTAGATGTTTCTTACACTTGGTCAATTTCAATAATTTGATCAAGTATTATGTTTGTACCTGCAGCCATACATACATCAACACATATATAAATGGGTTAACCTATATATTTAATGCATACATAATAATGAAATACAAAAGTTCATTACAAATATTAATTCAAGTACTAAGCCTATACATAATGACTAGATCTACTGATTCTAGACCTAACAATACTCCCCCTTAGGCTTAACTACTTGTACTCAGTCCTTCAAAACTGCAAGGTCTTTGATTCTAGCGATCATCTTGTTGTAGAAGTAGGAGACAGCAGTCTTCTGATCATCATACTTATAGTTGATCTTCATCTTGCTCATCATCTTCAAGGTCTCATAACTAATTCCCAGAACATCTTCTTCTGTAGTGAGTGTGTCTAGCACTTTGTTGTTATTCACCACTTCTAGCTCATCTTGTTCTGTTATTCTTAGTTCTGTTACTTCATCAAATGTTGTTCCCTTCAGTAGTCCAGCATTAAATCTTCTTCTTTTATATGCTTTGGCATGAAGTTTGTCTACTACTTGAATCACATGAACATGTAGAAATAGATCATTTTGTGCTTGTTCATCAGACAGCTTGGGAAAGAATTTGTCATTTAAGTATGAGGTGTAGCTGGGATGGAGCAGTTTGATTTCCACAGGATCAAAGATTCTGATCTTTTCAGCTTTCTTGTTCTCAGCATTTCTCAGTAGGACCAACTCTTTTGTCTTCTCTACATATCCCCATTCAGTGATTGGGTATGTGAATTGAGTCCCTTCAATACATTTAAGAGCTGCTTTGTTTCTGTTGTTGTAGCCAATCCTCTTCAAGAATTCATCATCTACATGTTCTGAGGCATTGGACTTGTATCTTTTGAGCCCTTTGATTCTCTTCTGATGTTCTATATCTTCTCTTTTAGCTTCAATCAGCACATCATCTTTAAATTTTGTCTTTAACTTTCCCACTAGAGTTGAGAAGTCTCTTCCTCTAGGGTGAATTGGATAATTGCTGATGATTAAACTTTGAAGATCTCTGATGTCATTCTCTGGCAGACTCACCACTGAGAGTACATCATGGAAGTATTCAACTCTTCCAGATGTTCTTTTAATAACAGCACAATCCCAGTCTGGATCATATTTCCAGGCCATGATCTTGTTTTCTTCCGCAGAGCTGGGAGTTGTGAGATGATCTATCAATTGTATTAGAGTGGACTTTTGCTCAGTTATTTCTCTAACTGCAGTACCAAGTGGCCATACTTTTCCGGGGATGACTTCCCTTGGCTCTCTAATCAGTTTCTCTTTTCCTTTGTGCTGATCTTTAGGTTCAACAGTTATGGGTTCAGCAGGGAGTTTGCTTTGTTGTTCATAAGATGGATGTGGAGCTTCAGTTCTGAATTTTACCCCAGTATCTAGTTCAACCTTCATTACATGCTCCATCATCCTTCTGAGTTCTCCTACTGTTCTTCCTTTAAGCTCATGAGGCTTGTAGTTATGTCCCTGTAACCAGCAAGTCATGTTGTATTTGCTCAGCTTGGCTGTGTCACAGTGTCCCAACTCCTTCTTTATGTTTTGAATTGATTGAAAGGTGCTGAATGCTTCATAATCACAGTTTGGAATCATGAAGCTGGCAAGCTCAAACTCTTTCAACAAGTTCTTCATCTCTGTCATGTTTAGTCTTTCAACCATGTCATAAGGGAAACCATGATTTATAAGTGTCATGAACATGGTTGATTCAGGCCTCTCTTCAAGTATGTCACTTGTAGTCAGAAGATCATCAGCCTTTGAGACTTCTTGTTTTGGAGGAGTGTCTTCTTTGATTAATTCTTCCCATTCTTTGTCACTTTCATCTTTCTGTTCAGTGATGGGCTTCTCAGCAGATAAGTCTATTAAGGGGGTGTGTTCAGGAGAAAGCTTTTGTTTCTTTGAACTACTTTCATTAGTTGGCTTCTTCTCAGTAGTACCAAGGTACTTTCTTTTCCTTGAGTACCAGATCATTTCTTTTGATGCCTCAGGACTTTGTTTTGTTTGAGCAGTTGAAGTTTTGGCATAAGATTCCAATGAACTGATCTTCAGTTTAAGTTGCTCAATTTCTTCTTCTTTTCTCTTTATTATGTTTGACTGAGCAGTCATAGTGTCAGATGCTTGTTCAAGTCTCTTCATGATCTTTTCTTTATCTTTCTTCTCATTCTCTGCTGACTCTATAAGCTCAGCTTCCTTGTCTAGCAGAGCATCAATGACTTCTTTATCACTTTGAGCATCTTCTCTCAGTCTCTTTATTCTTGCTTGCTGACTTATCAATTCTTCATCCTTTTCTTTAATTATGCCCTTCAGCTCTTGTATTCTTGCCTTTCTTTTATTTGACTTGAGCACCAGCTTGTTGTACTCAGCCACCAGATAACTTTTGCTCACAGGAATGTCATCATCACTCAGATCATCTTCATTATAGGCAATCACATCAACCTGATCTGCTTCTGTATCTCTTTCCTGATGCTGAGACTCAATCTCATCTTCTTTTACTTCCTCATGATCAACACTTGCTGAGCTTGACTTTGCTTCAGTGGCTTGATCTTCAAGCTCTTGAAGAGTTTGTTGTTGTTGCTGATCAATCACGGGAGAAACTTGTTCAGTTTCATTTGAATGCACAGGGGATTCAGTCTTGGACAATGACAGTTTGACTGTACTTGCTTCTGAGACTAATTCTGTCTCTCCAGTGTAGATGCTCTCAGTATCTGAATTTGGTAGTTGTTGGTAGAGTTGCATCTGAGGCTGAATTGGTGATTGGGGTTGAATGGGAGAGATTGGTTCAGTATTTTGACTGGCAGGAGATTGAGCTTGGGGTGTTTGTTGTTGTTGTGGTGATAGATTGAGGATTGGAGAGATAGGTTCTGTAGTTTGGCTGGCTGGTGATTGTGTTTGGGGTGTTTGTTGTTGTTGTGGTGAGACTTCTGGTGATGGAGTGTCTTGAGCAGAGCTGGTAGCAGAGCTCTCTTCCTCATCTTCCCAAACTAGCTCTGGAGGTATGTCTGCATTAGCATCAATCACATGAGCAAACATGTCTACGTCTTCTCCTTCATATCTCCCTGAGATTTTGTTCAGCACAGATCTGCCAAGGTGTGCTTGGATAAACACCCCTCCACATTTGTTCCAGGCAGGTATGCATTAATGATGAGCTGAATGAATCTTGGAAACATATACATCTTATCAGCCTTCTGTACTCTGATGTGATCACACAAACAGTTAAAGATGTACTTTGAGTAGTTGTAGGTCCTTCCCTCAAAGATGCCAATAATACCAGATGATATATGTCTAGAAAATCTGTCAAGCCCAGATTTTCTGTTTGACATACACTTCAGATAAGTGTGACACAAAAATCTGTATGGTTTGCAGAGTCTTCCCTTCTTGATTTCTCCCTTTTCAAAGTCTCCATCATATCCCATTAGAAAAAAAACCTTTTCTATGTATTCATTATCAAATACATCAGGGTGTCCTGCTTCAACATCTCCCAGTTCTAGTACCCTTCTTATAGTTTGTTCGTCTATTCTCAGCCTTCGATTCCTTACTTCTGCAATAATTCCTTCATCATCTTCTTCTATACGCGCAGAATTCCAGAAATCACTGATATGCGATCGATAAATCGTTGGCTCTGCAGATAATGCATAGAAAACCCTTGATCTTCTCAAATATCTCATAATTTCTTGACATCCTTCTGACACAGGATCGTCAGGGTTCAAGAAAGCACATACATTATGCTCTTTTGCAAATCGTTGATCCATCTGTTCATAAGAAAAGACTTCATTAGAATCACGTTATTGATATAAGAATACGAACAGTTGTGAGATAAAACAAGAATCAACTTGTTCATTCTTGATGATTACGACATGTTTTACCTTAATAGACGCTGATTAAGAACACAGATATATGTTTGCTTAAGGTTTGATTTGATAAATTTTGAATGTTGAGAAAGTGGGAAAAATTTGTTGAGTGAGATTTTCTAGGTCTGAAAAAGTGAGCTGAAAAAGTGCATAATGCATTTGACAAGTCAAATCTCTTTATTTATACCCTCAGACATATTAATTTTCTCGGATTTATTCAGTGGGTCCCACATTGTACTCTTCCGTAGAAGTAATATCACATTAATTGTAATCCACAACTTACTCTTCCGTAGTATATCTACGGATCAACAACTACTGTTATTGATCTTTGTTTATCCGTAGTTTACCAATCTACGGATAAACATTAATATACTAATATTGATTTACACACAGTTGTATGTATGGCCCAACTCCATTGGTTGAACCAATTATTGCTATAGGACCTCGTTGGCTTTGTATACATGACAATTTAGTACAAGGAAATTTAAAATAAATTTCATGTAACCAACGGCTAATGTGATGCTCAGGTTTCAATTTCTTCAACTTGATAAAGATATAGACATTGCTGCTGCTGATATAGATGCTTTTTCATGAATACTACTCCCCCTAAATTTGTGATTAATGATGAACTTAAGCATTTATCATAAATTTCTTTAAGAGGAATAACATAAACGCTAAATATATGATAATGATCAGATGCACTTAAGATGGGATCATACTATAATGCTAAGCCTCTTCCTGATTAGTTATGTTGTATAGTTGATGCTGGAACAAGTTCTGATTGCAAGTATATTGTCCTTATAAATCCATACAAGAGCTCATGTATCAACTAGGCTTGCTGTTTATCATGTTTTATTGATTTAGAAATAACTGTCATGGACTTCACAGTTGATTCACAAAGGTGTTGTCCTCCCTTTGTAAGTCAAATCATCATTCTTCACTCTTGAGACTATGTACTTTAAATTATAATAGCTATCTTGAGATGTGTTTGGCATCTCATTGATGCGATGTTGATAAAGCTCAGGATAATATACAGCTGATCACTTAGGATTCTTTTGAGAGCTTTAGATATGATCATCATCAGGTCACCAGGTCTTTACTCACGTAAAACAGAGGTGCCTTACCATTGATACTGAGATTCAGTATGGTGATCATACACCCAGGTCTTTGTTCACACAAAACAGAGGGAGTATGATTTGCAAAGATAGATAGTATAAAGTGTTTTACATAGTGTGTGCAGATGAATGATTTGATCACATTAGGATAAGACTCACTTTGTTTTCTCAAAATGAAGTTTCCCACAGACAATTATGATAATATTATGTTATGCAAGCACTAAGGTTTGTTTCCACTCAAGTTGAACCTACTCACATATCAAGAAACTTGTTGAGATATATTGATATTTGTTTATGCAGAAATAGGCAAAGCTATAGTTTACTATCATTTCCCATGCATAAGGCATACTGATGCATTATTGCACACAGCATGTTGTTTGTTTGAACTTTATTTAATCTAAGTTAATCATACCTAGAGACTCAATCAGAAAATTAAATCTGACTGAATCAAAGGCTTTAGTGAATAAATCAGCAAGCTGATTTGATGTATCCACTTTGACTAACTTGATCAATCCTTTTTCTGAGCAATCTCTCAGAAAATGATACCTAATCTCTATATGTTTAGTTTTACTATGTTGCACAGGATTAGCAGTTATAAACATAGCAGCAGAATTGTCTATATAGATTGAAGTTTGAAGAAAGTTGTAACCATAGTCAAGCAATTGGTTTTGTAACCAAAGCACTTGAGAACACCCGGCTGAAGCAGCAATGTACTCAGCCTCAGCTGTGGATACAGAAACATTTGTTTGTTTCTTGCACTGCCATGACACTAGCCTGGGTCCAATGAATTGACATCCACCGGTTGTTGATTTTCTATTGCTGTTACATCCACCATAGTCACTGTCTGAGTATGAGTAGAGTGTAAAGTCTCCATCCTTGGGATACCATAGACCAAGTCCTGGTTTTCCCTTGAGGTATCTGAAAATTCTTTTGACAGCATTGAGATGTGACTCCTTTGGATCAGATTGGTACCTAGCACATACACACACAGCAAACATAATATCAGGTCTACTGGCAGTTAAGTACATAAGTGAACCTATCATGGATCTAAATAATTTTTGATCAATAGATTTTCCAGAGGGATCAGGGGCAATCTTATCAATTGTTGATGCTGGTGTTTTGCATGAGGAGACTTCAGCAAGATTGTATTTCTTCAGAATTTGATGTATGTATTTTTCTTGATTGATGAAAATTCCATCTGCTTTTTGATGAACTTGAAGGCCAAGGAAGAATGTTAATTCACCCATTGAGCTCATCTGAAATTCAGATTTCATCAGCTCTTCAAAATTCACACACAATCTCTTATTAGTTGATCCAAATATAATGTCATCAACATATACTTGAACTACTAAGAGATCTTGATGTTCTTGTTTGAGAAAGAGTGTCTGATCAATTGTTCCTCTTTTGTAGCCATGCTTGAGTAAGAAGGATGATAATGTTTCATACCATTTTCTTGGTGCTTGATGAAGACCATACAAGGCTTTATCTAGTTTGTATACCCTGTGAGGATAATGAGGATCTTCAAATCCGGGGGGTTGAGACACATAAACTTCCTCATCTATTTTTCCATATAAGAAAGCACACTTGACATCCATTTGATACACAGTGAATTTCTTGTATGATGCATATGCCAAGAACACTCTTATTGCCTCAATTCTTGCAACTGGTGCAAAAACTTCATCATAATCTATGCCTTCTTCTTGAGTGTAACCTTGTGCTATTAACCTTGCTTTGTTTCGACAATAATACCTCTATCATCCAGTTTGTTTTTGTATAGCCATCTAGTTCCAATAGGATGTTGACCTTCAGGTAAATCAACAAGACACCATACTTTTTGCTTTCTGAACTGTTGAAGCTCTTCTTGCATAGCTTCAATCCAGCTATTGTCTTTTAAAGCAGCTGTAATGTTTGGAGGCACCACTTGAGAAAGAAAACAGTTGAATAGACAAAGGTTGGCTGTACCACTTTGGCTCCTTGTAGTTCTCTTTTCAGGATTTCCAATGATATTGTTAAGTGGATGAGACTTATGAATTCTCATTGAGGGAGTTGACTCAACTGGAATGGATGATTCCAGATTAGTCATTTCCATTGCCTCTGACTGATTCATCTCAATTTGAGAATTCAAGAAATAATCAAATTGAGTCTCTGTTGATTGAGCTTCAGAAGTATCTGTTGGATTTTGCTCTTCCGCAGGAACTTCTGCGGAAGTATTTTGTTCTTCCGTAGGAGCTGCTCCGGATACATTTTGGTCTTCCGAAGGAAGTTCTCCGGATACATGATCTTCCGAAGGAACTCCGGATGCATTTTGTTCTTCCGAAGGAGCTTCTCCTGATGCATGCTGTTCTTCTGAAGCAGCTTCTCCTGATGCATTTTGTTCTTCCGTAGGAGCTTCTCCTGATGCATTTTGTTCTTCCGTAGGAGCTTCTCCTGATGCATTTTGGTCAGTTCCACATGTAGTATCTGCTTCTGTTGAAGTGTTGTCACTTGTAGAGGGATGTATCCTTGGGGGATCAGCAGATAAAGGTACTTCAGTCATAATCGGTGGAACAAATGGATAGCATACTTCATCAGAACCTGTATTTGTCAAATAATCATAGTTAAAAGATTTAGACAAGGCATCTATGTCAAATAACCATGATGATCCTTTAACTGACTTAGTGAATACATTTTCATCAAAAGATACATTAGGTGTCTCTTCCACAATGTTATGCTGTGGAATATACACTCTATATGATTTTGATGTTGAAGAATATCCAACAAAGAAACCATCATATGCTTTTTCTGAAAATTTTCCTAATGACTCTTTGATGTTCAAAACAGTTACTTGACACCCAAATACTCTTAGATATCCTATGTAAGGTTTTCTTTTAAATAGGAGCTCATAAGGAGTTTTGTTATGTTCTTTGACAATTAATGTTCTATTTTGAACATTGCATGCAGTATTCACAGCCTCAGCCCAAAAGGTAATAGGTAGTTGTGAATCAGCTAGCATTGTTCTTGCTGCTTCAATGAGAGTTCTGTTTCTTCGTTCAGCAACTCCATTTTGTTGTGGAGTCCTTGGTGCACTGAATTGTCTTGCAATTCCTTTGCTCCTGCAAAAAGAATCTAGTTCAAAGTTAACAAATTCAGTACCATTATCACTCCTGAAAATTTTGACTTTTGTATCAAGTTGATTCTCAATCTTGATGACAAAGTCCATTAATGTTTCTGATGTTTCACTCTTTTGTTTTAAGAAAAAGACCCATGTAAATCTAGTGAAATCATCAACTATCACCAAACAATATTGCCTTTTTCCAATGCTCATTACATTGGTTGGACCAAAAAGATCCATGTGAAGCAATTTGAGTGGTGTAGTATTAGTATTGATTGTTTTTGGTTTATGTGACACTCTGTGTTGTTTTCCTTTGTAACAAGAAGAGCAATGAGTTGAGCAATGGAACTCTTTATTTGGTAAGCCAATGACCAGGTCATGTTTCACCAATTTATTCATATTTTTCATGTTAGAATGAACAAGTCTTCTATGCCATAATTGTGACAAATCTTCTGAAAGTTTAGAATAAGACAAGTTTCATGTTTTGTGAGAGAAGTGTTGTTCATATCCAACACATAAGTGTTTCCTTTTCTTGCTGCTTTGAGGAGAATCCAATCTTCTGGGACAATAAATCCTGGCTTAAGAATGTAACAGTTAGTGTCATCAAACAATGTAGTGTAGTTTTGATCACAGATTTGAGATACACTAAGTAAATTATACTGTAAGTTTTTACAGTAATTTACTTTATCAAATTTAAGTACACCATTGGTTATCATTCCTTCACCAACAATTTTACCTCCCTTTTTATCCCCACCAAATGCCACATAAGAAGCATTTTTATGTTTGAAATCATGGAGAAGAGAACAGTTTCCTGTCATATGCCTGGAACAACCACTGTCAACATACCACATGTTGTCAGCTCTCCAATATTGTTCCTGCAATCAGAAAAGAAAATCAGTTAGAAGTGACAACCCAAGCCTTAGTGATCTTGGGTTTGTCAACAGGATCTAAAACAGTTACTCTTTCAAGAATATTTTTTGAAGTTTCTGTTTCAGATTTGATTGATTCATTCTGAATTAATTTGGATGAGGATGATTCTGCTGAATGGGATGTTGATGAAGTAGATTCATGATTCATATTGTCTGCTTTACTTAGATCAACTTCATTTGTTTGATTCTTTTGTTTTGATAGTGAACCTTTAAATGTTTCACTGTCTTTTGTTTTTGAAAGAGGGATATGAATGCCTTTTTCAAATTTATCAAAGAATGAATCATCATCCTTTGATTCCTTGTCAGACAAATCCACTCTTTTGTGTGGTGTTTTTGACTGCTGAAAAATGATCTTTTCTTCAGTATCTTAACACTTGATGATGATTTGTCCTTTGGTTTTGCCTTTGATTTTTGTTCATGCTTCTTCAGTTTTGAACCCTTTGCAGAATCTGTGGATTGGGAATCTGATTCAGATTTGTCTGATTCTTTCTTCTTTGATCCTTTTATCTTGTTCTTTTTGTTGAAATAACATTCCTGTGTGGAATGATTATTTTTGTTGCAAATAGAGCAATGTTTGTTGAAGTAACAATCAGCAGTCATATGATTGTTCATATTGCAAATAGAACAATAACTGCTGAAGTAACAATCTTCAGTGTTGTGATTTTTCATGTCACACCATTTGCAATACTTTTCTTCTGATTCTTTCTCAGAATCATTCCTTTTGTTTGCTGATTTTTGTTGTTGCTCTTTCTTCTTTAGCTTTGAATGTGCTTCAGCTTTTTCATTTTTGTGCACATTTTGTTCGTTTGGAGCTGAATTTCTCTTCCGTAGATCAGCTGCTGAAGTTTTCTTGTTCAGTTGATGATCTGCTGATGCCTTTTTCTTTCCTTTGAATTTTCCTCTTTCCTCAGTGATGACAGATTCATCAGTCAATTTCTTGGAGGATTCTTGCATACTTAGTTCTTGAAGACCTTCATTCAATTGAGCTATCCTCTTGCAGATGGTCTTCAGCATGTTTCTTTGTTTAGGAGGATATGGCAACTTTGTTTCTTCAAGCACTTTTGGAATATGGGCTTTCAGTTGAAAATTTTTACCAGTGCTTGTTTGATCAACATCATGTTCATCAGAATCATCCAAGTCATCACACTTATCATAATCAAATTCTGAATCATTTTGATCTAATGATTCTGATTCAGATGATTCAGTTTCACTCACCTCAGCTTTATCATTAATTTTAGTTTTAGATGAATCTTTTTCAAATTTAGTGCTAGGCACAAAATGATTTGACAGAGTGTTTGTCATTGTTGTAGGTAAGGATGTGTAATTATCATTTATAGGTGGTGCAACCGCATTATAACCCAACCCAGACCTTTTCTTTGATTCAATATGAGAAGTTAGTAATTTCTCATATTGCTGAGATGATAATTGAAACTTCTGAAGTTTCACTTCAGTTGATGCATGATCAGCCATGGATTTTGTTAAGGAAGTGGTCAAATGCTCAACTTGGGCTTTTAGGCTATAATTTTCAGAAACAAATTTTTCTAAATCCTTTTGTAAAGAATTAATTTTTATTTGATATAGTTTATGTTCTCTAACATGAGATTCATTCAAAATCATTGTTTCTTTTACTTTATCAGCCAACTGTTGAGCATGGACTCTATATCGTTCAACTTCCTCAACACAAGTTGATGAACACAATCTTTCTTTTACCTCTTTTGCCATTGGTGGCACTGTTTGATCCATATGAGCCATCAATGCTTGATTTTCTTCCAAAACTTCCTTCTCATACAAACTCCAGTCACACGTTCCATCTTGAAGTATGATCAGCCCTGACTCCTTTGAGTTACTTGGTCCTGCTGATTCTTTGGTGGCTGGTGGGGAAGCATTGATCAGTTGAGATTGCTTGTGCAGAGGTCTTTGAGAAGATTGTTGATTTGCTTGAATCTGATGTTGTTGATGCTGCTGATGTTGTCTCATCTCTGGATAAGACTGTTGATTGCATTCTCTTGAGAAATGTCCATAGAGATTGCATTTGTAGCATCTCACTTTTGATTTGTCAACACCAATCTTTGATGTTCTGCTTGCTGAAGCCAAGTTCTTATTTCTCCTGAGATATTGCTTAGCTCTATAAGCAATCATGGCCATCTGCCATTGTAGATCCATCTCTTCCACTACATCTGGGGGTAGTTCTTCTAAGTCTTGTTGACAGATATTGGCTGATGTTAGAGAGCTTCCCAGGTATGCTTGAAAACTTGAGCTAAAAGCTGCAAAGGCTGCTCTTTGTTCTTCAGAGTCCAATATCACAGTTATTGGTTCTGACTGATTTGCTGAAAAGGAAGACTTAGTTGTTGCTGCAGATGTATCTTGTCTATCAGTAGTTCTTCCTTTATTCTTCTGCTGCTTGTCTTGAGATGATTTCTTTGAGGGTTTTGAAGCATAGAAGCTAACTTCCTCCTCATCATCACTCCTAACACAAGAGTTATCACTTTCATTGTTTGAAATAAATGCACTTCCTACATTATTTGTTTCTTTGAAGTGATAGGGTGAGACATGAGTTCTCACACTCTTGTTTCTTGATTTTTCATCCATTTCAAGAGCTTCCACTTTTGCAACCAGAGTATCTAAACCAGTTGCTTTCAGATCTATAGTATTCTTGAACATGGACACAGTATGCTTCCAACTTTCTGGCAAAGTGTGGAGCATTTTCTTGTTTAATTCCTCACTAGTATACTTCAACTCTAGAATATTCATCTCAGTGACTAACTGCATGAATCTATGAAGTTGCTGAGGAATTGATTCACCCTCAATATGATGAAAGGTTTCATATTGTGATCTGAGGGTGTCTCTCCTTATACTTCTTATCTCATCACTCCCTTCGCAGAGAGTGTGAAGAATCTTCCATAAGGAGTGAGCTGTTTTATAGTTCTCACACCTGATTAATATCTCTTCAGGTAAAGCCATACTAAGCAGACTGTATGCTTTTATATCGACTTTAACCTTTTTGACATCATCAGGTGATAGATCTTTTGTGCTGATTGGTTGATTTTTGTCATTATAATCCGGCCCAAGAGTGGGTGGAATATAAGGACCTTCAGTGATGGAAATCCACAAGTCAGAATCAGTATAGTTTACATGATTCCTGAACTTGATTTTCCATGACTTAAAATCTGCTTTTGTTTCCAACTTCGGGGGTTGGTAAGATGAACCACTGAAGTTGCTCATGATGTTAACAAGATCTACTATTCAATTGATTTGAATATAGAAACAAGTTAATTAAAAAATTGCTGGTAAACGAAAACAAACACAATTAAACACAACTAACACTGATAGATCAATTGATCTAAATCAATGAGCACTTGGCTCTGATACCACCTGTGAATCCAAGGATCGTCGACAGGAATTATCAGTGTGAATTGATGTCAAGTCAACGTTAGCGGAATTAACGTTGATTTGGTTTAATTGTATTTAAACAACATTCAATGTTAATGAAATATCAAGAACACACGACACAAAACACAATTAAAGATTAATTAATGTTTTATTATAATGTGTTGAAGATTACAAAAGAATGAAACAATGAATGCTATGATGTTGTATATGTTATGATGATCGAAAGACTTTTGATGATTGTTGTAATGCTATTGCTGTTCTCAATCAATCAATCGTCTGTTTTCAATCGTCCTTGAATCGAAACCTAGGATCCATATTTATAGACAGAGATGTTTCAGTTATAGGAAACACCGGATCTCTTGGGATTTGATTTGTTTCTGATAAGGAATCATCGGATTTCTCGGGATTCGTATAACCGCCTTGTTGACTTGTTGACTTGTTGACTTGTATTTGCAAGTGTTTGGACTCCGCAGAAATATTGTCTTCCGCAGATGTTTTTGTTCTTCCGCAGCATTTCTTGAACACTTGGAACTTCAGTTGATTTTGTTCATCCGTAGATGATCTTCGGATGTTTTGTTACTTGTAAGATATACATCTATGGAAGAATGATATGTTCATCCGTAGATGTTTCTTACACTTGGTCAATTTCAATAATTGATCAAGTATTATGTTTGTACCTGCAGCCATACATACATCAACACATATATAAATGGGTTAACCTATATATTTAATGCATACATAATAATGAATACAAAAGTTCATTACAAATATTAATTCAAGTACTAAGCCTATACATAATGACTAGATCTACTGATTCTAGACCTAACTCAAGAAGTCGATTAGGAATCGATCTAATGTGTTCTGTGAACTTGGAGAACGATTTGAGAGGTCTCTGGACGGCTAGGGTACGTCTGGAGTCGTAATGGTATGAATGCTTACGTTTTTTCACGAATTGGGTCTATTTATAGGTTAGTATTGTTCAATCGTGCGACTGGGCCATAAGTATGGTTCAGTCGTGCGATTGAACCATGCGGTTGATTCATCCGCACGACTGAGTGTTCAGTCGTGCGACTGAGCCTATCTTATGTGTCAATCATACGACTGATCCAGTCACCTGGTTCAGTCATGCGATTGAGTCAATCGTATGAAGTTATTCATGCGTATGGTCCATTCGCATGGGGCATTCGCATGAGAACTTCATTTAGTTAAGTTTGAATGTTTTAATTAATATAGCATTATGTGTAACCATTCAAACAATCATAAACCCAATTAATCAACTCAATAACGACTCATTAATGAAATATTAAACATTACAAATCACAAACAATCCATATCATTTCATTAATCAATTTATATTACATCATAACCAGACAGACAAGATCTATTACATTACAAATCATGATCTAGGGACATACATGTATCAACAAACTCCCCCTTGGACCTAGATCTCTCTAATCTCTTGTCTTCTGCATAACCTCCTTGTATCTCTTGTACTTCTCCTCTTTGGTGACTCCCGCGTGAATCTCAAATGCGAAGCAGAGTCTTATAACATTTTGAAACTGGAGGGCTTGTACAATATCTTGTGTGTCATAGAACAGTGGCCACTTGTATAATGTATAGACATCATTAGCCGACAAGTTAGTAAGCCACATCGGGTTGAATACCCTGATCGTATCCATTTGTCCCTCTTTACTTAGGACTATGACCGCTTCAGCTGTTCTCCAATCATAGTACCACCATTGAAGTGTGGAGTGAAGTCCTATGGCATTTCCCTGAGTGGTATTCTCGACATTGTGCGCAGAGGACTCCACTTCAACACTATCTTGGGTTTGCCAGTAATGGCATCAACCTCAGACCTTCTTATGTACCTAGTAGGCTGTTGGGGTCTGAAGTTAACCCATCTGGTGTGGTACTCCTTCTTAAGGGCAGCCTCGAACCAGCCTGACATCTTCCTCGGGTCAGCATACAAAAGCTTTAGCTTAGCCAGCTGGTTGAGCTCAAAACCTGGTAGAGTCTTCAGATCATGTGGAAATCTGAAGTACTCTATGCCCTGTTCTCTCTTAACTGCATAAGCATTTAGATCATCAAAATAAGCCCATGCTATAATCCTGCCTGACAGCTTGTGGTGTTTCTTGACTCTGTAGAGCTTGGTGTAGGCGTCTTTCTTCGGTGCAGCACGTTGGGCTCTCACTTCTTCAAAACATGCAGCCCACTCAGCCTTTCGAATGTCAACATCATCATTTGAGGCTTGGGCTGTCCCTTCTGCCTTCTCAGTTTCCTGCTCCATCTTGTTTAGCACCTCAAAAGTATCACTGACGAGGGACTCACCCAGATTGGGGACCACATTACCCTCATTATCAGCATACTGAGGGTTCTCCTCTGCAGTGATATCTTCGACCTCGACTTCATCAACATCGTTGAGCTCTTCATCACTAGTCGAATCAACTGTTGGAGCATCTTTAACTATGTCATCCAGATTGAGCTTGAAGACCTCTACGAGTTGCTCGTTAGATAGGTCATGAATTATTTCCCCTTCTTCAGGGGTATAACTCACAGACCTTCTTACGATCCCTTACAGATCAAGAATCATGGTTAGTTGAGTCTTGACCTGTTGAAGGGGAGCAATATCAAACTCATCTCTTTGATAATTTGGATCTGTTTGATTTAAACATTCAACACATAAATCATTAGTAAGTAATCAAACAGAAGTACATTGACTTAATATATAAACATTCAAGACATTGTTTTTCAGTACATGATCCAAACACAAAAATAAATAAATACATAAAACATCTAGTCTGTACTTTTATCTTGAATCAACGTCTCATCACCCGGAGGAGCAGAGGTGGTAGCTGACTGGTCCTGTCTGTTCTTCGACCTTCTTTCTTGACCTGAAGCAGAGGCCGATGCAGCCGCATCCCCTCCTTCTGCTTCATCATCATCTTCCTTCCCCTCTATCCTATCTTCATCGGTTTCCTCCTCATCCTCAGTATCATCCTCCTCTTCATCATCATCATCATCGTCATCACCGTCATCATCACCATCATCTCCATCCCCTTCCTTGAACTTTAAGGGCTCATCCTTTGATCCCTTTAGCCGCAGCATGATGGTCTTGTTGGTGGTCTCCAACTCCTCTATCCGTTTGGCTGATTGGGCATGCTGCTCCTGGAGTTGGGACATCTATACTCTCTGTGCATCCATCAGCTGGGTCTGCTGCTCTAAAACACGAGCCTGCTCTGCCATCTATTGAGACTGGGCAGCAGTCAGGTCGGTAAGCTGGCGTATCTGTGCAGCTTTCTCCTCGTCGGCAGCTAGTAAGCGCATCACCATACGGTTTAGCGCCGACAACTGTTCCTCTACCTCGATTGGAGGTAGAGGTGATCCATACGTGTGTGAGGACTGGGCTGACGGTCCTGCATGATGTGAGGTGGTGGTGGTGGTGGCTGTAGTGAATATGGGTCGGTAAAATGGAGGAGGTGATATGGGTGTAAATGGTATGGTGGTGGATGGGATATGTAGAGTGGTGGTAGGTATGGTGGTGGCTGTGGTAGCTGTGGTGGATGTGGTGGCTGTGGTAGCTGTGGTGGTGGATGGTATAGCTGTGGAGGTGGTAGTGGTGGCTGTAGTGGTGGATGTAGAGGCTACGGTAGTAACGAAGGTCAGTCGACGCTTCTTCTTCTTCAGTCCATGGGGCTGAGCCATCCTCTTCCTCCTCGTCCTTGTGGAGGTGGATGCTCCCCCTACAACCCTGCCTACTGAACCCGGAGCATAACTCGGGTCAGTCTCAGTCTCTCTGGAGTCTATAGGGTGTTCACCAACCACCCGTAGCCCGTGTTTTGTGGGAACAACCTTGCTTCCCACAGTTCGCGTGAGGGGCTCCTCATCAGACTCCTCCTCCTCCTCAGCACCAACAACAAATTCCTGATGAAATCCGGCTTTTTCTCAGCAACATCTCCAGCTGGGGCAGACACCGGGGGAATAACATCAGACACAGTGCCTCTAGGTGGAGCAGGCATATCGTCCCCGGCGTCTCCACTATCATCATCATCTGAATCAATCTCTGGGAGGAGCAGCCTTTCATCATCAGAGTCACTGTCCTCATGACGCCATTTGCGTCTGCCTGGTGCCACATACCTCTCGTTGGCCAGGTGGCCAATCAATCTCTTAACTTGGGGCTTCACCTGCTTCCCCCTATAAACCCTCATCCGACCCGGAGTCGTATCATCCATGATCTCTAGAGCCACTGCATCATGACTCTCTTTGGGCAGCTGTGGCAGCTTCTCGTTGAAGATGAGCTGTAAGAACCTGGGGTACATACAAAACCCCTCCTTTCCCTTTGCCTCCAAGTTCTCCACCAGATAGGAGAATATCATGCTAGAAAAGCTGAAGGGGTGGTTCAGCACCAGTGCCACGTAGGCATTTTGGATCTGGTCTGAGAGGTCGTCGAACCCACCCCTCCTCGACGCAACGCAATTAAGGATCACGTGTGCTAAGTACTTGTACTGGGGGCACAGGTTGCTCTTGTTGAGCACACCTGAGTTTATGTCCCCAGCGTACTTTATCCTCAGAAAGCATCCTCTCACGGACAGTGGGTGTAATCTGGTAGGATGATCAGTATCATCCCCAAACTCTAGGACCCTCTGGATGTCGGCAGCAGTGATCTCAATATCATGACCCAGTATAGAGCTCCTTATGCTGTAGGGCTCACGGGAGCGGTCCACAGAGGCATTCTCACAGAAAGCCTGATGTAGTGATCTGTATGGCGTGCAAGGAGTGGAGATAGCCTTATGAATCTGGGACCGTCTAAGAAAGGCTATAATATCGGTGAACTCGGCCCCGTTCCTGGTAGTGTGATCCAAATGAGCACAGATGTTGTGCTTTGGATTTATGGACCATCTCTCAGCCATTATCCTGAAAAACACATGACATAGAACCATTAGTACATAATACATGAAAATTCTGTTCTAATGTAATGTTGAAATTCATTCTGATTCATTCGTGCGAATGAATCATGCGACTGAAGTCAGTCGGCTTTCCTTTCATGCGACTGAGCTCATTCTGGTCAATGTGACATGCGATTGGGTTCAGTCTGCAGACTGAGTCTGCGAATGGTTCAGTCGGCCGACTGAGCTCAATCGCATGGTTCATTCGGGCGATTTACCCAATCGCAAGTTTCAATCGTGCGATTGGAGTTCATCCGGGCGACCAGTCGCCTGTCCTGTAGTTCAGCCGCCAATCGTTCGAATCTTTAACAAAACAAATGTTTTAACATAGATAACCGGTTCAATAGACTCACATTCTTGTTACTAATAACCTATTAGACTTAATTTTAACATTTTGCATAGTTTTGGTAGGTTATTAGGTCTTTTAAGTCTCGGTTCTTGTTATACAGTCGAATAAACAAATTAGGGTTTGAATCCTTCAAGTTTTGGGAAGATGGAACTTCAAACTACCTGTATAATCAATAGCGAGAGTCAGTGAATCAAGATCAAGACGAAAACAAAGTCTAATGAAAATTTGGCAGCGTAACGGTAGGGTGTGCGATTTGAGAGCGATTGGGGTGTGATGAATGAAATGCGATCGACTGTGCCCTTTAAATACTGAAGCTGAGTTCAATCGGCCGACTGGCCTCAGTTGCTCAGTTCATTCGGGCGACTAAGGCTTAATCGTGCGATTGGCCCAGTCAATCGCATGCTGTTGACGACTGAGGTTCAGTCGGTCGACTGACTCAGTCGTGCCTTTCATTCGCATGTTCAGTTGACCGAATGAGTCTCAGTCGGTCGACTGACTCATTCGCCCCTTTCCAATCGGTTGAATGGGCCATATGATAAGCCATTCGTGTGAATGGCTCAATCTCATGTCCATTCGAGCGAGTGGAAGCCATTCGCATGGTTGGTCCATTCTCATGGTCCAATCGTGCGAATGGGTCACACTTAGTTAATTTTCTGCCATTTTCACCAATTTACATTTAAAACCCTTTGAACTTTTGAAATTAACGTTATGAGCTTTTGATCATCTCAGACATAATCATTTTAACTTGAAAACCTTTTGATCACCTCAGACGTGATCCTTTTAAACAATTTAGTCACCTCAGACGTGACCCTTTTAAACACTTTGTCACCTCAGACGTGACTGTTTTTAAGCTTTTAAAACGCATGTGGTCATCTCAGACATGACCCTTTTAGTGAGTTGATTCCTTACTGATTTTCCTGATGTAGTCCGTCAAACTAACAAACTAAAACGACTAACTAACTTACAAAATTTAAACTAAATACTAAAAACAAGACTTGTTTTTGGCTTTTTGTGAGAGATAAATCCTAAGATGGACATCTATGGGATTTGGTTCCGGAATAAACAGCTTCAACTTGGATTGACCACACCTGGACCAATTCAATTTTGGAATCATACAGGCAAGTCAAATCATTTGGGACTTGTTATCAAAATCTTTTAATGCTCAATTCTTGGTGTTCATCCGGAGTCATTAGCAACTTAAGGAAATCATACTGGAACTCTTAGATTTTCACATTGATTTGAACTTTTGAGAATTGCAGCCACAATGATTGTCAATATGTTTGTCCACTTAAATCCATACACAGACTTTTGACACAGACTGGTGAGTGAGTTAGGTTTAATTATTTCAACTAACATTTGTGGATCCCACACTTATATGGTAATCAACATTCCTCAGGAGCTTTTGAGCGGTCTACGGGTATTATTACAAGAAGAGACTATTCTTAGAGCTTTCAAAGAGAAGCCAGTCCTCAGGTCAGTGCCATCGCACAGCAGAGAGGCGGCAAACAACAATGAATTCTAGAATATCTAGGTTATGCTTATCCTCAGGTCAGTGCCAACGCACAGCAGAGAGGCACACAACCTATCTCCTTGTTAGAGCAGCTTATTTCAAAATGTACCAACAACATAAGTCATTAGCTTTATAGCATTTGTCTTTCAATTTTTTCTTGCTTTGCTCTAATTATGGTCATCCGCACACATTTGTGGCGTTTACATGCTCATTACCCCTTATTGGAATATTGTTGATTGTGTTAACCAGTGATAAGATGGAAGCCCACAGTCAGTTGAACAACTTAGTTTGATCTTGAAATCACCAGTCAGGTCTAATCATCTATTGTGTTGAATCTACCGACATATCATTTGTGGTCTAGCAACCGCTAGGTCTACTTTCTTTGTGTTACCTTAGGAGTTACCAGTTTTCTATCATCTTCCCTTTTGTATTGCCTAGACTACACAGACTTATACTTTAAATTTTTGCATCTTTTCAAAACTTAAATTTTAAAGTCCCTCTTGATTTGTTCCTGTGTACTATCATTTTCCAAAGGTTTTGAATCGGTATCACAGATACGATCTACCTTATATCAGCTATCCACTCCTTCTCCCTGTTTTTTTTATTTTTTATTTTTATTTTTATTTTTTTTTAATGTTAACTTGCTGACATATTCTCCCCCTAAAATACTAAAATCAGTACTGGTTTAATTATTTTAGGATTTTAATAAACAACAAAATAACATGAGTTTAAATTAAACAGACGAAAATAAACAGATAAAATAAAATAAAATAAAACTTTAACTAAACTACATCGGACTACACATTTACATCATCAGGAATAACCTCACTTTTCTTTTTAACGCCGTTGACCTCTAGCAAATATTGAAAACGTGGTTTATCAAAGGCTTTAGTATAGAGGTCAGCGCGTTGAAAATCAGTATTAATTTTTACCACATCAATTAAGTTCTTTTCAAAACAGTCTCTTATGAAATGGTATTTAATACCGATGTGTTTGGTCTTTGGGTGTTGGACCGGATTTTTAGTTACTGCAATTGCAGCAGAGTTATCAACAAAAATAGGAGTAGAAGAGAACCTTAAACTGTAATCCCGCATTTGCTGTTGAATCCAGATGATTTGTGAACAACAACTTGCAGCAGCAACATACTCAGCTTCACAGGTTGACAATGCAACCGATGTCTGCTTCTTACACTGCCAGGTAACTAATCTTCTCCCAAAGAATTGACACCCTGCTGATGTAGACTTGTAGTTCATCTTGCAGCCCCCGTAATCCGAGTCACTATACGCGGTAAGCTCAAAGTCATCATCATGAGGGTACCACAATCCAAGTGTGGGTGTACCCTTCAGATAACGAAAAATCCTCTTGACCCCGATCAGATGGTTGACCTTAGGTTTAGCCTAATATCTAGAACATAAACATGTAGCATACATGATATCAGGTCTTGAGGCAGTGAGATACATGAGGGATCCAATCATTCCTCGGTACATCGTGGCATCTACAAGATCTCCATTTTCATCAGGTGCTATATCGTGATTCGTAGCAAGTGGAGTCCCAGCAGCAGAAGCATTCTCCATGTCAAAGCGACTGAGAATGTCTCCTACATACTTGGTCTGATGTAGAAAGATCCCATTTGGTGTCTGATCCACCTGTAACCCGAGAAAGAACTTCATCTCCCCCATAGCACTCATCTCAAACTCTTTCTTCATCACTGCTTCAAACTCTTTGCATAACTCTTCGTTCTTTGAACCGAAGATTATGTCATCAACATAGATCTTGTACAAGCAGTAGGTCGCCATCCTTTTCTTTAATAAACAGCGTGCAGTCAATGACTCCCCTGCGAAAGCCGTGTTTCACAAGATGAGTCGAGAGTTTCTCATACCAAGCTCTTGGAGCTTGATGAAGCCCGTATAAAGCCTTGTCGAGCTTGTAAACTCTATCCTGATGATAAGGATCTTCAAATCCCTCGGGTTGACTGACATAGACTGTTTCTCTGATTTCCCCATGAAGGAATGCACTCTTCACATCTAATTGGTAGACCTTAATCTTCATGTACGATGCATAGGCAAGGAAGATACGAATGGCTTCCATCCTTGCCACGGGTGCAAACACCTCATTGTAGTCAATCCCCTCGACTTGGCGAAAACCCTGAACCACCAATCGAGCTTTGTTCCTGATAATGACCCCTTGGTCATCCTTCTTGCATTTCAGTACCCATTTGGTGCCAATGACTTTAGCACCTTTGGGTCTATCAACCAGAGTCCATACACCTAACTTCTTGAACTGAAGAAGTTCTTCTTGCATGGCACTCACCCACGCCTCATCATTTAGTGCCTCACTGACATATTTTGGCTCAACCTGCGAGACAAAACATCGATAAGCACCATCATGAATGTAACCCTTCTCCATAACCGAGGCGTAATCAGCTGAGTATAGCTGATTTCGGGTTTGTACTCCTGATCTGACATCCCCAATAACATTGTCAAGGGGATAATAGACGTTTAGTCGGGATCCTGGAGTAGTAGGAACAGCTACCTCAGAGCCAAGATTATGAACATTAGGTTCTGCATCTGAGGTAGTTGGAGTTTGAGGTTCCGAAGTTGAAGGTGCATCACTGGTAAATGCTTGTGGACTTTCAGGAACTGAAACCTGTTCCTCCTGACTGTTCTGGTCATCTACTTCAGCTTCATCTTCAGAGGAGGAGTCACAATCATCGACTACTCCCCCTGACTGAGTAGATGATTCTCCCTGTGAGCTAGATGGTGTATTCAAGATATCATACATCATCCTTGTAGCTAACTCATCATCCGAGGGAGAGAGGGATGTTGAAAGACTTGAAGAATCCATCATAGTCGAAGAAGTAGGCGGGTCCTTTGCCTGTAGGTGGTGTGGTATATCGCTGAACATCAACATTACACCACACTTCTACAAGACCCGTTGAGTTGTTGTAAACTCGCTTGTTCGGTATGTTGTATTCTAGAAAGATTCCTTCATCCGCCTTCTCGCTGAATTTGCCTTCTTGTGTCTTCTTCAGAAGTGTGCACGGCGCGCCAAACGGTTCAAGATACTCCAAATTCGGTTTGTGTCTTTGTAGTAGCTCGTAGCATGTCTTTCTGTGGCGCTTGACTACCAGGACTCGATTCAGTGTATAACATGCATTTGCCACTGCCTCATTCCAGAATTGGATAGGCAGTTTCGAGTCTGCCAGCATAGTCCATGCTGTCTCTATCAAGCTTCTGTTCTTTCTCTCAGCAACGCCATTCATCTGAGGCGTGTAGGCAGAAGTGAATTGATGCACAATTCCCTTTTCCTTGCAGTATGCCTCCATCCATTGGTTCTTGAATTCTGTCCCGTTGTCTGAGCGTACTTGTCTAACCTTTAGCTTGTAGAGAGATTCCAGTGTGGTTACTAATTCCTTGAATGACTCAAATGTTTCTAATTTGGATTTCAGAAACATTACCCAAGTGAACCTTGAGTAGTCATCAGTGACCACAAAACAGTACAAGTCGCCTGCAATGCTCTTTGTACTGACTGGACCAAACAGATCCATGTGAAGAAGTTCCAGAGGAAGTTCTATTGAATGAACTTTCTTTTCCTTATGAGACTTCTTTGTCTGTTTGCCTTTCTTGCAAGCTACACAAAAGTCAGGAAGCTGGAAGTTCTTGACATTAACTCCTCTCACCAAATCCTTCTGAATCAAATGATTCATCTTCCTTTGACTAATGTGTCCCATTCTCCTATGCCAGGAGATGGAATCCTTCTCATTAACTCCATGCCCTCCTTTTATTTTCTTGACGTTTGATAGAAGGGCTCTATTTCCTGTCATGTGCCTGGATGCTCCGCTGTCTACAATCCACGTGTTAGTCTCAGCACTGTATAGAACACCCTGCACATACAAAGTTAATAAATTAGTTTAGGTTAGGAACCCAAGCCTTTACTGGCTTGGGTTTCCCAGAGGCATCACACATCATAAACTCCACCCATTGACCCTTAGAGGGTAAGGGTAGCTCAGGTTCCTTCTTGTCA
Source organism: Flaveria ramosissima (assembly GCA_025215565.1). NCBI lineage: Eukaryota > Viridiplantae > Streptophyta > Magnoliopsida > Asterales > Asteraceae > Flaveria > Flaveria ramosissima. Next base: position 64,058,038 of record CM046029.1, on the reverse strand, counting down.
TCAGTATCAGACACGCAGGATGACTTCTCTTTCCATAAGCCAGATTTGTGCAAGGCCTGTTTATGATAAACAGTCGACTGGCTTACAGGTTGAACTTTAGGTTCACTAGTTCTTCTAGGTGGAGTCAGAGAGCTCCTCTTAGAAGACCTAGGCTTAGTGTCCTGAAGTTCAATCTTTTTCCTAGGTGTCTGATAGAAAGGACAATAGGAAGCAATGTGTCCACATTCTCCGTAGTTGTAGCACGACCTGCTATCAACTTTATGATGAAACTTTCTCTGTGGAGAAGTGTGTGACACTCTAGTAACATCAATTATTTTAGGTTTTGACTCTGGTTCTTTTGATGTTTTCTCTGGTTTAACAAAGTTAACTGTTTTAACCTATTTAACATCTTTCTCTTTTTGGTTAACTGGTTTTTGATTTGAAGCATGTGAAAAATTAACATTAGAAGTCTTTTTAGGTTCTGATTTGACTCTGTTTGACCCTGACTTTAAGTTAACTTTTTCAAATTCCTTTTCCAGATTAACACAAGGCAATTTACCCTTGCCTTTGAAGTGGCCTCCTTTTGTTTGTGTCCAGATTCAATAGATGAACATGAGGTAGCTGGATCACTAACCAGAGGAGTAGACACCATTTGATCCTTGATGGGGTTATTATTTACTGGTCTAGTCTTAGTGTTCATCAAGGTCTCAGGTGGTGGTGGAACCACTTTGTAACCTAATCCCTCCCCGTTATTCCTTTCTCTCACTAAGTGTTGAACTATGTGTGAAGAACTAGTCCAACTATGCAGTTTCTGTTTTAATGAATTTACTTCTACTTCTAGAACTGCCTTTTGCTTCTTAGTGTCTTCTAGGGAGTTTAGATAGTACCTAATGTCATTTGCTTGGTTTAAGGCAACTACTTCGGTTTCCCTAAGCTATTTAGTCAATAGGTCTATCTTTTCTTTATAACTATGCTCATTTTGTTTTAGTACTCTATTAGCCTCAGTGCACAGTTGCAAATCTTTTACTAAGTTATCATTATGATCTAATAACCTAGTAAAATTTTCATCTATGCTATTCCTAAAAGTATCACAAGCAGAACAAGCATGATTATCAAACATTTGGTCAGTAGTACTTACCTGAGTTGGTTCAGAAGAGCTAGCCATCAACGCAGCATTAGATGTCTCTGGTTCTGGTGATTCTGTCTTTTCTGTCTCTGACGTGGAAGCCTCCTCGTTAGGCTTGTAACTGACTTCGGCTGCAGTTGCTTCTTCACTGTGTGACATCGCTATCTCAACTGCTAGATCACCTTCACTCGCAGAATCATCATTAATATCTTCTACACTTGCAATGTTTGTTTCCCCTGGTGAGACAAACCTAAAACTCCAATCCTGTCCTTCATCATCATGAGCAGTCAAGGCTTTTGGATCCTTGTTTGATGAAGTAGAACTGGAAGCTTGCTTGTCTTGGCGAGTAAAGGACGAGAACGGGTTCCCATTACCCGTCTTCTTTGTCTTGACACATTCTCTCTTGAAGTGCCCCTTCTCTCCACAGTTGAAGCATGTCACTTTGCTCTTGTCAAAGCCGAATGTGGTATCCTTAGTAGCTACCAAATTCTGTCCGGTCCTTTTAACAAACTTCTTCGCCCTCCGGACAGCACTAGCTAAGGCCCACATTATATCCATCCTCTCAAGTTCCATTTCGTCCACCTGCTCATAGTCCTCGTCTACCAGATGGCAGTTTCCAATCTTCCCGGCAACAAGTCCATCATATGAATGAACCACTGCAGCTAAAAGATCCATACGCTCTCGAGCTACTTTCACAGTCACATTACCGAGGTTCTCGGTCTTCAGTTTAGTAGCACTTGCTTCTGATCCAATATAGTGGGTACAAGACGACCTTGACGTGTCTGATCCTGAAGGAGAAGCATGTGAAGGACCCGACGAGCTAGACACAAATGCAGTCTGGAGAGGTGCTCCAGATGTCTTAGCTTGAGGCGTGGCGTTGTACAAAGCTGGATTTTGTGTGTACAAAGACTTCTGAGCTCTGTACTTCATCCTTAGTGCTTCTTCTCGCAACTTAAGAATGAAGTCGTTAATATCCAGCTTTGCAAGCATTCCATTCTGTCTCAGGTTAGACACGAATGAAGCCCACTTGTCAGGCAATCCGTCTGCAAAGTTACTAACTTTCTCTTCCATGGTCGTTTCCACCCCATGTGTATGCAGTTCGCTCATCAAATGGTAGAATCTGTCTATGACGTCGTCTAAACTCTCGTTACCAATCGATGAGAAGTTATCGAATTCCTTCTTTAACTCCTTAGCCTTGATTGCCTTCAACGAAGCATTCCCATCATACCTCTTCTCTAGCTCATCCCACAGTTTCTTGGACTGCTTATTCTCTGAATACTAGTGGAATATGTCTTTGGGGATAGACTGTGTAATCTATGCATAAACCCTTTTCTCTGCATTGTACTTAACTTTCTGCGCGTCCGCCATCCCACCTAAGGTTAGCTTAACTCCATCAGCTCCCACCGGTGTACTATAACCAATCTCGATGGCTTCCCACAGATTGGGATCCACTCCATTGAGGTAGATCTCAAAACGTTGTTTCCAGTGGGGAAACTCATCTAAAGTCAAGAGCTTTGGTGGTTTATTATGATTACCCACCTCACTCTCAAGCAACAGCAGATTCTGTATCCTAGAGTCCTTCCCAGCAGTAAAGGCTGACATCTGATCTTCCATTGCAAATAACTTTAAGTCTAATCAAACAAACTTTCACTGATGCGACTGAAGGATGCGAATGGTCTAGTCGTGCGTATGAACTCTGTGACTGGTTCAATCGTGCGGCTGAACTGGGCGATTGGTTCAGTCGTGCGAATGAATCTGGTGCGTATGAGCTATGCGAACGAACGGTTCAGTCGGCCGAATGAAGGTGCGACTAGGTCCAATCGTGCGAATGGGTCACGCGAATGGAGTCCAGTCGTGCGAATGGGTCACTCGTGCGACTGAAGCTGCTGTTTTGCGAAATTTTCTAGGTTTGACGTGTTTCAGCCATAAAAATTCGAAATTTCGCAGTGTCTAATCGCCTAAGTTCGTAGAAACCAAACTTTGATGAGCAGGGAACGTCCAAGATCACTTTTGACACCAAAGATTGCGTTTTTAGTGCAAAAAACACAAACTTTTATGCAATCTTGATTGAATCAACACGTAATCAAGAGCCAATGCTCTGATACCACTTGTTAGGACCTGGTATTTGACCGAAAATACCTAGTGATTAGCATGTAAACCAAATCAAATAGTGCGGAATCCTATTTGATTGGCGATCCAATCAGTGAGAACACAAGAAGAATCAATCAAGAATTGAATATAACGTTAGAAGTCGATTAGGAATCGATCTAATGTGTTCTGTGAACTTGGAGAACCATTTGGGAGGTCTCTGGACGGCTAGGGTACGTCTGGAGTCGTAATGGTATGAATGCTTATGTTTTTCCACGAATTGGGTCTATTTATAGGTTAGTATTGTTCAATCGTGCGACTGGGCCATAAGTATGGTTCAGTCGTGCGATTGAACCATGCGGTTGATTCATCCGCACGACTGAGTGTTCAGTCGTGCGACTAAGCCAATCTTATGTGTCAATCATACGACTGATCCAGTCACCTGGTTCAGCCGTGCGATTGAGTCAATCGTATGAAGTTATTCATGCGTATGGTCCATTCGCATGGGTCATTCGCATGAGAACTTCATTTAGTTAAGTTTGAACGTTTTAATTAATATAACATTATGTGTAACCATTCAAACAATCATAAACCCAATTAATCAACTCAATAATGACTCATTAATGAAATATTAAACATTACAAATCACAAACAATCCATATCATTTCATTAATCAATTCATATTACATCATAACCAGACAGACAAGATCTATTACATTACAAATCATGATCTAGGGACATACATGTATCAACAAGGAGATCTTACAAACAAGATTGTGTGTGGAGGAGCTATCTCATTTGATCCCAGTCCCTGTCTATTTTGATAGCACATTTTGTTGTGCAGGGATGAGGATATCATGTTCTTGAAGGTCTCTTCTTCAAGAACACTCTTCTCTGCCTTGGCTTTGCTGATCACAAGCTCTGCCTGGCACTCAGTCAACTTAGTTATGAGATCTTGAATCTGAGCTCTAAAATCTGTATGTTCATGTTTTAGTACTGAAATGGTTTTCTCCAAGTCCTCTATCTTTAACTTGTAATCATTTTCAGACTTTCTAAAATCAGATTTTGTAAGGATTCCTTAAGTCTGATGCAACCCAAAACATCCTAAGTGTCTCAGCAACATGCACTAAGTACTGAAGTGAAGAATGCTTCAGAAGTTTTACACAATGCATTAGAAAATACTCTAAGTGTAAAATCTTCCGAAGCCAAGACCAATATCTTCCGAAGCCAAACATGAAGTCTTCCGAAGCTTTAGAGACAAAGTCTTCCGAAGCTTCAACCTATGAAGACGGATTTCTTCCGAAGACTTTTAGTACACATGCTTTATCTGATGTACTGTTCCATAAAGCACCTTTTCCGCTGCATCTCTATAAAGTCAGCAACTTACATGAGTTGGTGAAAAGGTCCATGCTTTTGGTAACTGTACATTGAGGTCTTGAGTATGTAACTTTCCACTTTATGTACTTTATCCTTTTTGTAATGTATAAGGATGTGAGCTATGGCATGTCATAGTCACAAGGTCAAAAGGCAGATATGCCTTTTGATCCTACAATTGATTTTGTTAGTGTCTAGTCAATTGTATCCAGCTGGCTTTCAAAGTATAGCCGGCTGTAGGTTGTAGTATAAGTATTTCAAGTTCTTGTATCTTTCTATATGCTTTGTAACACTTGTAAAAGAACTTGAGAAAGCAATATACTGCCTCCTTGAAACCCATACTCTCTTGTTCTGTCTTTTGCTTTACTTGTGTTCTTTGTATCACTTTGGTTACCCAGTTCACTGTTTGATTAAAGTTTAGTTAATCTCCTTATTGTGTTGTTGTGTTGTAATTGTGTTAAAGCCCTTAAACGGTCTTGCAATTGGTATCAGAGCTTTCAGGCTCTTGATATAAGATCTAACCATCTTAAGATCCCTCACACACACAAAAACTAAACTCTTCAAATGGCCTCCATCTCAAAGACTGATATGGAGACTGGAACCATGAACAAATCCCCACTGATCACTCTTGATGATTTTGACACCTGGTGCATGAGGATGGAAGGCTTCATCAGGTCTTTGATTCAAGAATGGGGGAATCTGTTGAGAATGGACCTTTCATACCCAGCACCCCCTCTGCTACTGGTGCTGGTATGATTCCTAAAGATGTGGCCAACTACTCAGATGAAGATAGAAAAAGAGTAGAGATTGACAGGAAGGCCATGACTGCTCTTCAGACTGCTCTCCCAAACTCTGTATGCAGAGGTTTTAAGAAGTGCAAGACAGCCAAACAGCTGTGGGATGCACTGAAGCTGATGTATGAAGGCTCCTCTGAAGCCAAGGAGAACAAGAAAGATCTTCTGAAGCAGCAGTTCGAAAATTTCACCTTCAAAGCAGGTGAAACCATGACCCAACAATACTTCAGGTATGTTGAGATTGTGGATACCCTAGTGGATGGAGGAGTTCCTCTTGAGAACAGGGACATTGTAAGGAAGTTCATATCCTCACTTCCTAGGCAATGGACACACTATTGTGTGGTAATCAAGAGGATTGAGAACCTTAAGACTCTTACTCTTATAGAGTTGTATGGGATTCTCAGTGTTCATCTGGCAACTCCAACAATCAAATGGGTTCAGCTCTTCATGTGGTTGAAAGGGACAGCATAGAACCCCAACATCATCTCATATGCTACCCTGACAACTCACAAAAGGGTCCTTTCATCACCTTCCCGGAGACACAAGGGAGAACTTTACTCAAGGAAGCCCATTCCAAGAGACAAGTTCTTCTCAAGCCTTTGTGTCTGCTGATGAAAGCTGTGGGAATTATCTTTTCACTCTTGAAGACCTGGACTGTATCCATCCAGATGACCTAGAATACATGGAGATAGTTCAGCAGATGGCTCTCCTCACTCACAGAGCCAAGAAGTTCTACAAGAGGACAGGAAGAAGATTTCCAAGCAATGCTACCAGTGGAAAGTTTGGGCTGGACAAAAGCAAAGTTAAGTGTTACAACTGTAACCTTATGGGTCACTTTGCTAGGGAGTGTAAGGCACCTAAAGCAAATGGGGGCCAAACACAACCCAGACCAAACTACACTGACAAAGCCCCTCAGGCTGAGAAGACAAAGCAACATGCTGTTGTTGCTGTTGAAGAGGGAGGCTTTGACTGGAGCTTTTAGGTGGAAGATGCTTCTCCAAACCAAGCACTGATGGCTGACCATGATGAAGCCAAGGTATTGGAACATCTCTGCTCTCCTGAATGCATTGCTAAAGTAAATAGATACAGGTCCTACAACTTAGAGATGAGATCTGATCTTGAGTCATTAAACATATTAAAATCTGATTTTAGAAAGTCTGAAAATGATTACAAGTTAAAGATAGAGGACTTGGAGAAAACCATTTCAGTACTAAAACATGAACATACAGATTTTAGAACTCAGATCCAAGATCTCATCACTAAGTTGACTAAGTGCCAGGCTGAGCTTGTGATCAGCAAAGCCAAGGCAGAGAAGAGTGTTCTTGAAGAAGAGACCTTCAAGAACATGATATCCTCATCCCTGCACAACAAAGTTTGTTATCAAAATAGACAGGGACTGGGATCAAATGAGATAGTTCCTCCACACATAATCTTGTCTGTAAGATCTCCTAAGTGTGGAACTTGTGAAGATGAGCTTCCTCTCATAGATCCTATAAGTGAGGATGATGAAGAAGTGATAGTGAAGAATTCCTCTGAGAAGAGTGAAGAAGAGGATTCTTCCAAGGGCCACTATCCTTCTGAGGAGAAGAAATCAACTGTGATGACCAAGTCCAAGAGAAAGAACTTGATCAGGAAGAGCAAAAGGAAAGCAAAGAAGGCTCAAGAAATCAAGGCTACTTTTGATGCTAAGCAGAAACAAGTGTTTATCTCTGCAGGTTTCAAAGTAGTAAGGACTGAAGACATCAACCAAGACTCCTCAGCTAAGAGTCATGGTTCTTGTTCAAATCATCTCAGTGCAAAGAAGAAGACTGAGCTGCTGTGTACCACTGCTGCACAGCCTGGACCATCAAACTCCAAGAACAGTTCACAGCCCAAAGAACTGTCTCAGCATCTACCAAGATGAAGGTGGAGAAGGGATGTGACCAAAGCCAGTCTTGCTCTCAAAAGGAGACTTGTTTGAAGAAGAAAATGTTATGTGTCATGTGTGAAAGTACTTCTCACATTGCTAAGGATTGCCCATACAATCCTAAAAGTACCATTTCCATGACCAATACAAAGACTTCAAAGAGTCTCAAGAAGTCTCAAGCTTCGGAAGGAAAGTCTGTTTCCTTCGGAAGCTCCAAATCAAAGAAGAAGGTAAATGGAAAATTACTTTCGGAAGCAAAGTTGGTCTCGGAAGAAAGGAGTTCTTCCGAAGCACTGAAGTCTGCTGCAGTGACTGTAGATTCTTCCGAAGGTTCAGTCATCAAAACTTGTGAAGTTCCAAAAGCTTCTAAGGTTTTGAAGGTCAAGTCCAAGACTCCAAAGGTGGTGTGGAAGTCTAAGAAAGACCAAATGACTGAATTTTCTCCATCAACAACAGCTGAAGATCCCCATAGTACAACCATAGGATCTATTACTGTTGCATTACCTTCTATTACACTTAATGAGCCCAAGACAAGTAAGGCTTGGGTTTCCAAATGTAACTAATCATTTTCTTTGTGCAGGAACAGCTCAAGACAAACAGGAATGTCTGGATAATTGACAGTGGCTGTTCCAGGCACATGACAGGCAATAGGTCTCTACTCCATAATTTTGAGAGAATTGATGGAGGACCAGTTGCTTTTGGAGGAGATGAAGGTGGTTACATTTCTGGAAGGGGCAAGGTCACAAATGGTAAGCTCAGCATTGAGAAGGTAAACTTTGTTAAGGAGCTTGGGTACAATCTTCTGAGTGTATCCCAATTTTGTGATCAGAGTCATAACATGCTCTTTACTGAGCATGAGTGCATTGTTCTCAAGCCTGGTGTGGTCATTCCTCATGAGCATATCCTGCTCAGAGCCCCCAGGAAAGGGAACATGTACAAGATGGATTTGCAAGAAACATCTCCCTCTGGAGAAGTTTCATGCTTTCTATCTAAAGCAAATAGTGATGAGTCTTTCCTATGGCATAAAAGAATGTGCCATGTAAACTTTAAGAACATGAATAAATTAATTAAACATGATCTGGTAACTGGAATGCCAAAGAAAGAGTTTACAAGTGATGATCATTGTGTTGCATGCCTGAAAGGGAAGCAACACAAGGTATCTCACAAGCCTAAGGAAAAGAACTCCATCACTACTCCCCTACACTTGTTACATATGGATCTCTTTGGCCCCACCAGTGTAATGAGTTTAGGAAGGACCTCTTATTGTTGGTGATCACAGATGATTTTACAAGATTCACTTGGGTTTTTTCCTTAGAACTAAGGATGAAACCCCTGAGATTCTGAAGAATTTCATCTTAAAAGTTGAGAATCAATGTGATCACAAGGTCAAAACCATAAGATGTGATCAAGGAACTGAATTCAAGAACCAAATCCTTGATACATTTTGTGATGAAAAAGGTATTACAAGACAATATAGTGCTCCCAGGACTCCTCAGCAAAACGGAGTTGCTGAGAGGAGAAACAGGACACTTATTGAAGCTGCAAGAACTATGTTGTCTGACTCTAAACTGCCTATCACCTTCTGGGCAGAGGCAGTTAATACTGCTTGCTATGTGCAAAACAGAGTTTTAGTAGTTAAGACACATGGTAAGACTCCTTATGAACTTTGGCACAAGAGGAAACCTTTCATTGGTTTTCTCAGGTCATTTGGATGTCCCTGCACCATCTTGAATACCAAAGATCAAATTGCCAAGTTTGCTGAGAAATCAGATGATGGACATTTCATTGGATACTCTTCTCAAGCTAAAGCTTATAGAGTATACAATCTCAGAACTAGAATTGTTGAGGAGTCAGCCAATGTGACTTTCAATGAGCACACTCCTTGTGTGGCTGGTTCTGGTCCGGATTGGCTGTTTGATCTTGATTTAGTTACCAACTGTTTTAACAAATCTTGTGAGCATGTTTCAGGATCTGCAGAAAATTTAAATACAGGTGATCCTGATCCAAGATTTGAGCTAGGAAGACCTTCAACTCATACATCTTCAGCTCCAGTTGGAACTACTTCAGCAAATGAGGTTTCTATCAGCACAACAATGACAAATTCAGCTGATACATCTGGCATGCCTTCAAATTCCAGCTCAGAGGCTTCTCAACCAGATAAAGACACCTCACTTGTAGAAGACAACAATGGTGATGGTGATAGTGATCAGGAATTTCTTGATGCTAATAACCATACCATAGATGACAACATCAATGATGTCACACACTCATTGGATCAAGTTAATCTTGATAAGTGTGATAATGTGGAGGGTGAATCTTCCAGACCAGATCTAAATTTCTCAAATTTGGATCTTTCTCAAGCAACTTGCTGTGATCCCTCTAAGGATCCACAAGTCTCACCCCACCACAAACATCATTGGAGATGTTGTCACAGGGGTAAGAACAAGAGGACAAACCCATGAAGCAAATGTTTGTCTTCACTCTTGTTTCTTATCTCAGATAGAGCCCAAGAAAGTTGATGAAGCTCTAAAGGATGGAAGTTGGGTTGAAGCTATGCAACAAGAGCTGCTTCAATTCAAAAGGCAGAAAGTTTGGAACCTTTGTCCTCTTCCTCATGGGAAGACTACCATTGGAACCAAATGGGTTTTTAGGAATAAGAAGGATGATAGAGGAATCATCATCAAGAACAAGGCAAGACTAGTTGTTCAAGGATACACACAAGAAGAAGGGATTGACTACACTGATGTCTTTGCTCCTGTAGCAAGACTAGAAGCTGTTAGGATATTCCTGGCATTTGCTGCATCCAAGAACTTCAAGGTCTACCAACTTGATGTAAAGTGTGCTTTCTTATATGGAGTGATTGATGAGGAGGTTTATGTCAAACAGCCACCTGGTTTTGTAGACCCTGATCATCCTGATTATGTCTGCAAGCTTGACAAAGCTCTTTATGGGCTGCATCAGGCACCCAGGAAGTGGTATGAGACACTATCTGAGTATCTTTGTAAACATGGATACAGGAGAGGTACTATAGATGGAACTCTCTTCATCAAAGGACAGGGAAATGACTTATTGCTGGTTCAAGTATATGTAGATGACATCATCTTTGGTTCAACTAATCCAAAGCTCTGCAAAGACTTTGAGAAGCTGATGAAAGACAGATTTGAGATGAGTTCAATGGGAGAACTCAACTTCTTTCTGGGAATTCAAGTGAAGCAGGTTGAAGATGGCATCTTCATAAGTCAGTCAAAGTATGTTCAAGACATACTCAAGAGGTTCAACATGACTGATTGTAAGATTGCTAAGACACCCATAGCCAGAAACCACTCCCTTGGTCCAGATCTTGAGGGGGAGTGTGTAGATGAACACTTATACAGGGCTATGATTGGGTCTCTTATGTATCTTACAGCTAGCAGGCCTGATATCATGTTTGCTACATGTATTTGTGCAAGATATCAAGCCAACCCTAAGATGTCTCACTTAATCACTGTGAAAAGGATTTTAAGATACCTCAAAGGTGCTTCAACACTTGGTCTATGGTATCCAAAGAATCCTAATTTCAATCTGTATGCCTATACAGATAGTGATTATGGTGGTTGCAACATGACTGCAAAGTCTACATCTGGGGGATGTCAATTCCTTGGTGGAAGGGTTGTCTCATGGCAATGCAAGAAACAATCCTGTGTGTCTGCATCAACTGCTGAGGCTGAATACATTGCTGCTGCAAGCTGCTGTGCTCAAGTGCTTTGGATTCAAAATCAGATGCTGGACTATGGATTTAACTTCAAAGAGACTCCTATCCACATAGACAACAATAGTGCTATCTCTATCACTGAGAACCCTGTGCAGCACTCAAGGACCAAACACATCAACATCAGGTATCATTTAATAAGAGATAACTATGAAAAGGGATTAATTAAACTAGTCAAAGTTCATACAGATGAACAATATGCTGATCTGTTCACAAAAGCTTTTGATGAACAGAGATTTAAGTATCTGATATCAGCTATTGGGATGATTAACTTTGAGTAGACTTTTTCTTAAAACTAATTCTAATTATTTCTTCTTAAAATATGTGTGTCCTAAGTTGTCTAGTTCATCACTTTCATAAGCTCATGTTTTCTTTGGATGTAAAATTCTTTTTGAAGACTTTCCTTAGATTCTTGAAAATTTTCTGATACTTCGGAAGATAAAAGCTTTATCTTCGGAAGAAAAACATGTCTTCAAAATAAATAACTGTCTAAGAGATTTTACCTTCGGAAGAAGTCTAAACTCATCTTCCGAAGCTTAAATTCTTATCTCAGACACTTATTCATTTTTAAGGACCTTTTCCTTCCGAAGCAAAATTAACCTTCGGAAGCTTTGTTTATTTCTATACAAAGCATCCAAGGGTTTATTTCTCTTCCGAAGCATAAATCTTCAAGACTCTCAGGAAAATCTTCCGAAGCCATTTTAGCTTCGGAAGCTTTTTCAATCAAAACTTCCGAAGACAAATAACCTTCGGAAGCTTTTCGAATTCCAAGAAAACTACTTTTTGAGCAAAAGTAAACTACCTTTTCAGAGGTGGGACCGACTTCCGGATTTCAAAGTTTATCCTCTTTCATTAACTTTGGTTCAAATCCCTTTTCACATAAATACCCAACGGTTCCCCCTCTTTCCCACTATCTTCCTCAATTCTACTATTCCTCTAACCTAATTCTCTAAACCGCCTTTGCTTTCTACCTTTCTTCACCCTTAAGCTTCTGAAATGGCCAACCTTAACCGCAGAAACAACCCAGATTTCTCCATGCAACTTCACAGGCAACATAATCAAGTTGCTCTGTTAAGCTCTGAGAAAGATGCAAGTTTCTCAGAGATTTGCCAATTCTTGACTCTGTCAAACTATTTCACCTCCCTGACCATTGATCCTACTCTATATGAGGATCACTTGCTTGAATTCTGGAAGACCTGCCAAGAGGTCATTATGGATGGGGAGAAGGCACTGTCTGCCACAGTGCAAGGGAGGACAATCTTCATCACTCCGGCCATCATTAACCAACATTTGCAGCTGGATGATGAAGAAGGTGAGGTGTCCTTCCCAAAAGAAGTTGTTAATCATTCTTTTGAGCAGATGGGCTATGAGGGAGATTTCTCTGTAAAGACCTTCAGGAAGGGAAGGTCTCATCCCAATGGAAATTCCTGCTCCATGTGGTTATCCACAGCTTATCAAACAAGCATGGTGGATGGGACCAGATTCCTGAGGATCTCTCCTTTATAGTTCATGGAATGGTTCAGGGGGTCAAGTTCAGGTATTCACAATTTGTTTATACTAATTTACTTGCAAACTTAGACTCCTTAGAGTATTACATGTTTCCTAGATATGTTCAACACATTCTCAACTGTGAACTGGGCTCACAGTTGAGGGAAACAAGTAATATTCTTAAATTGGGACAGATGAAGCCCGGCATCTTTAAAATAATGAAGAAGCCAACTGTAGGCTTCTCAGGGGTAGAAACAGCCCTAGTCCCAAAAATGTTAGAGCTCATTGCTCAAGGTGACAACCTAGCAACACAAGCTAGTGTTGAACCCACACCTCTTTTATCCTTACCCCTAAAAAGACCAGAAATCACCCTCACCTACCAAAGAAAATCCAAACGAACCCCTGCTCAGGCTATTGAGTCTGTGCAGGCCCCCAAATACTCAACCTTACAGGAAGAAGTGGACACTAGAGCTCCCACTTCTCCTGAGGAGCAAACCACTCCCATTACTTCACCTATCAGGGCTGAGGTTCCTCAAGCTCACCCTGATGAGCTCACTAGCCCAACACCTTAAGCCTTCACTCTGAGTCTCAACACTCAAGTGAACAACCTTCAGGGGACAGCTACCATCCCCAGCCTTTGGATCTCAACCAACCAATTCCCAACCTATCCTTTTATACTGATGAAGACTTAGGATTCAGTGAGTACCATGAGTCTCTCTTCTCCTCCCCTACTCAAAGAGAGATGAGTACCTCTGACTCTCCTCAGTCTATCCCACATCAGTCACCTATTACTGAGGTGGACACTTCTGAACCTGTTCAGGATGTCCATATGGAAGAGGCTCTCACTTTTGAAAGTGATTACATCATTAAGACCTCAACCATGGCAACTCAGCCCATTGGCATCTCAACTGAGGCTGCCAGTGAGCAGAGGAAAACCAGCAGCCAAGAAACTCAAGCTGGTGGTGAGAGAGAGGACTTTGGTCCAATCATCTCATCCCCCAATGAATCTTCTGATGAAGATGAGGGGAATTTGAGACTAAAGGTGCAAAAATTGTCAAAAACATGCACCTATTTAGTCTCTAAGGTTAGTCACTGGAATCTCAGGTGACTACCTTACAAAACAGGGTCAATGATCAGCAACTCCAGATTTCATATCTGAAGGAAAAACTAGCTGGGAGACCTTTAAGGAGAGCTCAACCAGGAACACAAGAACCTGTGGAAGTGATTGACTTATCCTCCAGCTCACCTATGCAAGTGGGTGATGCTACCAAAAAGGGGGGAGAAGTTATTACAACCACAGAACCTGGGAGTTCTTCAGAGAGAATGGACATAGAGGACTCACCATCCTCACTTGCTGTTGTGCATTCTCAGCAACTTCCTCAAGTTCACATTAATGTGGACTCTATAGACTCTCTCATCAGGAGTCTCTTTGAGGAAGGTATACCAAGGGCTGTCTCATCTCCACCACAAGGAACTGGCAATTACATCATAAGGTGGAGGTATGATGATGACAGAAGAGCCCTTATACTTCACAGAGTTCAAGGCCAACAAGAAGTTTTTCATTCCAAAGCCTGAGCTTCTATGAAGACTGGATTTAGTCAACATGCCACTTGTCAATCCAAGCAATTCAAGACAAGCTGACAGGCTGGCTCAAAGAATCCAAGACAGGATCCTTGCAGAGTTTCACTCTAAGAAGGAGACTTAGGCAATCAGGCAATGTCATCGGTCAATTGGATGTTGAGGTGGACCCTAAGATTAGTTTCATAGGGGAAACCTTGACTGAAGGCCCAGTGGCAGAACCTGAGACCCCTGTCTCATCATCAACAACTGCTGCAGAGGTCCAAACTCCATCTGAGACACCTGCTGGTGAAGGTGTTTCTCAGCCTCTCTCTGGCCAGAGCATGGAAGCTACACCAAGCAATGAAGGCCAAGCCTCAATCCACCCTGAGTCACAAAGGTCTGTTGGTGACAAAGGGAAAAGGATAATGACTCCTGAGGAAATTGAGGAGGAAGAGAGAGAGAGAGGAAAAGGAGCTAAGGGGAGAAAGTTCTACTGGGTCATCTAGCTTCATGCAAGCTGCAATCAGGGCTGCCCCAGACCAAATACTCAAGATGATGAGTTAAGGGCAGTCAGGATTACCTATTTACAGACCAGGAACTATGACATTGATGAAATCATCTCCCTCCCCTTAGAAGAGTTAAATGAACTGGCTGACATGGAAGTGTCAAGAGAGATGAAGGAGAAAGAGGATGCAAGGTTACTTCTCCAATTCAAAGAGGAGAAGAGACAGAAAAGACTTTACAAGCATGCTCCCACTCTCTCACCAGTTCAAGAAAGTCCTGCACAGGAAGATGTGGCTCCACAAGAACCTCAGGTAGATAAAGAAGAAGATAGGATCAAGATGATCAACTACCTGAGTGCCACAGGCTTCTATCAGGCAGATGCACTTCTTCCCCTGTCCTATGACTTCATTGAGTTCGAGTACCTAAAGCAACTTGAGCTTGAGTTAGTCAAAGAAAGAAAGACAACTAAAGGAAGCTAAGGGAAGAAGCTGCAAAGTCAAGAGCCATCATTCAAAAGAATGCAAAGAAGTCTGCTGACAGACAAAGAATGATGAGCTTCTTGAAGCTATATGGATTCTCCGGAAGGAGACTTGGCCCCATGTCTCTATCCACTATGGATGAGCATATTAGGGTGATCAAGCAGAAGATTAAAAGTGGAGAACTCATTGACTTGCACTCTCTTCCAAGTCAAGTCCCACCTGAAGTGGAGGTCAAGTTTGAACAACCAGAGACACCTCAACCAGCACCTCCAGCTGAGCCTCAGCAAGCTTCATCTTCTGATCCTAGGCAGGGTCAAACTCCCTCTCCTTCTGAACCTGTGAGGGAGGAACACCCAACTGAGAAAGACACTGATGATCAACATGGTGCTGCAGACCAGTCTTCTCAGTTAAAGACATCCGAGAGGAAGAAGGATGGCTTCTAAACCAAAGACTAAAAAGAAGAAGCCAAAGTCATCTACCTCTGCACCTCAGGCTGAATCAGATCAACCTGAGGAAGTGCATGATGAGGCCCAATCAACTCCTATTCAAGTGGCTCCTCTAACTACTGAGACACCCATCTTATCCTGGAATTACTCTACCAATCCTGAAAGATGGAATGTTATCAGAGATCAAGGTGTTGAGAATGTCTACTCATGGCAAGACATAATCAACTTACCTCTGCATGATCTCTTTGAGATGAGAAGATACTATGAGAGTCTTGATGATCCTGACCATCTAATGAAGAAAGGAATGGTCTTGATTGTACTGAAGACTACCAACATTTGAAGATCTTCTAAGTGTTTTGGTAGTGTGTAACTCCAGGATGATAAAACTTGAATCAAATCATGAAGAATAGATCAAAATATGATGAACAAAATGAAAAACCCTTTGATCTCTCTTGATTGCTAATAATAGTGTTACAAATAATCCTCAATCAATTGGTCATTCAACCATCAACCAAAAACCTAATGACAAGTAACCTATTTATAGTCTAGACTAATATTCCTAATTGACTTAACCCCCTAGACTTAGGCTAATTAATACAAAATTACATATTAAGCAAAAAATGACTAAAAACAAGATAAAATATATTTGTTCACACAAAATATATTTATTACAATAAAACTCCTAGTCATTTAATCTTCAACGTCTTGTCTCGGTTCCTCGTCTCGAGCGTGTCGGGTTTGACTTTTGTTGACTTTGACCGTGACGTTGACTTTTGTTGACTTTCATTGTGTTGATAATATAGACTATCTTTTCCAGCTCCAACAGTAGCATCAGCCTAGGGCGAGTTTGTAAGGTTCCTTAAGTCTGATGCAACCAAAAACATCCTAAGTGTCTTAGCAACATTGCACTAAGTACTGAAGTGAAGAATGCTTCGGAAGTTTTATACAATGCATTAGAAAATACTCTAAGTGTAAATCTTCCGAAGCCAAGACCAATACTTCCGAAGCCAAACATGAAGTCTTCCGAAGCTTCAGAGACAAAGTCTTCCGAAGCTTCAACCTATGAAGACAGATTTCTTCCGAAGACTTTTAGTATACATGCTTTATTTGATGTACTGTTCCATAAAGCACCTTTTCCGCTGCATCACTGTAAAGTCACCAACTTACATGACTTGGTGAAAAGGTCCATGCTTTTGGTAACTGTACATTGAGGTCTTGAGTCTGTAACTTTCCACTTTATGTACTTTATCCTTTTTGTAATGTATAAGGATGTGAGCTATGGCATGTCATAGTCACAAGGTCAAAAGGCAGATATGCCTTTTGATCCTACAATGATTTTGTTAGTGTCTAGTCAATTGTATCCAGCTGGCTTTCAAAGTATAGCCGGTGTAGGTTTGTTGTAGTATAAGTATTCAAGTTCTTGTATCTTTCTTTATGCTTTGTAACACTTGTAAAAGAACTTGAGAAAGCAATATACTGCCTCCTTGAAACCTATACTCTCTTGTTCTGTCTCTTGCTTTACTTGTGTTCTTTGTATCACTTTGGTTACCAGTTCACTGTTTGATTAAAGTTTAGTTAATCTCCTGATTGTGTTGTTGTGTTGTAATTGTGTTAAAGCCCTTAAACGGTCCTGCAATCAGTGTAAGCAATTCCCTACTCTTGAGTGTATCTTTGAACTACCAGTCTTGCCTTGTTTTTGATAATCAAGCCTCTATCATCTCTCTTGTTTCTAAAAACCGAGTTGGTGCCTATTGGTACTGATGGGTGCGGATAGTATATATATATTTTAATAAAGATTTATTACACAGATTCAGTTTTAATTAGTTATTACTAATACTAAACCACACACACAAAAAGCAGTGTAACTATCGTGTGGTAATATGATGTTGGTAAGAACCAAGTATCAATCCGTGGACACACCTAGCCTACTCAACAAACTTAATGTTTGACTATCAGATTGGTTTTTGTTAAAGAAAGTGATAATTTGCATTTGGAAAGATTTTAGGGTTTAAAAATAAACAATAATAGAAAGAAAGTAAACTAAGATTTGAAGCGTTTTGGATTTAAAACCAGGGAACGAAAGTTATCATCCTAATTAGACTCCACTTATCTAACCGTGATGAATTGGTGGTGTGATTTAAGATATGGATTAATGTAATTATGTTAATGTTTATAAAGATGAGCTGGCATGATTTCTCGTCTATCCTGCTGCCGTAGTGACTTGATCTTGTCAGGCTGAGTTTACTGCTCAGATCAAAGCCCTAGTAATGTAGGTAAATCTTTTGTGAACTATTTGACATACGATTTCTGAAAACATAACTTAATGTTAAAAGGAGAGTTGATCAGCTTCCTTCCTAACATACCACTAATTTTAGAAAACCGTAACAATTACTGAGGATTTCTCAAACTAATAAAAGGGAACCCGCAAATGATCAGAAAGTTAAAGTGATATGATTTCTAATAACCATTTCTAGTTCATTAGCCATGGATTTATTATGAAGACCGATTTCACGAATGAAAGTTAATCATACGGTTTTCTACCTGTATGACAATCACAATCACAAACCATAAATTTATAACTTCTTGTTCAAATGTAGATGCTACCCGTCAATAGTTTTCCCAAGACCACCATAACATTAACATAATATTTATCACACCATTAGTTCATCACAAATTACATAAGTTTCATCCGATTAGGATGATAAATAGAGTTTAGCTCATAATGAGCTTGAACATAACAACAGATAACAAAGAAGATAGATATGTAATCATCGGTGAAATGGAACAATCAAACCGATAATCCACAATGAATGACATTTAGACGATCCCAAGCTTCTTCAAGTGTTGTATGCACCTCCTGAACCTCCAAATGATCTTGAAGTCTTGATTCCCGAGAGAATTCTGCAGAGTAACTCTCTCACCAAAGCTTACCAAAAATGGTGAACTTAGGCTTCTATATATAGGCTTTCTGGAGTGTTTAAGCACGGCCCCGTGCCTAAAAGGCACGGCCGCGTGCTAGTACAATGCTTACAAAATTGGTCGGCTTGTACATGCAGGTTGTGTCAGGCACGGCCCCGTGCTAAATGGGGCACGACCCCGTGTTGGAGGTGGGGCATGGCCCCGTGTCTACTTTTAGAGGACAGTACTTTTGTCCTTGTCATATGTCCAAGCACGGGGGTATGTTAATTTAGCACGGGGGTGTGTTTCTAGCAAGGCATGGGGCGTGCTTAATGAGGCACGACCCCATGCTTGGACTCCAAAGCTCGGATCACTTCAATTCTTGTTAAATATGCTTCTTTTGTCCATCTTGCCCTTTTTAAAACACCTGAAAACACAATATTAACAATTTTAAGTACATTTTCATCATTTTAAGGAAGATATTAAGGAATAATTGATGTGCTATTGATAGGATTTTTATGTATAATTTGGAGCACATCAAATATCCCCACACTTGAACTTTGCTTGTCCTCAAGCAAAAATCACTTAAAATGACAATTCCACAAAAACCCAAATAAATCAAATTATAAACATGTCTTTCGAGAAATACGCAAGTAAACATTATTTTCATCCACATATAAATATTCTAAGCACATGTAAAATGATATCCAAGCAAGCAATAGGTTGGTTAGTAAAAATCATTATCATGTAAAAATCCACACTTCTCACAAGATGCACTCACACTCGGCTAAATATATGGAGTCGTAATCAAGATTAAGTATGACTAATACACTCAATTGCCTAGTATGAATACGTGTGAAATCATATGCTTGTTAAGGGATCGAATCTCCACCTACATAGATATTTACTTGCATAAATCATTAGGTCTTTGATGGGTTGTAACTTGGCTCAGGCTCGGGTATGGATTATTTGGAAAAAATGGCTAATTGCTAAAGACGATGGTCTTGGCTTATTTTTCTAACATAAACTACAAGGAAAGCAATAAAGGTTCCCTATACAGTACTTCAAGCTAGAAGGGATATGCTAGCTTGAGGACTCGTTTAAGGTCAGATTGTCAAGACCGTATTTTGCTTTCAAGAACCGTACTTCATCTTTCACTGAAGATACACAAAACTTTCCTTTCTCAAGGATCGTTCGGCTTGAAGCCTAATAGCACCCAATCAGATTAGTTCTGTGTATTCGTATTGAGATTTAGTTTGATTTTTTTTGCATTTTCCATTATGGGACCAATTTCCACAGTTCGGGCATCTTTCATATCTTTTTGCCGTCTCTTTATAGCACTTTTTGAAATCCCACAAAATGGCGAAACTTGTTCCTTTTTTTGCCATTTCTTTATTTCGTCAAACGTGAGATTGAAAATTTGTTCGCGGATTTCTGGGGGAAGTCCCGGCTTTGCGTGATGAAGGAAACAAAGCAAATTGAAATCAAAAGAATGCATTATATTTCTTTAAGGTCTGCCGGTAAAAGACCAATTTTTTTTAGCCAAAAACATGTCTTTAACGAAAAACTGTTTGTTGAAGGCTTTTTGGTTAAGTGACTTGGTGACTCGGGTGTTTGAAAGATAAAAATGTTTAAGCTCAACGGGGCTAACTAGGGTTGACATTCGGGTAAGGAAAATTAAAGACAATGGTTGGGGCTCGAATGGTTAAGGTTTCCTAGTGCCTAAGTCATTTTTATGCAACAAGTACTAATTAAGGTCTTGAAATGTACACCCAAAGCAAGTTCTAATCACAGTTATTATATGACACCCTCAATTAAATACAGAATGAAATTAGAATTGCTATTTTTAAAAGCTTTTTTAAGGCTCAAAAATAAACTCACATACGGATGGAATTGGGTAAAAGTGTTTCATTTTACATGATTAAATATTTACTATATTATTGCTTTTAAGGATATCACAAAAAACATTTTTAATTTTATTTGGACGTCATGAATTTACTTCTTTATTTCCCGAAAACGTATATTTATAATTTGGTTTATCAAAAATTATATTAAATTTTTTTGGTTTCTTGTCATAAAAATTACTTGGTAAGTGATCTCTTCTTAAAAGTTTTAAATTTGGACCTTTTAAGCAAAGTTAAATGCATTACTCCCATCCCCACACTTAAAATTCACATTGTCCTCAATGTGATTAACATATTCAAGATTGAGAAAGGGTAATGAAATAACTCCCCTAAAAATGATGAATTTTTCACTTGTGTTTGGTTGCCCTCGCATTGTTAGAATCCTCGGTATCACCTGAAATGTCACCAATTTATTAAAAGCATTAAAATTCTAAACACACAAAATAAAAACAAAATGACATAAACTAAAAGATAGATTGGCACGAAAAACTGTGTCGGGGCCCCGAAAATGATACGGTTTTCAAGGGCTTTGTTGTGGGATATCCCCCACTCATGGTACATTCGGTTCCTGATGTACGTGACATCATTGCTCATGTCATCGACTTGGGAATGTAGATTTTCGACTCGGTTGAAGGCTCGTTGGGGATATTCAAATGATCGCCTTGCATGGTCGTTGGTGGTTTGGATTGACTCATAAAGGTCTAACATGGTTGGGAATTCTCTTGTACGTGAACTTGAAGATCCCGCTCCGGCTCCTTCCGGCTGTATCGGCATGTCGAGGTCCATGATTATTTCTTCGGGATCCGCCGGATCCCAGATTTGTCCCTTCTTATCCATGAATCTCGGCTGCCCATTTGGTAGGCTTGTCACCATGTACATACTTGTGCAAATTCTCAAGTCTAACAATCCCGGCATCACTCCTACAGTTCCGTCAGTGTATAACCATAGCTCTCGTATAAGTTCACAATCCAGCTTCCTCCAAACATGGGTGTTGGAGCACCTGCAATCGTATTCCTGGCAAAAAGATTACAAAAACAATACCCAATATTACATGGCAACTGATAAACCATACAATATAAAATAAACAAGTCCCTCAAATTAACAACTCCCTCGCTTTGACCACAAGTTGTTATGGAATGACTAAGTAACCGATGAATGTATCGCAGCAGCGGGTCTCATATCTGACTACTTTTGTTTTACTCAAGTTGAACCCTCCGGTTCCAATCCGCTCCCAAAATGCTTTCCTCATTGCACCACTTTCCGCGTCTTTACTTTCCTCGTCCGGGAAGGTATGGTATGCCGGCATTCCAAATATTGCCTCCTCCTCCCTTTCTTGTTCCGTGTAGATTCCGAGATAGACACCGAACAAGGCAATGGATGTTTTATGCAAATGCCCAGCTGTTGAATGAAACTGCACTATCATCCCAAGGGTTAGAGTCTTTCATGCTAAAATTGAAAGATGCTAAAAATTCAAGAGTTAGTTCATAAACGGAAGGTCTATTTTGTGAGAATAAACACTTTCACTGAACAATCAATAAATATTATATCTTTCTAGCTGTCCGACTGCCACTAGTGTTTCTTCATCTGGTTGTAAGTGGGATCTTTCGACCCTTTGTAGCAGTCTTTGAAGTCTATCATAACACCATCTCTCGCGGCTCCCTTCAAAATGTAAGTAGGGATGATCCATGATCCTGAAATTTTAAAAATAAGTTAATCTAGACAAGACAAATTTCTTGAGCAGTTTCATGATGTTAGTGAAAACCATGTATTTTTCAAGACATAATATCATAATGATTCAATTCATGTTCAAAAATAGTTAAAAATTTATCATCCAAGGAAAAATTTTTGAACATGGGGGTGCGCTTTGTAAAACGTGGGGTGCGGTTAACATGTTTATGCATGAAATCTTGACTCGAGCAAGCGTGGTTTGTTTGTAAACCTTGATTAAGCATGGGTTTAACATTCTCTTGCTTAAAAATCAAAGATTATACGTTTAACATTTTAATCACTTGTTAATAATTCAAGATACTCAAAATATATATATTGTTTTACACCACTTGTGAATTCTTGTAACTTGAACATGATTAACAAAGATTTCACCACTAATTATGAAGATAGTCTTGTTAACAATAAAGAAAACAAACTAATAACTAACTAACTAAACATACTAATTAACACTAATCTACTACAAGAATAAACATGAACAAGTAGGTTAAAAGCATTCATCATTCCATAATACGTTTAAGAACAAGTTTTTACACATAATTGCTAGGATTTCGGTTGTTTAGAGACCTAATCACCTAACTACATGTAAATGACTATCATAATCATAGGAATAAGCATACTAACCTCTTGATCAAATACTCGTGAAAGAACTCTAAAAAAGATGAGAAAAAAATGCAAAATAAGGTGAAAAGAAAGATGGATACGAACTGATGAGGCAATGAGGTTGGTATTTATCATGCAAAATTGAAGAGGAACAAGAAAAAAGGCTGAAATATGTCAGCTTGTGTCATTTTTTGTCGAACACGGGGGCGTGCCTCCTTAAGCACAGGGCCGTGTTCATGTGTTGATGTTTGGTTTCAGTCTTTTGTTGTTCCGTTTTTCAGTTTCGCGCGTTATGTAATTTTCCCGGTTAAGTTTTATCACTTCCAAATCATCTGTAAAGATACAAAAATAGTCCTAGAGTTAAATAACACAAGCCAAATTGAAAATTACATTTCCTAGGGTCCTACGGTTACACGATACGTTAAAAGCTAGATATCTGAAACAGCAAAACCAGACTCTTTAACGCGCCACAGCGCACTTAGCACATGACGAAATGCTTCTAAAAGAAACCTCCACACATTTTGTGTGGAATGTTCGGGATGGGATAGTGAGAAGTGCGGTTGCTCAATTCCGCAAGCTGTCGGTTAATGGAAATGAGTTCCTCGCTCATCTGTTGAACTTTTTAGATAAGTTCAGCTAAGCGTTGGGATGCAACGAGGTTCATTTCAGTCAGTTGCTTGATTAGTTCATGCAGCTTGAAGAAATATTCTTGAGTCGTTGGTTCTTGTGTTTCAGAACGTGGTTTCTTCGCAGGATTCCAGTTGGAACTTCCGTGACTTGATTCTTTCATTTTTCAGATGTTTTTAAGTAGGAATGGGTGTGATGAAAGAATGGAACAAGTGTGGTATTTAATAAGGTCGTGGTGGAAAGTGATTACGGGGGCGTGCTTCCTTAAGCACGGCCCCGTGCTTGTCAGAATTCGTCTTAAATTCGACTTGCAACGTTCCAGAGTCGCCAGCAAAGATCGTGGAAAAACTTTGTCAGAGACACGGGGGCGTGCTTGATGAGGCACGGCCCCGTTGCTTGTGCTTATGAAGTCCTAAAAATTGTTAAAAAGTAAGAAAATTTTATGTACAGGGGCCGCGTTTAAGTTTCGGGTCTTCGGCATGACCCTTCCCCACATTAGTTTTCGTCGGGGCGGAGGTGTAATTCCTCCTCCGAAGGAATCTTGGTTGGTCCATCGTTATACGGTTTCAAATGATGACCATTTACTTTGAAACTTAAACCTGTGTGGTAATAAATTTCAATGGCACCATTCAGAAACACGTTTTTGATCGTATAAGGTCCAGACCAACATTGATTTCAGTTTTTAGGGAAATAAACGTAAACTAGAGTTATACAGTAAGACACGTTCTCCCACATGAAATCGGTTGTGTGTTCTTTAATCGAGCGTCATGGAATTTCTTTGTCTTTTATTTGTAAACCCTAGCGTTTTTTGTACACTTGTTCTCTCAATTCCTCCAATTCGTGAATTTGTAGGAATCGATTCTTTCCTGCAAGGTCTTGGTCCAGGTTTGCTGCTTTAAGTGCCCAAAAGTCCTTGTGCTCTAGTTCCACAGGTAGATGACACGAATTCCTATAAACTAGTTTTAAACGGTGTTGTGCCGATGGGAGTCTTATAGGCTGTTCGAAAAGCCCATATGCATCATCTAACTCGGTAGACCAGTACTTGTGGTTTTGACCTATAGTTTTCTCAAGGATTCGTTTGTTTGATACCTCGGTTAGTGACTTTGGCTTGCCCATTCGCTTGTGGATGGTAAGCAGTTGTAAAGCGATGGTGAACTCCATAACGTGCCATTGCTCTTTCAAGCTGATTGTTACAGAAATGCGTTCCTCGGTCACTAATTAGACCTTTGGGGGCACCGAAACGAGAAAATAGTTTCTTAAGGAATTTGACAACGTTTTCTGGCATATTAGTAGGCAGGGCTTGAGCTTCAGTCCATTTTGAAACGTAATCAACTGCTACCAAGATGTAACGATTGCCAAATGACACCGGGAATGGCCCATGAAATTAATACCCCATATATCAAATACCTCGCATACTTGAACTGGTTCTGAGGCATCTCATCCCGTGTTGAGATATTGGTTGCTCTTTGACATGCATCATAGGTGCGTACCTTGTTGTGAGCATCTTTGAAGATCGTGGGCCAGCCAGAAAATCTAGAGTCAAATACTTTCTTGGCTGTTAAGGTTGCTCCATGGTGTCCTCATGTGGGTCCTTCATGACAGTGCTTTAGAATTTTTTCTGCTTCACTTCCGTATACGCATCTTCGAATGAGTTGGTCTGCACCAATTCTGAACAGATATGGGTCCTCCCAATAGTAATGTTTGATATCAGTAAAGAACTTCTTCTTTTGCTGATAAGTCATTCCTTTGAGAAGGATTCCGCTTGCTAAGTAATTTGCAAAATCGGCGAACCAAAGATGTTCATCGATTGAGGATTGAATGTGCATAAGGAATTCGTGAGGAAAATTGTCATTTATTGTGGTTTCCTCAGTTTGTGAAGGACTTGAATCCTCAAGACGCGAGAGATGATCGGCCGCTAGATTTTCCGCTCCTTTCTTATCATGAATTTCGATGTCAAATTCTTGAAGCAGAAGAATCCAACGAATCAATCTCGGCTTTGCATCTTGTTTGTTGAACAAATAATGAAGGGCTGCATGATCGGTGTAAATGTAAACAATTATTTTTGAAAGGATTAGATACGAGGGAATTTGTCAAATGCAAAAACTACGCGAAGAAGTTATTTTCAGTGGTAGTGTAGTTTTCTGTGTGTCGTTTAGGGTTTTGCTCGCATAATGAATTGGGTGAAATTGCTTGTCTTTCCTCTGTCCTAATACAGCTCCTACCGTGAAATCGCTTGCGTCGCACATGAGTTCAAATGGTAACGTCCAATCGGGGGAAACCATGATTAGATCGGTTACCAGTTTCTCTTTAAGCAATTTGAATGCACTAATGCATTCATCAGAAAATATAAATTGCGCGTCTTTCTCCAGAAGTTGAGTCATTGGTCGAGCGATTTTTGTGAAATCTTTGATGAAACGACGGTAGAATCCTGCATGTAGGAAAACTTCTGATGTGTTTCACGGTTGTGGGATGCAGAAGTTTAGAAATAGTATCGACTTTGGCTTGATCGACTTCAAGCCCTGCTCGAGAGATTTTGTGTCCTAACACTATTCCTTTCGTAACCATGAAGTGGCACTTTTCCTAATTTAAAACACGGTTGGAGTCTTCACATCTAACCAGCATCTTTTTCCAATTTTCAAGACATTGCTCAAATGAGTTTCCAAAGATGGAGAAATCATACATGAAAACTTCCATTGAGTGTTCAATCATGTCATGAAAATTGCTACCATGCATCTTTGAAATGTAGCAGGAGCATTACAATCCAATTCAAAGGGCATTATTCGCCGATAAGCAAATGTGCCATATGGACAGGTGAATGTCGTCTTCTCTTGATCTTCCGGAGCAATAGGAATTTGAAAATAACCTGAGAAACCGTCCAGGAAACAATAGAACATTTTTCCAAACAATCTCTCAAGCATTTGGTCGATGAAAGGAAGAGGGAAGTGATCTTTCCTTGTGGCGTCATTGAGTTTGCGATAGTCTATGCAAACTCTCCATCCTGTAACCGTATGAGTGGGAATAAGCTCATTCTTCTCGTTAGTTACAACAGTCATTCCTCCTTTCTTTGGAACAACTTGACGGACTGACCCAAAGCGAATCAGAAATAGGGTAAATCAAACCGGCATCTAGCAGTGTTTACTTCTTTCTTCACCACCTCTTGCATGCTCAGTTTAAACATCTTTGAGGTTGAATGACAGATTTGAAGTTCTCCTCCATCAATATTTTATGAGTGCAAAAGGATGGACTGATTCCCTTGATGTCCATGATTTTCCATGCAATTGCTCGTTTGTGTGCCTTGAGCACATTAAGCAACTTGTTCTTCTTATCAATTGATAAGGCGGATGAGATTATGATAGAAAGTTGAGATGTGTTTTCAAGAAAAGCGTATTCGAGATGAGATGGAAGTTCTTTGAGCTCTAAAACTGGAGGGTCTTCAATAGAAGGTT
Source organism: Flaveria ramosissima (assembly GCA_025215565.1). Taxonomy (NCBI): domain Eukaryota; kingdom Viridiplantae; phylum Streptophyta; class Magnoliopsida; order Asterales; family Asteraceae; genus Flaveria; species Flaveria ramosissima. The sequence continues at coordinate 64,031,343 of CM046029.1, read as the reverse complement.
TGGCTTTGGTTCGAGGTCTTGCTCAATGATCTCAAATGCTTCTTGATAAAATGATGTTTCATCAACTTCAAGTTCTGGAATGATTTGGTTCTCACATATGGGTTCGTTGATTTGGACTTCTATTAATTGAGTGTTGCAAGCTTCATTTTGAAGGGTTTCCTTCAAATGACGGCTTATGATCGAATCGCAAGCATCAACGTAATAGAGTGAGACATCATGATGTTGAGGGTGTTTCATGGATTGGCCTATATCGAAAGTTACTTCCTCCTCGTCTACCCTAAGCGTGAGTTTGCCTGTACAAACATCAATGAGGGCTCGAGCAGTCGCTAAGAAAGGTCGACCTAGGATAAGAGGAACATTTTTGTCCTCATCCATGTCTAGGATCACAAAATCAACGGGAAATACGAATTTGTCGATTTTAACTAAGAGATTTTCAATGATGGCCCTCGGATATTTGACAGAACGGTAAGCTAATCGGATGCTCATACGGGTAGGTCTAGGTTTACCTAGGTTTAATTTTTCAAAAACCGCATAAGGCATAAGATTAATGCTTGCACCTAAATCAGCTAACGCATTACTGACAGAAAGATTTCCTATTAGGCAAGGTATGGTGAAACTTCCTGGATCAGTCATCTTTTGAGGTAGTTTTTTTTGAAGAACTGCAAAGCATTCCTCATTCAAAACTACGTGTGATAACTCTTCCAGCTTCTTTTTGTTTGTCAAGACACCTTTTAGAAACTTAGCGTAGTTTGGCATTTGTGCTAAGGCCTCCACAAAGGGCAGATTGATGTGGAGTTGCTTAAACAACCCAAGGAATTTGCCATATTATGCCTCCATTCTTTGTTGTCTCAAACGACCTAGATATGGAGGTGGTGGAACATAAGGTGGTGGTGGAACATATTTCTTTGCTGGTTCTTCAATAACAACATGTTGCTTTTGCTTATCACCCGCATTACTTGGAGTTTCAGTTTCTACTTCTTCAAGGATGGGTTGTAATGAGGATGCATCACCTTGAGTGGTTTTACCACTCCTAGTGGTGATGGCTTTGACTTGAGCATTAGGGTTAGTCATAGTGTTGCTAGGTAAAGCTCCTTGAGGTCTTTCAGATAGTTGTTGTGCAATTTTACCTACTTGGTGCTCTATGGTTTGCAATGATGCTTTGTTGCTTTTGATGTCAGCTTCGGTTCTTTGGAACCTCTCCTCATTTCTTCGATCAGATTTCCGGATGTACTCATCTGTGGCTTGTGTGGTTAACAACAACTACTACAATAAGTTTTCCATTGATGATGCTCCACGGTCTTGGTTACTACTGCTTGGACCTTGGTATGATGGTTTCTGTTGTTGGTAAGGTGGCCTTCGGTTGAATCCAAATGATTGTTGGTTATTACCAGCATCTCTATAATTCGAGTTGCTTCTCCAATTTGAAATATTGTTGTATGAGTTGTTTGGGCCTCCTAAGTAGTCAACATTTTCAACCATCATAATGCCTTGTGGGCATTCGTTGGTCTTGTGTGAATTTCCACATGTTTGCATCGTGTTTGAGTTTTTCTTTAGCTCGCTTTGCAATTGTTCGAATTTTTTGGTTAGAGCTTCTAATTGGGCTGCAATTAGGGTTTCAGAGTCTACTTGATGAATACCTTTAGAACTGGGTTTGGTTCTTAAGGGATTGTAAGCAAAGCTCTTCTTAGCTGCTCTTTCTAAGGCTTGGTATGCTTCTGTTGGCATGACACTTCCGAAATCTCCTCCCGCACTTTGGTCTACTGCTTGCTTGTGGGCTCTACTGATTGCATCGTAAAAGGTTTGACACTACAGCCACAGATCAAGTCCGTGATGTGGGCATCTTCAAAGGAGACTTTTATATCTCTCCCATGCTGCGTGTAATGATTCATCGTCGTCTTGGCAAAAACTTGTGATGTTGCTTCTTAGTTTGGCAGTGCGATCGGGTGGAAAGTATTTCAAAAAGAATTGTTCAGCCATTTCCGCCCATGTGGTGATAAAACCAGGACGAAGTGAATCAAGCCAATCGATGGCTCGGCCTCAAAGTGAAAATGGAAAAAGTCTTAGTCGAATGGCGTCGTCTGAACAGTTATTGATTTTGAAGGTCGCACAGATACGATGGAATCGTGAGATGTGAGCATTAGGATCTTCGTCTTGTAACCCATGGAACTGAATAGAGTTTTCTATGAGTTGGATAATACTAGACTTAATCTCAAAATTGTTGGCCAAAATTGCTGGTTGGACAACACTAGACTCATAACCATCTATTGACGGTGTGGCATAGTGTGTCATCTTCATTTCCTCGTCTGGGTTAGCCATGTCTTCTTTGGATGGTGTACCTTCTAAAATGTCTTCTTCAATGACTGGTGCTGCTTGTTGTGATCTTTTGCGCAATCTTTGACGGAAAAGGCAGAACAAGTTCAGAACTAGACGAGTCGGACATACACTAACTTAAAGAAGCATAAACTAACTAAGGCTTAAAATGAATCAGAAAAAAATAACTAAACTAACTAAGGCACACTACCTAAAAATAAATTGAAGTTTAAACAAAAATATATTAACAAGTTATATACAAGATAGTCAAAAATTTAGTTTGTCTTTCAAACTGCAGTGTGTCCCCGTCAACAGCGTCAAAAACTTGATGGGTGCGGATAGTATATATATATTTTAATAAAGATTTATTGCAAAGATTCAGTTTTAATTGGTTATTACTAATACTAAATCACACATACAAAGGCAGTGTACCTATCGTGTGGTAATATAGTGTTGGTAAGAACTGAGTATAAATCCGTGGACACACCTAGCCTACTCAACAAACTTGATGTTTGACTATCAGATTTGGTTTTTGTTAAAGAAAGTGATAATTTGCATTTGGAAAGATTTTTAGGGTTTAAAAATAAACAATAATAGAAAGAATGTAAACTAAGATTTGAAGCGTTTGGATTTAAAACCAGGAAATAAAAATTATCATCCTAATTAGACTCCACTTATGTAACCGTGATGAATTGGTGGGTGATCTAAGATATGGATTAATGTAATTATGTTAATGTTTATAAAGATGAGCTGGCATGATTTCTCGTGTATCCTGCTGCCGTAGTGACTTGATCCTGTCTGGCTGAGTTTACTGCTCAGATCAAAGCCCTAGTAATGTAGGTAATCTTTTGTGACCTATTTGACATACGATTTATGAAAACATAACTTAATGTTAAAAAGAGAGTTGATCAGGTTCCTTCCTAACATACCATTAATTTTAGAAAACCGTAACAATTACTGAAGATTTCTCAACTAATAAAAGGGAACCCGCAAAATGATCAGAAAGTTAAAGTGATATGATTTCTAATAACCATTTCTAGTTCATTAGCCATGGATTTATTGAAGACCGGTTTCGCGAATGAAAGTTAATCATACGGTTTTCAACCTTGTATGAGAATCACAATCACAAACCATAAATTTATTGATAGGATCAAATGTACACTGTAGACTGATGTATCATATCACAATCAAACAAATTAAATCAAAGATATCAACAACAATTCATAGTTTCATTAGTATCAAGCACACAAGAATTACAAAGATATACAAAAGTTGTGTCACAGTTAGTCGTATTCGTATCAACTAGTTACCTACTACCTGTAAGTCTAAGCTATTTATAATGAAACAAAAAGGAACTAACTAATTACAAAACTAGTCGCTATACTATTACAGAGTATTAAAAAGACATCTAAAGACAACATGTAATCTTTCTAGAGCACTAACAATACTCCCCCTAAGATTTACATGGTCTTTGGTCTTCAAAATCTTCAATCTTGTCTTCTTTTTCTTCAGCTTCCATCTTCAGCTTTTATCTTCAACTTTTATCTTCATCACTGAAAAAAATCTCCTGCTTCTTCCTTTATCTTGAACATTGGCTTCTGTTTGTACATCTCTAGTTCTTTCAAAGCATTAGATATAGCAGACTTGAATTTGCTAGCTAGAATGCCTAGTTCTGGTTTTGCTTCATTTGTCTTAATCTCCATCTTGTTCATTCTCTCCAATGTATCTTTTGAAAGACATGAGATATCAATATTAGCATATAACTCAATAGGATTGACTTTCCTTTGAGTATACTTCAAATACTCCTTTCCTTGAAATTCTCATGAATCAATGTCTTTATATCTTTCTTTACAATGTTAGCATAAGCAAGAGCTTTTCTCAAAGATCTTCTTTCCATAGCAGCATTTCATCACATTGATGATAGAAATAAAATACTTCTTGTCTTGCTCTGCTATCTCTGGAGATACTTTTTCAAACTTTTGTACAGCAAAAATGATATATAGCTAGGATGTAATAGCTTTAGTTCAAAAACTCCAAATAAAGTAATCATATCCTCATCCCATCGTTCGAGATTTCGGACCAACTTAAGCTCAAAAGTCTCATTGTTATAAAACCATCTGAGAATTGGCTTTGAGTTTTGATTACCATCAATCACTTTCAGACCAGGAGTTGTGACATTTTCAAAATACTTGTCACAAAATTCTATCATTGAATGTTCCTCTTCAGAGTGTAATCCTTTGAGCTTTTTATTCTTCTTTAAAGTAACAAAGTACTCTTTATCCTCTGATCACATCTTGTTTTAAGAAAATTACTTGATCTATCCAATCCTCTTCTTAATAATTCTACCATCATCTTGTCACGTTTAGAATCAGATGGATTGATAAGAGGTAATCTATTTAGCTCTTTCAGATCTTGCACTGGAAGTTTTATGATACTAGAGTAAAAATGATATACATCACATACTGCATTTACTCTTTTTATCAAAAATGCATCAAATACTTCATCATACTTCCATGCTATAATCTTTACTTGGTTTGTAAAATCAGGAGCAATCATAGCATTTAACAATTCAGCAACTGATTGTCCTCTTTGTAGTACATTTCTTACCAAGTCTCAGTTGATCTTGAATTATCAAAAATTTGCCTTTGTTCAGATGAGGCTTTGTATGCTTGTCTTTCAGGATCAACAAACATTTCAATCAAATCTTTTCTGTGAGCATGTGCATCTGTCTTTCTTGCCATTTGTTTGATCTCCTGTGGCTTTAACATTCTTGTTCTTTTTGTAATTCAAGATATTGAGGATTATCTATATCAGTATAAGCATCTTCTTCGATTGTTTCTCTGTTTCTTGAAAACTTCTGACAAGATTCCTCAATGATACAGATTGTATCTTTTCAGTTTTCTCCACGGGTAATTCCTAGCTTGCAACCATGATCTTAAAGATGGAATACGCATATCATCTGGATCAGGATGGTGCAGCTCAGAGCTTGATAGTTCTTCTACATTAATACTCTCTTTCGCTCTATTCCATTCACCATGCTCAATTACAAATCTCATTTGGATCAACAGGTGCAACTGACTCTGCAGAAATGCATTTCTCATATTCATCATTTATTTGAGAACAGTCAGTCCATCCAAAAATACTCGATTGTATTTCATCTTCACAAGATAATTATATCTGTCTTCAAAGTCTTGTGGAATTTCGTCTTGTTCTTGAGTTTGTTTATGTGAAGAGAAATGAGATACAAATTGAGCTTCATTATATAATATCATTCATCTCATCATAATATCATCATACATCATCATCTATAACACTATATCTATATTATCTCTTTATCTTCTTCTAATCTTATTCTCTTCTTGAATGTTTTGTTCTTCAACATTTTCTTCTCTTCTTTGCACTTTAGAAGATGATTCAGTTAGTTTTGTATCTGCTACTTCATCAATTATTCTATTGCCTTTGAGCAGCTCAAGATTTTCTACAACGCTCATCTCAGCACTTATCACTTGATCTGGCAAGATAGGTTTTGAGTTTTCTTTTTTCATTTTTCCTAATTTTTTCAGTTTTCATTTTCATCGATAATTTCTTGAATTTCTCTTCAAGAATATCATAGTCCTTTATCATTACTTCAAAGTTCTTGATGACATCTTCTTATCTTTGGCATAACTCACAATCTTTTCATCTTTCAATGAATTTTCTTCATTCAACTTCAAATTTTCATCCTTTAGCCTTTGAATTTTCTTTTCAAGAGATATATTCATATCTTTTAACCTATCATTTTCAACTTTCAATTCTTCATTTTCTTTCACTTTAATCAAGTTTTCTTCTTTCAGTCTCTCCATCTCATCAATATCTACTATTTCCTTAGTTTGTACAGACACATTGTGTGTCGTACTAACAGGAATTTCTTCAACTTCTTCATTCACTTCAGTTTCAAAAATCAGTCTTAAAATCAAAATCAAAGGTTTGATTTTGTGAATCTCTTTCATGTACAACATCAGCATGAATATCAGCATTATTGGTTTCTTCAGCCAAGTTTTGAGGTTCATTGACAGTATCATCCTCATTCTCTTTCATCATTTTCTTCTTGATGTGCTTCAGTTGCACCATCATTACCATCATCATCATCATTATTATCATCATTTTCTTCATCTGATGAGCTTTCAGTAGCTTCATCCTCATTTTCTTCATCATCATCATTATTATCATCATCTTCACTGTTATCATCATTTTCTTCGTCTGATGAGCTTTCAGTAGCTTCATCCTCACTTTCTTCATCATCATCATCACTCATATCATCTACAACATCCTCAATGAGATCATTTGGATCTATTGGTTCATCTTCAGATTGATGATAGTGTTGTTGATTGATATCTACTTCATTCATAGATACATTCTTGATATAATCAAATACTAGAATGTTTTGAGCACCAGTAATCAATGCCAGTCTTTTATAAACAGCTTCTAACATATGCTCTAATTGCAGCTTATCTCCTGTAACTCCTTCAACATACAGATCTGGATTCTCTTTATTAATAAGCAATTCGAGAAATCTTGGATACATCAAGTATTTTATTTCTCTTTCTCTTTCAAGATTAAATATGAATCCATTCATTATCCACTTAGCCATGTTGAATATTCTGTTTGTGGCTAAAGCAATAATAAGAGATGCAATGTCTACTGGGAATGAATCCCAACCAGCACTTCGTTTAGACATGCAATGTTGAAATATATAGCACAACAGCTTCCTATGTTTATATACTCATGCTCTAAAGAATTGCTTCTTAGGGAAATGATCAGGATGACCCATTTGTAGAAATACATCTCTACATTCATTGAAGGTATATTCAAACAAGTCTTCTAGATCATTTTCACCAAGTTTTAGAGCTATTCTGATTGCTTGTTCAGAAACTTCAAGCATTCTGTCTGATGTAATAAAAGCTCTTAGAACTTTATACCCTTCATCATCTCTTTCTACTTCTACAGTTCTCCAAAATCTTTTGATCAATCTTCCATTAATCATTGGTCTTGAACACATTGCATAGACATATTTTGATCTAAGCAAAAATCGAATAATCTCTTCATAACCAATAGCTTTCTCTGTTTTCATCATCTAAGTATGCATCAACATAATGTTTTGGCTCAAACTTCAATTCTGCCATCTGCAAAACATAGAGAAAATATTATGAGAACATTGAAATATTGATTAATGAGTTTTCATTTTTAACATATGAATTTGCAATTTTGACTTATAACTTTAAATTCAATGTTGTCTTATGGTTTTGACTTTGGAATTATGATTTTAATTGTGAAACATTAAAATTTATTCATTTTGAATTTATTATCAAACATTTGATTTTGATTTATTTACTTTTTGTTTTTTTTTTTTTTTATTTTAAATTTTGAATCTGTTTGTTCAACTTCTTCTTCTTCCATCGATGAATAGACTGATCGAACTATTATCAAATCATTTGCACTTTCAACTGATGAACTTTATATCAAATTACTCGTAATCAGATACTTATCAACAATCCAAAGTCAATTTTAGATATGATTCAAATTTGATTAGTTAAACTTTGAAGGATATGGTGTTCGAACGCCCAAATAGCATTCAAACGCCTATACCTATCATCATGATTTAACCAAAATTTACTGATTTGAATCACAAACTTACATTTATAGATCCAAATAATATCTACAATCAACAAGATTTGATGCAATCAAAGTGTATCTGAGAGTTCGATGATGACTGATATTTGACAGTTCAGAGACTTGTTTGTGAAAAATTTTGAGTGTGAATGAGAAAACAAATGTAAGTGTTCAATTTATATCCGGTGAAATTTTAGACGCATGAGAACTATTCAGACGCATAGGCACTGTCTAGTCGCATGGAGTTCTTGAAACGTCTTAACACTTGTAACTTTGAAACTTTTTCACACTGTGTAGGCGCATGAGACATTTCAAACGTCTAACACTTAGTCAAAATCTGACTCATTCACTGTTTAGGCGCATGGTTTGTGTAAAACGTCCAACACTTGATTAAATTCATAGAATTGTTACAATTATTTAGGCGCATGGAATGTGAAAAACGCCCAAACACTTGTATAACTCAATGGACTTATTACAACTGTTTAGACGCATGGGAATGTGACAAACGCCCAAACACTTGTATAATTCTGAAATTCATCATGCTCCTATTTAGCGTATGCACACTGTTTAGGCGCATGAGTTGACTTTCATGAGTCTTACATTGTGTTTTCCAAATTCTTCACATGCACATTGTTTAAACATCTTAGTAATATTTCATACTAATATTTAAACATTTTAAGCATAATTTTGAATTTTTCACTTTTTGCATTTTGTACTCTCAATTTTTAATATTTTTTTACAATTTTAATTTTTTTAAAATTTATTTTGTCCCTTCATTTTAGTCTCAAATAAAATCAATTATCATCTAATTTTCAACTTTTGACAGAAACCTTTTCACTTGCAAATTTATATAGGTTCAAATTATTATTTCAAAACTTTCATTTTCAAGATACACATATACTTTGAACATATAGCATCATCCTTTCAATTCAACATTTTAATTTTGATTTTGATTATTTTCTGAGAACAACTCTTCCATTTATTACTCCCCCTAAACTTTTAAGTTTGAAAAACTTATAAGTTTCCTAAGGTATCATAAGAAGATCACACATTTCATTGTAACATTTCCTTCACACACAAAAAACATGCATAAAATCACAATGAAAGCAGAATCAAAATCTAATATAGACAAAGAATTAATGTCTGCAGTGAGATCATATTAATGAAGATCAGCACATTAAAATAAAAGAAATGGGAATAGTCATAGACAATGAATAAATCCTGATCAAGTGTGTTCCAGGTCAGTGGTATCACAGCAAAGGAGACACAAGATCCAAGGACAGACAATGAGTGTTTTTGACAATTATCAACTCACTTACTTTTTCAATTCTTGGATTGATTAGGGTAGCTTTAGATATGACATGATGTAAATCATACAGAGACTGAGAGAGCTCAACCATCATCATGACATGCAAGAAGAACACATACTCAACTTATTACCTGAAACATTATGTATCACCAGAGTTCATGTTACTTAAATTAATAGAGAAAGATCATGGATAACCATTTGATCAGCTCTGACTATTCATTTGAATAGTTTGTGCACATTGGCATCTTTTGCATCAAAGAGAGAATCCAGGTCTGTAATCACTTACAACAAAGGATATCTCAGCACTTCAGGTCTATGATGACTCATAACAGAGAAGTGATATGATGCTTTGTAACAGATCTCATGATTAAACATATTATCAACAGGTGTGAGTGGTGTAACTTAACAAGCAATCAATTTCATAAGCCAAAACAACTCAAAAGTACTCAGATGAATAGACACAAGCATTAAGATTTAGTTTGATCACAAGAATTTACTATTTCAGTATAATAGTTAGATATTGTCTACACATCATATCTGATCATGTCAGACTTTATTAATGAGTTAAGTATGCAACTGTTCTCACTAATGTAGTATCATTTCTCACATATTGCATAACATATTCCTTTCTTAAAAATGTAAACTGATAATTAGAAAAAGACTCTATTTTTGTAGTTTTGATTATATATATTTGTATTTGATTTTCTAAGGAAACAAGAATCACACACACAAAATATAAACAGGCAATTAACAATGAGAGGATCACTTATTATGATCTTTTGATTTAGAGAGTTCACATATGATTTATAAGACCAATTGACTCTACTAAATACTCAAACCGTCCTGGTAGGAAGGCTTTAGTAAATAGATCTGCCAACTATTTTTCTGTTTCAATTTGAATCAATATGATTAATCCTTTTTTAGAGTTATCTCTGAGAAAATGATATCGAATTTCAATATGTTTGTTTTGAATGTTGAACAGGATTAGCTGTTATGAACATAGCAGTAGTTTATCAATGTAAATTGGTGTTTTAAGGAAATTGAACCCATAATCCAGTAGTTGATTTTGCAACCAGAGGATTTGAGAACATCCTGCTGATGCAGCAATGTACTCAGCTTCTGCAGTTGAAACAGAGACATTTGTTTGTTTCTTACATTGCCACGAGACTAATCGGGGACCAAGAAATTGACATCCACCCGAAGTAGATTTTCTATCTTGACAACATCCACCATAATCACTATCTGTGTATCCATGTAGTTCAAAGTTACCCTCGTAAGCATACCAAAGCCCTAAAGCTGGTTTACCTTGAGATACCTGAATATCCTTTTGACAGCAATTAAGTGAGATTCTTTCGGGTCAGATTGATACCTGGCACAAACACAAACAGCATACATAATGTCTGGTCTAGATGTAGTAAGATACATCAAAGAACCAATCATTGATCTGTATAACGTTTGGTCAGTAGATTTTCCTTTTGTATCAAGTTCAATCTTGGTGTTAACATCTGCTGGAGTTCGTATGGACTGACAGTCTTGCAACTTAAATTTCTTCAAAAGCTTGTCAACAAACTTCTCTTGATTGATGAAAATTCCATCGTCAGTTTGCTTGACTTGAAGTCCAAGGAAGAAATTAATCTCTCCCATAGAACTCATTTGGAACCGAGATTTCATGATTTCTTCAAATTCATTGCACAATTTTGGACTGGTAGAACCAAATATGATGTTATCAACGTACACTTGTACACATAAGAGATCATCATTATCCTTCTTTATGAATAAAGCTGGATCAATTTTCCCTCTTGTGTATCCATGTTGGATTAAGTGTTGTGATAACGTCTCATACCAAATTCTAGGGGCTTGATGAAGTCCATATAAAGCTTTACTCAGCTTATATACTCGATGTGGAAATTCTGCATCCTCAAAGCCCGGAGGTTGCTTCACAAACACATCGTTAGTGATAGGACCATATAGAAATGCACCCTTTACATCCATTGATACACCTAAATTTCATGAATGAAGCATAAGCCAGCAAAAGTCGAATGGATTCAAGTCTTGCAACTGGTGCAAACACTTCATCATAATCTTCCTTCTTCCTGTGTGTACCCTTGTGCAACAAGTCTCGCTTTGTTCCTTATTACAACACCACGATCATCAGTCTTATTTCTAAATAACCATTTCGTGCCTATAGCATTTTCTCCTTCAGGTAGATCCACCAAAATCCACACTTCTTGTTTGCGAAATTGAAGTAATTCTTCTTGCATGGCTTCTATCTAACCATTGTCCTTTAATGCTTCGGTAACATTTTTAGGAACAATTTGAGAAAGAAAACAAGAGTATAAGCACATGTTGCTTGTTCTGATTTACTCCTTATTGTTCTCTCATTCAATGGACCAATAATATGAGAAATTGGATGATTCTTGTGAATATGAGATGTTGGAATCTCATCACATTGAACATTAACATCCAGATTTGTTTGGTTCAAGTTGAAAAGCTCATGCAACAAAGTAGAAGAATGTGGATTGAAGTTTGGAACTTGAGTCGGTGAGTTAATAAAGTAATCAAAGTTACCAGTATCAACTACATCACCAGAGATGGATGATGTTCCAGACTCAGGTAGCACAAACTCGTTACCATCATTAGGAATATGTTGTGATCCTTCCTGATCAAATGAAACTGAATGATTAGAAACTGTATTATCATGATTATTGTCATCGAATTGTATTGTTGAGTCCTTGACAAATGATAAAAATGGGTAGTCTGAGCTAGAATCATCTGGGTTATCAGAAATCTGAATCCTCACTGAAAGATCCACTTACGGAATAAATGGTTCCACTAGTACGAGTACAGTGAGACACAGAAAAGGATCAGAATCTACATAGGAGACTGAGGAGGAGATGAGGAAATTTTTACCCTCAATTGTTTGATGACTGACAGTTTTTCAGGACGAAACCTAAATAAGTGGGGGATACTTGTAACACCCGAAAAGTCGAAACGAGTCATTAAGGATAATGGGCTTAATTAATGGGTATTTAATAAAAGAAGGAAATGGGTTATGGGCCAAATTGGGTTTATGCGCAAGAGCCTAAGTGATTAAGGCCCATATCAGCCCTTAACCTACCTAAATTAGCCTCTATCTCCATCATTTGAACCCTAGCTCCCAAAATTCATAGAGAGAGAATGTAGAGAGAGAAAGTGAAGAAAACTCAAGATTTGAATCTTCCAAGGTTAAGAGATTGAAGATCTGGGTGTTGGAGCATCAAGACCTAAGAAAGAAGCAACCAATCCAGGTAAGAATCGACCTCTAAACCCTTCTGTAGATCAAACCCGGATTCTAGGGTTTTGGGTTTTGAAAAGTTGCAAAGAATCGCATAAAGGTCACATTTTTACGTATGAAAACATGTATAAAGCTTAGATTTAGCCTCATGGGATGATAAACTAAGAGATTGGACGTAAAAAGTTATGATTTTGGGTTAAAAACGGTCTACTTCGTAATTTTTATACGATCTGCGAAACTGCATATGCATCCAGCGAAATTGCATATTCAATCAGCGAAACTATGAGGACTTCCTGCGAAACTATAGTTTCGCAGGTAGTTTCGCGGACATGGTTTTCCAACGAAAGTTGGGCGAAACTGGCAGCGAAACTGGCAGCGAAGATGCCAGGAAACTACCTGCGAAGTTGCCAGCGAACTAGCAGCGAAACTGCTGGTGAACTACCAGCGAAGCTGTTGGCGAATCTAGCTGCGAAATTGCTGATCTTGCAGCGAAATTAGCAGCGAATTTAGGCAGAATTAACCCCTTTAAGTGTTAGCTTATCTGCAGGCTGTGTAGTGTGATCCTAGCCTTGTAAGCTTAGCCTAGAAGTTATTCGTGGTATCCAGGTGAGTTCTAGATCCCCTATTTATAAGTTTTTCCATGTTTTGGGGCTATTATGCATACTAAATTTACGTTTTTAAATGACCAAGATTTAAGGGGTTTAGTAGGAATAACGATTTTTCTATAAGTAAATGTTCTATATAAATCCTTAAATATAAAAATTTTCCGCGCTGACCTGGCAGCCCGGCCCCAGCCAGGGGCGTTGCCCCTTGGACCCTACTAGGGGCTGCTGCCCCTAGGACCCCGCTGTTAGGGGCTGCCGCCGCCGAACCCCCGTTGTCCTGCGGTGTGTCGGTTATTTTTATGATGATTAGTACTTGGTATGTTGTGTACTTTATAAATTAAGTATTATATATTAAAGTGTAAGGTGATATTAATGAAAAGTGAAAACTTAATGAAGTTACCCCCGGGCCCGTTTGATAATGAAAAATCTTGCAAGCACTATGATAGACTTCACTTATGTGAGTCTGATGTATGAGATGGATCCGTATTCATGAGCGGGCTATGTGCCTTGCAATGTGGATCAACTGTCGGGGGTTAGCTACCGTATTCATGTGTACCAACAGGGATTGGCATTTGTTGTCGATCAACATGGACCTCTTGCTTTGTGCAATCTATGTTATTATATGAAGGTCATTATATGAAGGATAAAGTTTATATGAAGGATGCAAGCTATGTTATGTACTATGATGTATGCATGGTCATTATATGAAGATAAAGTTATATTTTCTTATATTATTTAAAACTAGAACTCGCTCAGCGAAGCTGACTTTTATGTATAATAGTGGCAGGTAACGCTGATGCTGAGGATGGCAAACGGCTACTTGGGAGCTATGGATGGCATTACTATTTATGAAATCTTTATTGTAATTTAAGAACAAGTAACTTGTTTTGTTTGCAATTAAAGGACAAATGTAGAGTACCATACGATTTCCATGTTTCTAATGAATGTCTATTTAATTCCGCTGCAATATTTTGATTATAAAAATGATTTTATGCTATGATTAACCAACTGTGAGGTTTTTCCGGGAATGGGGCCTTACACATAATCAGATTTTGCTTAAAATTTTCCTAATTGATCATTTGAATTAAGAATCATAAGAGGCACACCAAATGATTTTAGAAAGTTTATGTTTGGTTTCCTGCCAAACATTAATCTATATGGAGTTTTCATTATCTTTCACAATTAAGATTCTGTTCTGAACGAACACGCAGTTGATAAGCTTCATCCCAAAAGTGATAGGCAATTTTTTGCATCAGCTAACATGTTGCGATGAGAGGATCACTTATTATGATCTTTTGATTTAGAGAGTTCACATATGATTTATAAGACCAATTGACTCTACTAAATACTCAAACCGTCCTGGTAGGAAGGCTTTAGTAAATAGATCTGCCAACTATTTTTCTGTTTCAATTGAATCAATATGATTAATCCTTTTTTTAGAGTTATCTCTGAGAAAATGAATATCGAATTTCAATATGTTTGTTTTTTGAATGTTGAACAGGATTAGCTGTTATGAACATAGCAGTAGTGTTATCAATGTAAATTGGTGTTTTAAGGAAATTGAACCCATAATCCAGTAGTTGATTTTGCAACCAGAGGATTTGAGAACATCCTGCTGATGCAAGCAATGTACTCAGCTTCTGCGTTGAAACAGAGACTTTGTTTGTTTCTTACATTGCCACGAGACTAATCGGGGACCAAGAAATTGACATCCACCCGAAGTAGATTTTCTATCTTGACAACATCCACCATATCACTATCTGTGTATCCATGTAGTTCAAAGTTACCCTCGTAAGCATACCAAAGCCCTAAAGCTGGTTTACCTTTGAGATACCTGAATATCCTTTTGACAGCCAATTAAGTGAGATTCTTCGGGTCAGATTGATACCTGGCACAACACAAACAGCATACATAATGTCTGGTCTAGATGTAGTAAGATACATCAAAGAACCAATCATTGATCTGTATAATAACGTTTGGTCAGTAGATTTTCCTTTTGTATCAAGTTCAATCTTGGTGTTAACATCTGCTGGAGTTCGTATGGACTGACAGTCTTGCAACTTAAATTTCTTCAAAAGCTTGTCAACAAACTTCTCTTGATTGATGAAAATTCCATCGTCAGTTTGCTTGACTTGAAGTCCAAGGAAGAAATTAATCTCTCCCATAGAACTCATTTGGAAACCGAGATTTCATGATTTCTTTCTTCAAATTCATTGCACAATTTTGGACTGGTAGAACCAAATATGATGTTATCAACGTACACTTGTACACATAAGAGATCATCATTATCTTCTTATGAATAAAGCTGGATCAATTTTCCCTCTTGTGTATCCATGTGGATTAAGTGTTGTGATAACGTCTCATACCAAATTCTAGGGGCTTGATGAAGTCCATATAAAGCTTTACTCAGCTTATATACTCGATGGGAAATTCTGCATCCTCAAAGCCCGGAGGTTGCTTCACAACACATCGTTAGTGATAGGACCATATAGAAATGCACCCTTTACATCCATTTGATACACCTAAATTTCATGAATGAAGCATAAGCCAGCAAAAGTCGAATGGATTCAAGTCTGCAACTGGTGCAAACACTTCATCATAATCTATCCTTCTCCTGTGTGTACCCTTGTGCAACAAGTCTCGCTTTGTTCCTTATTACAACACCACGATCATCAGTCTTATTTCTAAATAACCATTCGTGCCTATAGCATTTTCTCCTTCAGGTAGATCCACCAAAAATCCACACTTCTTGTTTGCGAAATTGAAGTAATTCTTCTTGCATGGCTTCTATCTAACCATTGTCCTTTAATGCTTTCGGTAACATTTTTAGGAACAATTTGAGAAAGAAAACAAGAGTATAAGCACATGTTTCTTGTTCTGATTTACTCCTTATTGTTCTCTCATTCAATGGACAAAATATGAGAAATTGGATGATTCTTGTGAATATGAGATGTTGGAATCTCATCAATTGAACATTAACATCCAGATTTGTTTGGTTCAAGTTGAAAAGCTCATGCAACAAAGTAGAAGAATGTGGATTGAAGTTTGGAACTTGAGTCGGTGAGTTAATAAAGTAATCAAAGTTACCAGTATCAACTACATCACCAGAGATGGATGATGTTCCAGACTCAGGTAGCACAAACTCGTACCATCATTAGGAATATGTTGTGATCCTTCCTGATCAAATGAAACTGAATGATTAGAAACTGTATTATCATGATTATTGTCATCGAATTGTATTGTTGAGTCCTTGACAAATGATAAAAATGGGTAGTCTGAGCTAGAATCATCTGGGTTATCAGAAATCTGAATCCTCACTGAAAGATCCACTTACGGAATAAAGTGGTTCCACTAGTACGAGTACAGTGGAGACACAGAAAAGGATCAGAATCTACATAGGAGACTGAGGAGGAGATGAGGAAATTTTACCCTCAATTGTTTGATGACTGACAGTTTTCAAGGACGAAACCTAAATAAGTGGGGGATACTTGTAACACCCCGAAAAGTCGAAACGAGTCATTAAGGATAATGGGCTTATTAATAAATGGGTATTTAATAAAAGAAGGAAATGGGTTATGGGCCAAATTGGGTTTATGCGCAAGAGCCTAAGTGATTAAGGCCCAATTCAGCCCTTAACCTACCTAAATTAGCCTCTATCTCCATCATTTGAACCCTAGCTCCCAAAATTCATAGAGAGAGAATGTAGAGAGAGAAAGTGAAGAAAACTCAAGATTTGAATCTTCCAAGGTTAAGAGATTGAAGATCTGGGTGTTGGAGCATCAAGACCTAAAGAAGAAGCAACCAATCCAGGTAAGAATCGACCTCTAAACCCTTCTGTAGATCAAACCCGGATTCTAGGGTTTTGGGTTTTGAAAAGTTGCAAAGAATCGCATAAAGGTCACATTTTTACGTATGAAAACATGTATAAAGCTTAGATTTAGCCTCATGGATGATAAACTAAGAGATTGGACGTAAAAAGTTATGATTTTGGGTTAAAAACGGTCTACTTCGTAATTTTATACGATCTGCGAAACTGCATATGCATCCAGCGAAATTGCATATTCAATCAGCGAAACTATGAGGACTTCCTGCGAAACTATAGTTTCAGCAGTAGTTTCGCGAAAGTTGGTTTTCCAACGAAAGTTGGGCGAAACTGGCAGCGAAACTGGCAGCGAAGATGCCAGCGAAACTACCACCTGCGAA
Source organism: Flaveria ramosissima (assembly GCA_025215565.1). Taxonomy (NCBI): domain Eukaryota; kingdom Viridiplantae; phylum Streptophyta; class Magnoliopsida; order Asterales; family Asteraceae; genus Flaveria; species Flaveria ramosissima. The sequence continues at coordinate 64,013,993 of CM046029.1, read as the reverse complement.
GTTGCCAGCGAAACTAGCAGCGAAACTGCTGGTGAAACTACCAGCGAAGCTGTTGGCGAATCTAGCTGCGAAATTGCTGATCTTGCAGCGCAGATTAGCAGCGAATTTAGGCAGAAATTAACCCCTATTAAGTGTTAGCTGTTAGCTTATCTAGGCTGTGTAGTGTGATCCTAGCCTTGTAAGCTTAGCCTAGAAGTTATTCGTGGTATCCAGGTGAGTTCTAGATCCCCTATTTATAAGTTTTTTCCATGTTTTGGGGCTATTATGCATACTAAATTTACGTTTTTAAATGACCAGATTTTAAGGGGTTTTAGTAGGATAACGATTTTCTATAAGTAAGTTCTTTCTATTATAAATATTAAAAATTTATAAAGCTGATGCGCATCCCGGCCCCGCCGCCACCGGGCGTTCCGCCCCTGACCCTACTAGGGGCTGCTGCCCCTAACTAGGGACTGCCCTAGCCCGTGGCCCGCCGCCGAAAACCCCTTGTCCTGCGGTTGTGTGTCGGTTATTTTATGATGATTAGTACTTGGTATGTTGTGTACTTTTATAAGTTTTGTATTATAGTATTAAAGTGTAAGGGATATTAATGAAAAGTGAAAACTTAAATATATGAACCCCGGGCCATAGATTGAAATGAAAAATCTTGCACCCCTATGATAGACTTCATTCAGTTCTGTGTATCTGATGTATGAGATGATCCGTATTCATGAGCGGGCTATGTGCCTTGCAATGTGGATCAACTGTCGGGGGTTAGCTACCGTATTCATGTGTACCAACAGGGATTGGCATTTGTTGTCGATCAACATGACCTCTTGCTTTGTGCAATCTATGTTATTATTATATGAAGGTCATTATATGAAGGATAAAGTTTATATGAAGGATGCAAGCTATGTTATGTACTATGATGTATGCATGGTCATTATATGAAGGATAAAGTTTATATTTTCTTATATTATTTAAAACTAGAACTCGCTCAGCGAAGCTGACTTTTATGTATAATAGTTGGCAGGTAAACGCTGATGCTGAGGATGGCAAACGTGGCTACTTGGGGAGCTATGGATGGCATTACTATTTATGAAATCTTTATTGTAATTTAAGAACAAGTAACTTGTTTTGTTTGCAATTAAAGACAAATGTATGAGTACAATACGATTTCCATGTTTCTAATGAATGTCTATTTAATTCCGCTGCAAATATTTTGATTATAAAAATGATTTTATGCTATGATTAACCAACTGTGAGGTTTTCCGGGAATGGGGCCTTACACATAATCAGATTTTGCTTAAAATTTTCCTAATTGATCATTTGAATTAAGAATCATAATAGGACAACCAAATGATTTTAGAAAGTTTATGTTTGGTTTCCTGCCAAACATTAACTCATATGGAGTTTTCATTTTATCTTTCACAATTAAGATTCTGTTCTGAACGAAACACGCAGTTGATATAGCTTCATCCCAAAAGTGATAGGAATTTTTTGCATCAGCTAACATAGAACGAGCATCTTCAATCAATGTTCTATTCTTCCTTTCAGCAACTCCATTTTGTTGAGGAGTTCTGGGAGCACTGAACTGATGAGCTATCCCTTTCTGTGCACAAAACATTTCAATGTTAGCATTTTTGAATTCCATTCCATTATCACTTCTTATTATTTTCACTTTATTTTCTAATTGATTTTCAACTTTAATGATAAATTCTTTTAGTAAATCAGCCGTTTCAGATTTGGCATATAAAAAGAAAACCCATGATAATCTTGTATAGTCATCAATGATAACTAAACAATATGATTTTCGTCCAATACTCTTGACATTTGTTGGTCCAAAAAGATCCATATGTAACATTTGAAGAGGTTTGGATGTTGAGTTTATGAGCTTGGACTTATAAGACGCTCTGTGTTGCTTTCCCTTCAAACATGCTGAGCAGTGATCAGTTGTTGCAAACTTCTTAGATGGATGTCCAATGACATGATTTCCTGCTACAAGCTTGTTCATATTCTTGAAATTTGAATGTCCGAGATGTCTATGCCAAAGCTGGCTTCCATCATTTGATGCCTTAGCAATTAGGAATGTTGTTTCAGTTGAAGGATCAACTTGAGACATATCCAACTTGTATACATCTCTATCTCTTTCAGCTGTAACAATCACCCAATCTTTGCTTATCTTAAAACCTGGCTTCAAAATATAACAGAATGAATCATCAAATAGAACAGAGTATGATTTATCACATATTTGAGATACACTTAAAAGATTAAAGTTCAACTGTGAACAAAAGTTGACTTTATCAAAGCTTATTATCCCATTTGATATTGTTCCTTCTCCGGTTATTTTTCCTCCAGCATCACCACCAAAGGCGACGTGTGTTCCGTCATTTAACTTAAAATCTTGTAACAAGGCAGGATTGCCTGTCATATGCCGGCTACACCCACTATCCACATACCATGTATTGAGTGGTCTTTTTGGGCGTACCTGCACAACAAGAAAAATTAAGTTGAGATATCTACCCAAGAAGATGGTCTTGGGTTTTCCAAATTTATCAACAACTGTAAATTGTTTGTAATGAAGATTATTCAAATCAGGTTTATTCTTGATGAATTTACCAATTTTATTTTGGAAATTGTTTTGAAAATTGTTTGATTTATTTTTGAGAACATTCATATCATTTGATTGATCAATTTTTGAAATGTATTGATGACTAACATTTTTATTAGTCATTCTTACAGATCTTGGTATGAATTGTTCTTGCACATTTTGTTTAGATCTCACATAATTTTTCTTTTGTAAAGATCTAAAACCTGAAAAAAGGTTGATTAGTGAATTTTTGAAATCCATCAGTTTGATTTCTCAAATATTGAGGATTAACATAACCTTTGCTCATGTTTGATTTTGCAAATCCTCTAGTAAGAGATCTATTTCTAAAATAACAATTTGCAATATTATGAGTCTTTTCATCACAATAAGTACAATATTTGTTAAAATAACAATCTGCTGTGGAATGATTTCTCATGTCACATATGTGACAGTATTTGTTGAAGTAGCACTCAGCAGTATTGTGATTTTTCATGTCACAAATTCACCGTACTTTTTGTAGTTAAAAACAACTTTTTGTTAACTTTTGACATTGACACAATGTTTAATTTTGGTGTCAAATAGTTAATCTTTTGTCTTTATTTTTCACAGTTTGATTTTGTGCCAAATTATTTTGCATTTGTTTAACATGAACTTCCTTCTTGAATGCATTAGGAACAAATCTTTTTGCTACAGCGAAGTCTTAGAATCTGAACTTGATTTCAGATAAGAGTGAGATTTGTTCATAATATTTACTTTGTTGTTTTGAAGAGAATTCATATTTAACAAACAGCTGACACAAATTTTATCGGTTTAAGTTTTGTTGCTTGATTTGTTGCTTTGATCAAATTTTCTGAACTTTTGTTTTGTTCAAATGTTGTTTTTGATGATTTCTTTCTTCTTCTTTGATTCTTTGATTTAGAAGAACTTGGTTTACTTTCAGATTGAACATCATCAGAAGAAGATTCATTTTCAGATTGAACTTGTTTCAGATTAATAGTGTTTGAATCTTCTGATGTTCCTACCTGTTGTTTATATTTTTCTTTGCTTTGTACTCTCACTTATTCTAATACAACATGAATTTGATCAGAAGTGGTTTGTTTTATTTGTTTTGGTTCATAAGATTTTATCTTGATTGGATGACCATTTTTAATCTTTTCTTGATCATTTTCAACAAACACTTGTACATTTTCCTTTTCTTCTTCTGAATTCTTGTCTTTATTCTCATTAGAATGATCATGTGAATGATCAATTGAAGTTCTCTGGTAGAGTGTTTGTAAAAGATTCAGGCATAGGTTCATGAGTGAAACCTAACCCTGCTTTTTGTTTCTTTTCTTTCACTTACCAGTTTTTCTACAATCATTTTTGAACTTTTTACTTTAGCAAGATCCATTTGAGTAGCAGCATGTGCTATCTTCTCCTGTTCAAGATTTTTGGTCATCTCTTCCAATTGTTTAGAAACAATTACTAAATCTTTTATAGTTTTTTTCCATGAAGTTTAAAGAGAGATAATCTTTTGATCTGCTGTTTTATGATCAGATTTTAGTTTGCTATGCATAGACTCTTCTTGTTTTAGCTTCTTACAGATTTTGAATGAGCAGTTTCTATAGTATTCAACATGTTCATAGCATGATTTAGTGCAGAGTTTTTCTCTCACTTCAGATGGGTTTTCAAGGATTTTGGAGATATGGTTTCAGATTTTGAAGATAAAGTGTCCACCTTTGGTTGATCAGACTGTGCCAATAGAGCTACTTCATCTGTATCCTCCTTAGGATCAGACTTGTCACTCCAATCATAGTCATCTTCTTCATTCTCACTTTCCACTTTTGGATCATTGTTTTCTGACCAATCTTCTCCCTGGATTTGTGCAACAAGAAATAAACTTGATGTTAAATTATTAGTAAACTGATCTGCATATGCACTCCAATCATAACCATCTTTAATGCTGACTACTAAAGCTTTCTTGATTTCATCAGATGATTTTGTTTCATCTTTAAGCTCGGGCATAGGAAGACTTTGATAAGACTTTTGAAAAGTCTTCTGAGCTGGTTGAAACCTTTGATTGCTAGAACTTGATTAAGCATTTCCTCCATTATTCCTTGGAGCTTTACATTCTCTGTAGAAGTGTCCATAACTTTTACAGTTAAAACATCTAGATTTTGACTTATCAAACCCAACAGTCTTGTTAGCACTTGGCTTGTATTCCTGTTGACATATGAATGTTTTTGTGTCTTGTAGGCAATCATCACCATTTGCCAGTTTAAGTCCATCTCTTCAACATCTTCAGGATCCATCTCAAACAAATCATGCAAAACAAAATCTAATTGAGTTAAATGGCTACCTTGATATGCTTGAAAACTAGCCATAAATGCAGTGAATGTAGTTTTAGACTCTTCATCCTCTAATAGGATGTTTATCACATCTTTAACTTTGCTAGATTTAGCAGAGTTAGATGAAGAATCTCTGTTTGAACATTAGATGTTTGAGACTGAGATTTAGGAGGAGATTGAGAATGACACTGAGTTGTATAAGCAGGAGCACTGGTAAATGATGAGTCAATGAAAATCTTGCTCCAACAAACAAATCTCCCTCTTCTTTTATACTTTTCTCACTCTTTGCCATGAATGCATTCTCAATAGTGGTTGCAGGAGAAGCAACAAACTGATACAGAGACATTGATGCTGCTCTATCATTGTTCCTTGAGCTTTCATCAATCTCTACTGACTCTATCTTGGCAATAAGTAGATCTAGATCCATAAGGAACTTCTCAGTATGCTTTAGTTAGGTTACTGTTTGTTTCCATGATGAGGGTAAAGCATTGAGTAGTCTAAGATTTAGATCTTCAAGATCAGGCTTAATACCAGCTGTTGACATCTCAGATGTAAGTTGAACAAATCTGTTCATCATCTGATTTATGGTTTTCCAGACAAATGTTGAAACAATTCTAATTGTCTTTTCAACTTTTGTTTCTTGAGAATTTGAATCTCCTTGCCTCCTTCACAAATGGTCTTTAAGGCTTTATATAAGGTGAAACAATTCTAATTGTCTTTTCAACTTTCAAAGGTAGTCCTTTACACATCAAGCAATATGCTTTGATATCATTCTTTACTCTTTTCAAACATCTCCTTGAAGACCATCTTCAGGATAGGGTTCTGGAGAATCTTTAGTATAAACAAACCCTCTGTCAGGCCCATCAGTGATTATAGGAATGTATGGTCCTTTTTCTATATATTTCTAAAGATCAGTGTCAATGGAATTAAAATGTTGTTTTAGCCTAAGAGACTAATTTTTGAAATCAGCTCTATTTTTAAGTTTTGGAACTCTATTTTCAGAATCTTCTGATTTCACCATTCTTATATTTTTGTTGTTTTTCTTAGATTTTGAATTAAGAAAATAAATGCAAAGTTTTTGAAAAATTTTCTTTTTAAAAGAAAATTCTAAGTGTCAAGGTGATACGCCTGAACAGTGATTATACTCCCAAACAGTTGATGCGCCTGAGTTGAGAAACGTCTAAGGGAATGCCTTAGAAAATTTTTCAAAACACCCAAGTTGATGCGACCAAACAGTTTTAAAACGCCTGAACAGTTGTAAAGCGCCTCAACAGTTGTCAAACGTCTAAATAGTTATAATCTGATCAACAAAGATGATGCGTCTGGCCTTTTTCTCTTCAACAATAGTCAAACGTTTGAACTAAAAACGTCCACACAGTGTTAAAGCGACTAAACAGTAGTCAAACGCCTAACACTTGGATGAATTTTTCAGCCAATCTTAACTCATGCGCCACATTCATCATGTTCATATGAATGTAACTAACTCAAATCTTCTGAAATTTTTCAAATGTTGATGAATTGGATTGAAACTTTCCAATTAAGCATGTTTTATATCGATAATCATTCTTCTAACATCATTTCTTTCAATATCAACAACAAATCAATCAATTTTAATATTTTCAGTTTGAAAACTAGTAACCTTTTTCGAAGACAAATTCAACAAATAACTTGAATTTGATGAATTTAACTGCTAATTGTGATTCAAATCATGTTTCTGATGATGAAGCACATCTGAAATTCATAAATTTTCAATTGAATTGTATATCAATCACAGATTCAGTGAAATTTTTGAGTTCGACAACTTCAAAAATCACTCACTAACAGCTTACCAATAGCTTTGATACCATTTGATAGGATCAAATGTACCAATCTGTGATGATGTATGTACACAATTCAATGAAATACAAACAAAGTAATCAAATCAAGCAAGATATCAACAAAATTCATAGTTTCATTAATATCAAGCAAAGACAAATTACAAAGTATGTAAGCAGTTTCGTATTCAACTAGTTACCTACTACCTGTAAGTCTAAGCTATTTATAATGAAACAAAAAGGAACTAACTAATTAAAAAAGTAGTCCCTATACTATTACAAACTATTAAAAGACATCTAAAGACAACATGTTAATCTTTCTAGAGCACAAACATTTATAACTTCTCGTTCAAATGTAGATGCTACCCGTCAATAGTTTTCCCAAGACCACCATAACATTAACATAATATTTATCACACCATTAGTTCATCACAAATTTCATAAGTTTCATCCGACTAGGATGATAAATAGAGTTTAGCTCATAATGAGCTTGAACATAACAACAGATAACAAAGAAGATAGATATGTAATCATCGGTGAAATGGAACAATCAAACCGATAATCCACAATGGATGACATTTAGATGATCCCAAGCTTCTTCCAAGTGTTGTATGCACCTCCTGAACCTCGAAATGATCTTAAAGTCTTGATTCCAGAGAGAATTCTACAGAGTAACTCTCCCACCAAAGCTTACCAAAAATGGTGAACTTACGCGTCTATTTATAGGCTTTCTGGAGTGTTTAAGCACGGCCCCGTGCTAGTACAATGCTCACGAAAGTTGGTCAGCTCGTACATGCAGGTTGTGTCAGGCACGGCCCCGTGCTAAATGGGGCACGGCCCCGTGTTGGAGGTGGGGCACGGCCCCGTGTCTACTTTTAAGGAACAGTACTTTTGTCCTTGTCAGATGTCCAAGCACGGGGGTGTGTTAATTTAGCATGGGGGTGCGTTTCTAGCAAGGCATGGGGGCGTGCTTAATGAGGCACGACCCCATGCTTGGACTCCAAAGCTCGGATCACTTTAATTTCTTGTTAAATACACTTCTTTTGTCCATCTTGCCCTTTTAAACACCTGAAAACACAATTTAACACTTTTAAGTACATTTTCATCATTTTAAGGAAGATATTAAGGAATAATTGATGTGCTTTTGATAGGATTTTTATGTATAATTTGGAGCACATTAGTACTTGACCGGATGCTAGCGGACATAGGTTCCAAACCTTTTGTCTTTTAAATTTACGCAATTCCTCTTGCATTGATTCAACCCAGCTACTATATTTCAAGGATTCTTATACTTTCTTGGGTTCCATCTCAGATAAGAAGCATGAGTACAGGAAACATTCTCATTGTGTGTTTATCCCTTTGTTCTCACGCCTTCAGAGACATCTCCAATGATGTTCTCAACTGGATGAGTGTTGTGAATCCTAAGCCTAGGGATCACATGCAGTTGCATGGATAGATCCAGATTAGAAAAGTTTGGCTCAGGGTTCTAAACACTTGGTCTAGCTGTTGTTTCACACTCATTTAATGAGGACTGATTGAATGAAGGAGAAACAACATCAGCATCAGTTAGCTGTGAAAAAGCATTAACAGTTGCATGTTCCTTAAAAATGCTACTTCCTTCAGCTTGGTGTTATGCAGTGTCACCGGATGAGTTTTGAGGGTCACTTTTTTGACAACTTGTTGAAGCTCCACTGGTTCCTGAGATAGTTATGCTATCAGATCTGCTAATTGTGAGAGCTTGATTTTCAGCAACTCTTGGAGAACTTGGAAGAGGTCTGGGTAACTCAAACAGTTGGTCATCATCAGAATCACTTAGAGTACTTGTTCCAGCTGAAACATTCTCACAAGAAGGGTTAGAATAGTTTGGAAACAATTCTAAATCAAAGATATGATCAGGTCCATTCCCCCTAACACAAGGAGTGTGCTCATTAACAACAATGTTGGATGATTCCTCAAATAGTTGATTTTTAATGTTATAAACTCTATAAGCAATAGAGTTGGAGGAATATCCAACAAAGATAGTGCAAGACCGTTTAAGGGCTTGAACACAATTACAACACAACACACAATGAGGAGAGCAACTAAACTTTAATTAAACAGTGAACTGGTTTAACCAAGTATGATACTAAGAACACAAGTAAAGTAAAGAGACAGAACAAGAGAGTTGGGTTTCAAGGAGCAGTATATTGCTTTCTCAAGTTCTTTTACAAGTGTTACAAAGCATAAAGAAAGATACAAGAACTTGAAATACTTATACTACAACCTACAGCCGGCTATACTTTGAAAGCCAGCTGGATACAATTGACTAGACACTAACAAAATCAATTGTAGGATCAAAAGGCATATCTGCCTTTTGACCTTGTGACTATGACATGCCATAGCTCACATCCTTATACATTACAAAAAGGATAAAGTACATAAAGTAAAAAGTTACAGACTCAAGACCTCAATGTACAGTTACCAAAAGCATGGACCTTTTCACCAACTCATGTAAGTTGGTGACTTTACAGAGATGCAGCGGAAAAGGTGCTTTATGGAACAGTACATCAGATAAAGCATGTATATTAAAAGTCTTCGGAAGAAATCTTTCTTCATAGGTTGAAGCTTCGGAAGACTTTGTCTCTGAGGCTTCGGAAAACTTCATGTTTGGCTTCGGAAGATATTGGTCTTGGCTTCGGAAGATTTTACACTTAGAGTATTTTCTAATGCATTGTGTAAAACTTCCGAAGCATTCTTCACTTCAGTACTTAGTGCATGTTGCAGAGACACTTTGGATGTTTTGGGTTGCATCAGACTTAAGGAATCCTTACAGATAGCATCATCCAAATTTTGAGCAAATTTTGCCAAATTGTCCTTTGTGTTAAGTATGGTACACCTGCTGCCAAAGGACCTAAGAAAGCCAATGAACGGTGGCCTCTTTTTCAGTTGGATCTTGTATGCCCAAGACACATACAAGATTGATGTGGTTAGTACGTTATGATTCAAGTCGGGTCATACTTAATAACAAGCTAAATAAACACCAATAAATATTTATATGTTGTTGAGATCATACAAATAAATGTTGACACCAATTTAGAAAATGGGTTTTCTAAAACGTTGCTTTTGTAATATAACAACATTATATGGATAATTTGTTCATGATAAATTATTTGTTTCATTATTTAAGTTAGTTAAATAATAACAAATAAAAGTGTGTTAATGTTATAAAATTAAAAGAGGTTATAATTTTATAAAATTATGGTTAAATAGTGCATTTTCTATAAAATTACAAAATGGGGGGAACCCATTTTGAATGCCTATTTCGGCCACCCAAGGGTGGTCCCATTCTCGGGATTGCATGCCTTGGTTTGTACAAGACTTTAATCTCTCTTGCACTCCACCTCAACCAACACTCTCTCTCACACACGCATTGCAAGAACTCTCTCTCAAAGGGCTGAAAAATTCGGATTCAAGGCAAAAGGTTGCTGAAAATTTTGGGATTTTGAAGGAGCATAGGAAGACAATTTTTGTGTTGCACTCCCTAACAAACTAGATGTTTGGAAGAGCTTCTGGGTATACAAGCTTGAGGTCTTCTACTTTGGAGGCTATACATTCAAGAAGCATCATCTTCTTCTTCCCATCCTTACTACAACATCTTGTTCTTGAAAGGTAGTTTCAAGAACACCCATGGTTGTTCTTTTCGTTTTAATAGCATGTCGTTTCACATGTATTTATGATCCTTCTTTGTGGGTTTGTCTTTGGTTAAAATGGTTCAAATTTTCAGAATGTTAAACACATTTTAACCACCAATATCCGCTCCGTTTTTGAAGTTTAAATGGTTAAACGGTAGGATTCTGTGTGCCCAAGACACTTAGAATATTGATGTGGTTAGTACGTTATGATCCAAGTCGGGTTATACCCAATAACAAGCTTAGCAAACACCAATTAATATTTATTTGATGATGTGATCATGCAATTAAATAATAACACCAAATTTAGAAAATGGGTTTTCTAAATAAGTTGCATATGAGATTAACAATTTATATGGATATTTTGTTTATGATGTTGTTGTAATGTTATTTAAATGTTTAAATAACATCAAACAATTGTGAGGTGTAAGTGTTTTCTAATAAAAGTTATATTGAATGAACACCCTTAATATGACTTGTTAATGTGTCATATTTTATTTTGGTTTGGGGGGAAAACCCCATTTCTTTCAAACCATTCGGCCGCCAAGGGCCTGTTTTGCTTCTATTTGTCTTGGAAAGACTATTTTTTACACACTCATTCACTCCATTCTCTCTCTCTCTCACACATGCATAGAACACACAAAGAAAAAGGTTTTCTTGCTCTCTGTTGAGAAGAACTCGGCTGGAATTTTCAGAAGAGTCTCCTGGGTTTTGGTGTTCAATCCTAGCAACTAAGGTGTTTTGTGATAGTGCTTGGGGTATACTAACTTGAGGGGTCCTTCCTTGGAGCCTTGGCCGAGTTCTTGCATCTTATTCTCCTCTTTTGGTCGACTTTGCAGCTGAATAAGGTAGTTAATCACAGCTCTATGTAGCTGTGATTTTATGTAGTTTAATAGATGTTCATAGCTTGTTCATTCACATATTAAAGATCCCTTTGATTATGGGTTTGTTTTACACTTGTATGGTCACTTAAAGAACATATTTTTCAGCTTTTAAAATCGTTTTTAAAGCTATATATCCGCTGCGTTTTCTGAAAGTTTAAATGGTTAAACTTGGTTTTATGTTCTAACAAACCCTTCAATGGCATCAAGAGCCGGTTATGTGGATGACTTGCTTGTTTTGTCCTTTTAAATAGGTTTTAAAGGATGATAATATCTTAGTATAGGCTGCTGATTTGGGGCTGCTAAGTTCATATGATATGAAACCCCAACCTTTCAAAGTCATATCACACATGCTTGTGATTAAACTTTGAAAGATATACATGTTGTTGTTTGTTTTGTTTGGACAAAATAAAACCCGAAATTTCAGTTTATGTTGGCTGAAATTTCGTGTGGTTTTAAGGGGGTTTTCATTATATTTTGGATGATATGATAGATGCTTGTTTTAGTGCATAACCTAGCCATTGACCTTGTGATTGTTTGGATGTTTGTGATGGTTGTATTCATTCATTCAATTGGGTTGTATTATTTGTTGTTTGTGCTTTGTTTCAAATGTAATTTATTTATTATTGGGTTGTAATAAATAGATTAGGTGTATTTTCATTTTACTAGATATCTTGTATTAGGACTTTATATCTTGTAATATGAAGACATACACATTGGAAGCACAAAGGAAGGTCATGAAAGAAACATGGAGCATTTTGGATGCGGTTTCAAGTGGGAGGCTTTTGGAAGTTTTCTATATGCTTTGTTTGTGACCCTTAGGAATGTCCTATGGACCACACTTGTGATGGCAAACAAGTGTGGACCACTTTAGATGCTATGGTTATGCACATATGATCATATGGTTGTTTATGTTTATGCTTGGTTGATTGTTTGTTGTTTGATTGTTTGGTTGATATTTGGATATTCATAACAAACTCATTAACAAACTTAACAAGCTGAAAATTGATGGTTCTTAAAAGTTAATATAAAGTTATTAAAATGATTTAATGATTTAAAGATTAAAATAGGTTTTAATCAAAGAACCATAGGGTACCTTGTATTTGAAAGCATGCAAATACAAGTACATAGAGTTTTCTAAACTAGAATTTTGAAACCTCTAAATTTTTTTAAAACAAGATCAACACCGTCCTTTTACACAACACTTGAGTCACTTGGGAACTCTTAGTGGGATAAAGGTCACCTAACCATTTTGAGGGAACTTGTGACTTGAGGTGAGAATGCCTTATTTGTGGGATAAAGGTCACCTAACCACTTGTTTTGGCAAACTCACACGTGGGTGTAAGTAGGGTGTCTTGATTTGCAAATCATGTCAAATGGATCACCTACGATGTGGTTTCCAAATGGTGTTGATGGGATTAACATGCCGACTTTACATATGATGTTTCAAGTCGATCCCATATTTCTAGAAGTTGCAAATGGTTGCAATCGTCAAACGTTGACCACCTTATTAATTTAAAACGTGGGATAAAGGTCACCTAACCACAATTTAAATGTAATGTTGGGTTCTAGATTTTAATATGAAAAGACCTTAAAAGGCATTTATTATTAAAATTACAATATCGAAAATACTAAAATAAAACTTTGTTAAATTTTGTAGATGGCCTCAAATAATGATAATTCCGATAACTCATCCGCGTCCAACCAATCTCTACGAGCGATCCTCCAAAAGGAACGTCTAAATCATAACAACTTCATCGATTGGTATCGAAACTTGAGAATCGTTCTCAAGCAAGAGAGAAGATCGTATGTTTTAGACGACCCTATCCCCGATCAACCTAGCGAGGATGATCAGGAGGCCTTCAACGATTGGTTGAAGTACACTGAGGACTCCGTCCAAGTGTCTTGTCTCATGCTAGCGAGCATGACTCCGGATCTCCAAAAGGAGTATGAACATCACGGAGCTTATGACATGATAACCCAGCTGAAGGAAACGTTCCAACAGCAAGCGAGGGTTGAGCGCTTCGAAACGGTTCGAGCACTCCATGCATGTCGTATGGACGACAACCAATCTGTTTCATCTTATGTTCTTAAGATGAAAAGTCATATTGACCGCCTCGAGAGGCTTAATGTCCCGTCTCGAAGGAATTGGCCACGGATTTGATCCTTAATGGCCTTACCAAGAAGTTCGAGACATTCGTGTTGAACTACAACATGAATGCTTGGGACAAAAGCATTGGTGAGCTTCACTCAATGCTGAAAACGGCCGAGGCGGCCATGTAAAAGGGTTTTACCCGTTCTCACCATCAATGAAGGTGGGAACAACAAAAAGGCCTATCCCGCACCCAAGGCAAAGGTTGCCAAGGGTAAGGGACCCGCTTGGGGAAAGGGAAAGGGGTGGTAAGGGTACCACCCAAACCACAAGAGAAAAAGCAAAAGGTTGCTACTAACGACCCATGCTTCAAGTGTGGGGAGATTGGACATTGGGCAAGGAATTGTCCGTCCATCTCCAAGAGTTGAAAGCAAAGAGGGATGCCGGGCAGACCTCAGGTACAATATACATGATCCATATTGATTTAAACATGATATCCTCTAACACATGGGTATTAGATACCGGATGTGGAACTCACATTTGCAATTTGTTGCAGGGGTTCAAAAGAAGTAGTGACTTCAAGAAAGGGGATGTAAGCCTCTACATGGGCAATGGGGCTAAAGTTCAAGTTGAAGCCCGTGGTGACTACATCTTGAAACTTCCAAATGGTTTGGAAGTGATTTTGAACAATGTTTTGTATGCTCCTAGTTTGACTAGGAATATTATCTCTGTAGCCCTGTTAAAACAATTTGGATATGTATTATCCTTTATTGAAAATGATATTCATGTTTCTTTAAATGGTATGTTCTATTTTAAAGCTATTCCCATTAATGGTATTTATGAATTGGTTCATGAAAATACTTTAAATAGCTCATTGTACCAAACTAACACCAAGAAACTCAAGTTGGACTTGAGTGATACCTATCTTTGGCATTGTCGTCTTGGCCTATAAACAAGAAACGTTTACAAACACTTCAAAAGAATGGTTTTAAAAACAAATGAATGTGATTCATTTGATGTTTGTGAATCTTGTTTACAAGGAAAGATGACTAAGGCACCCTTTAGTGGAACTAACGAAAGGGCAAAAGATTATTAGGAATCATACATTCGGATGTATGTGGTCCTTTTAAGCCAATGACTAGGAATGGTGAAAGATACTTCATTACCTTTACCGACGATTATAGTCGCTATGGGTATGTGTACTTATTAAGGCACAAAGATGAAGCTTTTGAAATGTTCAAAATCTTCAAGAATGAAGTTGAAAATCAACTCAACAAGTCAATTAAAGTTCTCCGTACCGATAGAGGAGGTGAATACCTAAGTGATGTTTTCAAGATCATCTTAGGAGTTGTGGGATTGTCTCACAACTCACTCCACCTGGAACACCACAACATAATGGTGTGTCTGAGAGGAGGAATCGAACCTTATTGGATATGGTCCGATCTATGATGGCTAGAAGCACATTACCTCTATCATTTGGGGTTTCGCTTTGCTCTCCGCGGCCCGTATTCTAAATATGGCCCCAACCAAAAAGGTGGAAAGGACACCTTTTGAGATATGGCATGGAAGGGTTCCATCCCTATCATACTTAAGGGTCTGGGGTTGTGAGGCTTATGTTAAGACTCCCACCCCAAACAAATTGGAAGTCCGATCCACCAAGTGTATCTTTATTGGATATCCTAGAGATTCTATGGGATATTATTTCTATGATCCACTGGAACAAAAGGTGTTTGTTGCCAGAAAGGGTGAGTTCTTAGAAGCAAAGTTCCTTATGGAAGGAACTAGCAGTAACAGTGGATCTTGAGGAGGATCAAGAACCACAACCCGATGCACGTTTGGTTGAAACTAGCACTCAACATGAGGATGTTGAGGATGATCAAATGGTTGATCAATACACGCAAAACGTTCGCAGAAGTGGTAGAACTAGTAATCCACCTGAAAGATACGGATTTTTCATGGATGGATGCTATGTGGTAGATTCAGATGAACCAACCACATACCATGATGCAGTGTCCAATTTGGATTGTGACAAATGGCTTGAGGCCATGAACGTTGAGAGATGCAATCCATGTATGACAATCAAGTTTGGGAACTTGTTGTACCACCTCTTAATTCCAAGGTAGTTGGAAGTAAGTGGGTTTTCAAGAAGAGAAAACCGATATGCATGGAAACTTGGATACTTATAAAGCTAGACTTGTAGCAAAGGGTTTCACTCAAACTCAAGGGGTTGATTATGATGAAACCTTCTCACCTGTTGCGATGCTAAAGTCTATAAGGATATTGTTTGCCATAGCTGCTCATTATGATTATGAGATTTGGCAAATGGATGTCAAAACCGCTTTCCTAAATGGATATCTTGAGGAAGATGTCTATATGGTTCAGCCTGAAGGTTTTGTCGATCCAAAACATCCTAATAAAGTATGCAAGTTAAAGAAATCAATCTATGGATTGAAACAAGCATCGAGAAGCTGGAATCACCGTTTTGATGAGGAAGTAAAGAAATTTGGCTTCATCAAAAACGCTGATGAGGCTTGTGTGTATAAGAAGGCTAGTGGGAGCACAGTAACTTTCCTAGTATTGTATGTTGATGACATACTACTATTTGGAAATGACATTCCAACCTTGGAAGGTGTAAAAACCTGGCTTGGAAGTTGTTTTTCCATCAAGGATCTTGGTGAAGCCGCCTATATTCTAGGAATAAAGATCTATAGGGATAGATCAAGGCGGTTGATTGGTTTGAATCAAAGTGCATACATTGATAAGATCTTGAAAAGGTTCAAGATGGAGAACTCTAAGAAAGGTACCGTACCTATTCAAAGAGGAACGATATTGAGTACGACTCAATGTCCAAGCTCAAAGGATGAGCAAGATAAAATGAAGGCAATCCCATATGCATCTGCTATTGGATCCATCATGTATGCAATGATATGCACTCGACCGGACGTGTCATGCGCTTTGAGCATGACAAGCCGTTACCAGCAAAATCCTGGAAACAGTCATTGGATGGCTGTTAAGAACATACTTAAGTACCTAAGGAGGACAAGAGATATGTTCCTGATCTATGGATCTGGTGACGAGGAGCTCGTTGTAAAAGGTTACACGGATGCGAGTTTCCAAACCGATCGTGACGATTCACGGTCACAATCGGGATACATTTTCATTCTGAATGGAGGAGCTGTCTCTTGGAAGAGCTCCAAGCAGGATGTGGTGGCTCTATCAACTACAGAATCAGAATACGTCGCCGCCTCATTGGCAGCTCAAGAAGCTGCATGGTTGAAGAAATTCATTGCCGATCTAGGGGTTGTCCCTTCCATTCAGGACCCCCTAGAGATCTTTTGTGATAACGAGGGTGCGATTGCTCAAATCAAGGAACCTCGTGCTCATCAAAAGACTAGGCACATTGAGCGGAGATTCAACTACATACGAGATGAAGTTGAAAAGGGAAAGATATGTATTCGCAAAGTTCACACGGATCAAAACATTGCGGATCCTCTCACGAAGCTCCTTGAAAAAGCAAAGCATGAAGGTCATACTTGTGCCATGGGACTTCGATATTCTAGTGATTGGATTTGATCTGTAAACTTTGTATTTGGATATGTGGAACTCTTTATAATTGAATAAAATTATTTGGTTATAATGTTTCAATTAATGTTCCAATTAGCATGTTTAATCCATGAGTAAATTGTTTACTCTAAATGTCCGTAGTCGTTCATACTTGTGGGAACAAGTGTGAGGTAAGATTATTATGAACTTGGATTGGTTGATATTCATAAGGATGAATATAGAGCAATGGGTTGCTACCAAGGTTCATAGATATTTGTGGGATACAAATATTGGACTAACCCGCATCTCAAATTTTACTACATGGAATCTTATTGATTGATCATAAGTAAATTGAGTAAAGGCGAATATCATTTGGTATCCTCGACCTGAGATACATATTGGGTTTTGATATTCACCAAGTTTTATACCTTGAGCTCATTCTTCACTGTCCTGAAATAGTGGACAGCACATAAGGTATGTTCAGGTATGACACGAGGTTTTTGTGAGAAACGTATGTAGTCAAGATGGAATTTGTTCCTCTTATTCGTTGAGAGTTAGATGTCTAAGGCCTGATAAGTTAAATCAACAAGGAATGATCATTCTGTGTTCTGGATTTAACATGACATCTGTAACAAAAGGATAGATGATTGATTCACCTAAATCATTTCAAGTAGGGTACTTGAAAGGGATGATGTTATTGAATGGCTATAAGTCATGCGTATTAAGGGTAGTAAACCGTTGTTAGGCGGTATTTACTGCTTGCATCAATCTTCTATGAATCTTGGGCAAGTGGGAGATTGTTGGATTCTAGGTGCCCAAGACACTTAGAATATTGATGTGGTTAGTACGTTATGATCCAAGTCGGGTTATACCCAATAACAAGCTTAGCAAACACCAATTAATATTTATTTGATGATGTGATCATGCAATTAAATAATACACCAAATTTAGAAAATGGGTTTTCTAAATAAGTTGCATATGAGATTAAACAATTTATATGGATATTTTGTTTATTGATGTTGTTGTAATGTATTTAAATTGTTTAAATAACATCAAACAATTAGTGAGTGTGTAAGTTTATTCTAATAAAAAGTTTATTGAATGAACACCTTTAATATGACTTGTTAATGTGTCATATTTTATTGGTTTTGGGGGGAAAAACCCCATTCTTTTCAAACCATTCGGCCGCAAGGGGCTTGGTTTTGCTTCTATTTGTCTTGGAAAGACTATTTTTTACACACTCATTCACTCCATCTCCTCTCTCTCACACATGCAATAGAACACACAAAGAAAAAGGTTTCTTGCTTGTGGTTGAAGAAGAACTCGGCTGGAATTTCAGAAGAGTCTCCTTCGGTTTTTGGTGTCTAATCCTAGCAACTAAGGTGTTTTGTGATAGTGCTTGGGGTATACTAACTTGAGGGGTCCTTCCTTGGAGCCTTGGCCGAGTTTCTTGCATCTTATCTCCTCTTTGGTCGACTTTGCAGCTGAATAAAGGTAGTTAATCACAGCTCTATGTAGCTGTGATTTTATGTAGTTTAATAGATGTTCATAGCTTGTTCATTCACATATTAAGATCCCTTTGATTATGGGTTTGTTTAAACTTGTATGGTCACTTAAAGAACATATTTTTCAGCTTTTAAAATCGGTTTTAAAGCTATATATCCGCTGCGTTTTCTGAAAGTTTAAATGGTTAAACTTGGTTTTATGTTCTAACAAACCCTTCAATCCAAAAGACCAAACACATCGGTATTAAATACCATTTTATAGGGACTGTTTTGAAAAGAACTTAATCGATGTGGTAAAAATTAATACTGATTTTCAACGCGCTGACCCTATACAAAAGTTGACAAAGCACGTTTTCTATATCTGTTAGAGGTCAACGGCGTTATTAAAAAGAAAAGTGATGTTATTCCTGATGATGATCATGTGAGTCCATCTGTGTAGTTAATTTTTTCTTTTTTATTTCTGTATTATTTATTCTATTTTCTATTTAAATTAAATTCATGTTATTTAGTTGTCTATTAAAATCCTAAATAATTTAAATCCGTTATGATTTTAGAATTTTAGGAGGAGAATAGGTCAGCCAGTCGTAGTAACATTAAAAAAAACGAGGGAAAAGGAGAGGTTAGCTGATATAAGGTAAACCGTACATGTGATACCGATTCAAACTCTTTGGAAAATGATTGTACACAGAAACAAATCAAGAGGGACTTTAAAATTTAATTTAGAAAAGATGCAAAATTCAAAGTATAAGTCTGTGTAGTCTGAGCAATATAAAAGGAAAGATGATAGAAAAATGGTAACTACTAAGGTAACACAACGAAAGTAGACCTAGAGGTTGCTAGACCACAGATGATATGTCGGTAGATTCAACACAATAGATGATTAGACCTAACTGGTGATCTCAAGATCAAACTAAGTTGCTCAACTAACTGTGGGCTCCCATCTTATCACTGGTTAACACAATCAACTATATTCCAATAAGGGGTAATGAGCATGTAAACGCCACAAATGTGTGCGGATGACCATAAATAGAGCAAAGCACGAAAAAAATGAAAGGCAATGCTATCAAACTAATAACTTATGTTATTGGTGCATTATGTGCAAAAGAAAATTAAGATGCTATAACAAGAAGATAGGTTGTGTGCCTCTCTGCTGTGCGATGGCACTGACCTGAGGATAAGCATAACCTAGATATTCTAGAATTCACTGTTGTTTGCCGCCTCTCTGCTGTGCGATGGCACTGATCTGAGAATTGGCTTCTCTTTGAAAGCTCTAAGAATAGTCTCTTCTTGCAAAATACCCGTAGACCGCTCAAAAGCTTCTGAGGAATGTTGATTACCATATAAGTGTGGGATCCACAAATGTTGGTTGTGAAATAATTAAACCTTAAAGTATCACCAATCTGTGTCAAAAGTCTGTGTATGGATTTAAGAGGACAAATATACTGACAATCATCGTGGCTGCAATTCTTGAAAGTTCAAATCAATGTGGGAATCTAATAGTACCAGTATGATTTCCTAAATTTGCTAACGACTCTGGATGAAAACCAAGAATTGAGCATCAAAAGGTTTTGATAACAAGTCCCAAATGATTTGACTTGCCTGTATGATTCCAAAATTGAATTGGTCCAGGTGTGGTCAAACTAAATAGAAGCTGCCTATTCTAGAACCGAATCCAGTAGATTTTTATCTTAGGATTTAATGTCTCACAAAAGGTCAAAAACAAGTTTAATTTTTGTACTTTAGTTTAATTTTCTAAGTTATTTAGCAATTTCAGTTTGTTTGTTTGTCGGACTACATCATGAAATTCAGTATGGGATTAACTCACCAAAAAGGGTCATGTCTGAGATGACCACATGTGTTTTCAAAGGATAAATGGGTCACGTCTGAGGTGACAAATTGTTTAAAATGATCACGTCTGAGGTGATCAAAAGTTTTCAAGTCAAAATGATCATGTCTGAGATGGTCAAATGCTCATAATGTTATTTTAACAGTTAAAAAGGGGTTTAAATGTTAAATGGTCAAAATGGAAGAAATTTCATAAGTTTAACCCATTCGCACGACTGGACCATGAGTATGGACCAATCATGCGAATGGGTCCCATTCGCACGACTGGACATGAGAATGAACCATTCACCCGAATGGCTTATCAGATTGATCCATTCGACCGAATGAAAGGGTGCGAATGAGTCAGTCGACCGACTGAGCCTCAGTCGGTCAACTGAAGGTGCGAATGAAAGGGTGCGAATGAGTCAGTCGACCGACTGAGCCTCAGTCGGCCAACTAAATGCGACTGACTGGGCCAGCCGCACGACTGAGCTTCAGTCGCCCCGAATGAACTGAGCGAATGAGGCCAGTCGGCCGATTGAACTCAGCTTCAGTATTTAAAGGGCCATAGTCGATCGCATTCTACTCATCACTCTCAATCGCCCCTATTTCGCACATAGTACCGTTACTCTGCCGAAATTTCTTTAGACCTTGTTTCTTCATTTTTATTGATCTTCTGACGTGCGGTTACATTTATACAGGTATACTACAGTGAAATCACACCGAAATCAGAAGAAAGCGAGCCCTATGTTGTGATATTTGATTGATGAAACAAGAACCGGACCTTAAATGACCTAATAACCAACTGAAACTAAGTAACATGTTAAAATTAAGTCTAATAGGTTATTAGTGATGATGAGATGGTGAGTCTAATGGACCATTAAACCATGTTAAATTACTTGATTTGGTCAAGATTCAAACCTCAGTCGACTGAAACAATGGGTCAAGCAACTGGTCGTCCGGATGAACTCCAATCGCACGATTGAATCTTGCGATTGGGTCAATCGACCGAATGCACCATGCGAATGTGCTCAGTCGGCCGACTGAACCAATCGCAGATTCAGTCAACAGATTGAACTCAGTCGCATGTCATTCACCCGAATGAGCTCAGTCGCATGATACGACAACCGACTGACCTCAGTCGCATGATTCATTCGCATGAATGAATCAGAATGAATTAAACAAGATACTTAGAACTGAATTGTGATGTATGACTTTCTAATGGTTCTGTGTCTTGTGTTTAGGTAAATGGCTGATAGATGGTCCATCAACCCTAAGCACAATATATGTGCTCATCTAGACCATATGACTCGGAATGGTGCCGAGTTTACTGAGATTATTGCCTTTCTCGGCGCGTTCTAGGATCCACAAGGCCATCTCTACACCTTGTACTCCCTACAGGTCTTTACATCAGGCCTTCTGGGAGAATGCCTCTGTCGATCGTTCACGTGAGCCATACAACATTGGAGCTCCATTCGTTGTATGGATATTGAGATTACAGCAGCTGACATTCAGAGAGTACTTGATCTTGGGGACGATAGTGATCACCCCACCAACTACATCCGCTTACAGTCAGAGGTTGCTTTCTGAGGATTAAGTACGCTGGGGACATCAACTCAGGTGTGCTCAACAAGAGCAACCTGTGTCCCCAGTATAAGTACTTAGCACACGTGATTCTGAAGTGCATTGCTTCTCGGAGGGGTGGGTTTGATGATCTGTCAGACCAGATTCAGAATGCCTATGTGGCACTGGTGCTGAACCACCCCCTTCAGCTTCTCGAGCATGATTTTCTCGTATCTGGTGTAGAATCTGGACGCAAGGGTAAGGAGGGCTTTTGTATGTACACCAGATTCTTGCAGAGCTGATCTTCAATGAGAAGCTGCCATCACTTCCCAAGGAGAGCCACGATTCTGATGATGATGACAGTGGGGATGTGGAGATGACATGCCCATTCCACCGAGGGGCACAACTACTGATAGCACACCTCCAGTATCTGCCCCCACTGGAGATATAGCAGAGTCGGCTGGGTTCCACCAGGATTTTATACCTGGTGAGGAGGAAAAAGAGTCAGATGAGGAGCCACTGACCAGGACTGTGGGAAGCAAAGTTGTTCCCACAGAGCATGGACTCCAGGCTGTGGTGAACGCCCCAGGGAATCGGGAGAGACTGCTGCGGACCCTAACTATGCTCCAGAGACATCTAGCCGTGTTCTAGGGGCAGCATCGTCCTCGACAGGATCGAGGAAGAAAAGGATGGCTCAGCCCCACGGCATGAAGAAGAAGAAGAGAAGACTCACCTACATCACCACCACAGCCACCACCTCAGCCACCACCACTATCACCTCTACAGCCACACCATCCACCACCACAGCCACCACAGCTACCACTACCACTATACATATGCCATCCACCACCATATCATTCACACCTACATCACCTCCACTATCATCTGGACCTAACCCCATCTTCACCACAGTCACCACCACCACCACTAGCCACCAAGCAGGACCATCATCACATCCCTCACATCTATACGGATCACCTCTACCTCCGATTGGGGTAGAGGAACAGCTTTCAGCGCTGAACCGGATGGTGATGCGTCTGTTAGCGGCTGATGAAGAGAAGACTGCGCAGATCCGTCAGCTGGCAGATCTCACAGCTGCGCAGTCTCAGCAGATCTCGCAGCAGGCTCAGCTGATCGAGGAGCAGGCCCAGCAAATGGCTGCTCAGAGCCACGAGATTTCCCAACTCCAAGAGCATAGAGTCACATCAGCTAAGAAGATTGAGGAGTTGGAGGATGCTAAAAAGACCATCATGCTCAAGCTTAAGGGGTCTAAAGATGAGCCTCTGAAGATTAAGGAAGGAGATGGTGATGATGGTGATGATGATGATGAGGATGAGGATGAGGACGATGATGAAGAGAGTGATGATGATGAAGGGATTGAGGAAGAGAGGACAGAGGACAGGCATGAGGATGATGATGATGAAGGAGGAGATGCAGCTGCATTTGCCTAAGCTCAGGGTCAAGAAAGGAGATCAAAGAGAAATCAAGACCAACGAGCTTCATCCTTTGCCTCACCAAGTGATGATCCAGCAATTCAAGACAAAAGTAATGATTAGATTTCTATGTATTTGATAACTTTTGTATTTGAATCATGTATTTTAAACTTTATTGTATTTGATGTTTATATTAAGATTAATGCATTTCTATCTTGATTATTAACTAATGGTTGATGTGTTACTTGTTTAAATCAAACAGATCCAAACTATCAAAGGGATGAATTTGATGTTGCTCCCCTTCAGCAGGTCAAGACTCAATTAACTATGATTCTTGATCTGCAAGGGATCGTCAGGAGATCTGTGAGTTATACCCCTGAAGAAGGGGAAATAATTCACGATCTTTCAAATGAGCAACTAGCTGAGATGTTCAAGCTAAATCCCGATGAGATTGTTAAGGATGCTCCAACGTGTGACTCTACCAGTGACGAAGAGCTAAATGACATCGATGAGATAGAGATAGAAGACGTCACAGCAGAGCACTATCCTCAGTATGCTGATAACGAGGGAAATGTGGTCCCCAATCTGGGTGAATCCCTTGTCAGTGATACATTTGAGGTGTTAGATAAGATGGAGCAGGAGTCGGAGAAGACAGAAGGAAAGGCCCAAGCCTCAAACGACGATGTTGATATCCGAAAGGCTGAATGGGCTGCTTGTTTTGAAGAAATCCGAGCCCAACGCGCTGCTCCTAAACAGAACGTCTACACCAAAGTCTACAGAGTGAAGAAACATCATAAGGTGTCGGGCAGGATTATAGCGTGGGCACATTTTGAGGATCTAAATTTTTATGCAGTTAAGAGGGAGAAGGGCATAGAGTACTTTAGATTTCCACATGATCTAAAGACTCTACCAGGTTTTGAGCTCAACCAACTGGCAAAATTGAAGCTTCTATATGCTGACCCAAGGAAGATGTCAGGCTGGTTTGAGGCTGCCCTGAGGAAAGAGTACCACACCAGGTGGGTCAACTTCAAACCTCAACAACCTACGAGGTATATCAGACGTTCAGAAGTTGATTCCATCACTGGTAAGCCAAAGATTGTGCTGAAGTGGAGTCCTCCAAGAACGATGTCAAGAATCCCTCTTGGAAAATGCCACAGGACTTCACTCCACACTTTAAGTGGTGGTACTATGATTGGAGAACCGGAGAAGCGGTCATAGTTCTAAATAAAGAGGGACAAATGGATACCATCAAGGTGTTTGACCTAATGTGGCTCACCAACTTGTCAGCTAATGATGTCTACACTCTATACAAGTGGCCACTGTTCTATGACACACAATATATTGTACAAGCCCTCCAATTCCAGAACGTCATAAGACTCTGCTTTACGTTGAGATTGAGATTCACGCAGGAGTCACAAGAGAGGAAAAGTACAAGAAGTATGAGGAGGTGACGTAGAGAAAACAAGACATTAGATAGATCTAGGTCCAAGGGGGAGTTTGTTGATACATATGTACCAAGATCATGATATGAATGTAATAGATCTTGTTTGTCTTACACTGATGTAATGTTTGGAATATTAATGAAATGAGATTGTGTGTTTGTGATTTATAATGTTTAATATTTCATTAATGAGTTGATGTTGAATTGGTTAAATAGGTTTGTGATTGTTTGAATTGATACATATAATGCTATATTAATGAATACATTTAAACTTAACAAAATGAAGTTCTCATGCGAATGGCCCATACGAATGGACCATACGCATGAATAACTTCAGGCGAATGACTCAGTCGCACGACTGAACCAGGAGACTGGATCAGTCGTATGATTGTAACATGAGATTGGCTCAGTCGCACGACTGAACACTCAGTCGTGCGGATGGATCAACCGCATGGTTCAATCGCACGACTGAACCATACTAATGGTTCAGTCGCCCGAATAAACAAACACTAACCTATAAATACCACCCAATTCGTGAAAAAAACATAAGCATTCATTCTATTTCGACTCCAGACGTACCCTAGCCGTCCAGAAGCCTCCAAGTTCATACTCCAAGTTCATAGAACACTGTAGATCGATTCCTAATCGATTCTTAACGTTTGATTCAATACTTTATTGATTCTACGTGCGTTCTCACTGATTGGATCGCCAATCAAATAGGATTCCGCACTATTTGGTTTGGTTTACACGTTAATCAGTTGGTGTTTCGTTCAAATACCAGATCCTAACACATCTAACGCTGACAGCTTTGGCAGTTTATTATGATTTCCAATCTCATTCTCCAGAAGTAGAAGGTTCTAGATACGGGAGTCCTTTCCCGCAGTAAATGCAGCAAATTGGTCTTCCATTGCTTTAAACTTGGTACTTTTATAACAGGACAGTTTCACTCATGCGAATGGACTATGAGTATGGATCACTCGTGCGAATGAAGGATGCGAATGAATTCAATCGTGCGATTGGATTTAGTAGTGCGTATGAACAAGGTGATTGGAATCAACTGACTGGAGTTGTTCAGTCGTGCGGATGGGAGATGCGACTAAGTTCAGTCGTGCGAATGGAGTATACGAATGAGTTCAATCGTACGAATGGACCAATTGTGAACTGAAGGCTGCTGAGTTTGTAAAATCGAGTATTTTGACACTTTGACACAAAATACGAGTTTCCCAGGAACCCTAATCTGCTGTATAATGAAAAACTGATACTTTAATGCATGCAAACGTCAAAAAATACCTTTTGAAGCAAAACGGTGACTCTTTTGAATGAAAAACGTAGATTTTAACGCCAAAAATAATCGAATCCAACGCAAAATCACGAGCCAAAGCTCTTATACCACTTGTTAGGACCGTGTACGTACGGATTACTAACGGATTCTGCGTTATCCAGATCAAATAGTGCGGAATCCTATTTGATTGGCGATCCAATCAGTGAGAACGATAACCCGATCGATATAACAATGAACTAAACGTTAAGAATGAGTAGGAATCGATCAAGATCGAACTATGAAGTTGGATTGGCTGTTTACGACGCTCTAGACGGCTAGGGTTTATGAATATTCGAAGTCTCTCTCGAAGTGTTATGTTTTTCCACGAATTAAGTGGTATTTATAGGTTTGTAGTTTTCATTTGTACGACATGGTTCAGTCGTGCGACTGAATCATGCGGTTGATTCATACGCACGACTGAAGGTTCAGTCGTGCGACTGAGTCAATCTTATGTTTCAATCATATGACTGAATCAGTCTCCTGGTTAGTCGTGCGACTGGTCCATAAGCATGATATATTCATGCGTATGGTCCATAAGTATGGTCCATTAGCATGAATAATCACCCGACTAAGTTGAACACATTACTTACTCATTATTGACTAAGAACTATGTACAACATCATCAAACCTATATATGATGTTTATATATATGACATTAATAATATGAAATATTCAAAGACAATTAAACATCAAGTCATATGACATATTTCATTTCATCATCTTACACATATGTAAGACATGAAAGACTTTTACATTTAAGTGCATAAACTAGGAACATCATGTGTCTACAACATTTTTCTGGCTTGGCTTTGTTGATCACAAGCTCAACCTGGCATTCAGTTAACTTAGTTATGAGGTCTTTGATCTGAGTCCTGTAGTTTGTGTGCTCATATTTAAGAGTTAAAATGGTTTTCTCTAAGTCCTCTATCTTTAGTTTATAATCATTTTCAACTCTTTTAAAATCAGCTTTTAAGATATTTTAGGACTCAAGATCAGATCTCATTTCTAAGTTATAGGACCTGTATCTATCAACTTTAGCAATACATTCAGGAGTACAGAGATGTTCCAATACCTTGGCTTCATCATGGTCTGCCATGAGTGCTTGGTTTGGAGATGTATCTTCCACTTGAAAGCTCCAGTCAAAGCCTCCTCCTTCAATAGCAACTGCAGGTTGCTGCTTTGGCTTCTCATTCTGGGGAGCTCTCTCAGTGTAGTTCGGTCTGGCTTGTGTTTTGCCACCATTTGTCATTGGTGCCTTACACTCTCTTGCAAAGTGTCCCATCTGGTTACAGTTGTAACACTTTACTTTGCTTTTATCCAGCCCAAACTTTCCACTGGCTGCATTGCTTGGAAACTTTCTCCCTGTCTCTTGTAGAACTTTTGGCTCTGTGAGTGAGAGGAGCATCTGCTGGACTATTTCCATGTATTCCGGATCATCTGGATGGATACAGTCCAGATCTTCAAGGGTGAAAGAGAAATTTATCTGTGGTTTCATCAACAGAGACAAAAGCATAAGAAGAACTTGTCTCTTGGAAAGGACTTTCTTGAGTGTAGCTTTCTCTTGGAGTCTTTGGGAATGTGATGAAAGGACCCTTTTGTGAGTTGTCAGGGAACATATAAGATGATGTTGAACGATAAAAAAAGTTGTGTTGGTAGTGGTGTGGCTTGGCGTGTACCAGCCGTAAGGGGGGCAAAACTTGTAGTGTGGGTGACTAGCGGCGGTTTGCTGCGCGACACCAGATCCCATCGAAACTCTCCTGCGTGAGCATCCCCCACCGCCTAAGGGTTTTTCATATATGAGTAATAATTAATGATTGATTAGATTAGTTTAATGTTAAGTTTGTAGAGTAACTTTTTTTAAGTAAGATATAAATAGCAGCATCATAATATTAATTGTTGATAAAAGCACTTCAATCTTAGGCACTGGAACACTTATTAACAGTCTAAAAACACCTTGTAGTTTGTATACTTTGCACGAAAAAAAACAAACAATTTGTATTGCTTCCTTTTAACTTTTTTGAAATTATTGTTAATCTTATATATTTTTTAAGGCAAATGTACGGTTCTTCTTCAAAGGATAGGTATTATTTTCATCGGGCCCACTTATCCGTTTTCCAACAGAAATCGCACCCCCAACTCTCTTAGGAGTAAACTAATAATTGGGAAAATCTCATGGCTTAACCCTTAGAAATTTGCATAAAGTGAGATTTAAACACATAACTTTCTTATATGTATGTTTTGATCACCTTACCTTAACCAAATGGGCTAAAGATTATTGGTTAATCTTATATTTAGATGCATAAAACTTTGAGATCATAACATATATTGTATCTGTAACTTTTTTTATTTTAATCTTTTTGGGTATACACTTACGTGAAAAATAATTCTTTTAATCTCAATATATCTTGTGGTATAGAGTTGAGGGAAACAAGTATACGTAATATGTGTTTCTTTTTATTTCACGTAGGACGTATCTGGTTATTCTGTCTTCTGATTGAGATTATATCATATATTATATACATACTTATACAATCTAGAAGATAATTCATCTGCTAGTACTAAAATATTTTCCACATACAGTTGTTTTTTTTTTAAACAATGACGGAATAGTGTGTGAAATGATATCAGCACACACATTTCTAAAATGGAAATCAAGACATGATTTGGAATGACAAAATTAAAAGCACTTGCATAGTCAAGCCCACAGCCAGATGCGATCCCGACGGCTTTTACATAGAACCACTGAGATAGTAACTGAGAACTTAACGTTTGTCCATGCATGAGACTACGAGAACGAGTCATGATAACCTCTGTGAATTTTAATAACTGCAGTTGTTCAGTAATGGGACAGTATCCACATATTTAATCACTCCACGTTCACTGCAAAATAAGCACTAGTATGTTATCGTTTAGTACCATGTATGCAGCAAACTTAGTATTCTCTTTGGTACATGGGACGAGAAGAGACAACCAGATGAACCATCCACACCGAATTGTGTATGGATGAAGTGGCAATGTCAAGACTTGCGCGTATCATGTGCACATTATGCACAAGAATTAGAGGACATACGTGAAGACCACGGAATCAGAATTTTGAAGGTTACATTGTGGCATTTTGTCAATAATGACAAGAATGCAAATTTTGACATTGTGATAAATAGAATTCTAGGTGGTGCAGAAGAAACATTCCCTTATATCTTAATTCATGGATTTATATTTCAGCCTGTTGAGATGGTAATTAATTTCTCCCTTTTGACCAAATTATTCATCAATTAGTATGTTTTTAGCTAAGCATATGGCTCAATTCCATGCATTTGCATTTTAACTTACAGAAGAAACAGCATAATGGGACTATTTTACAGGAAGGTGCCTTGATATCAGACGAATACGCAGATTGGGAGAAAATATGCCCAGTGATTATGAAAAGATAGATAATTGCTAGATCAGATACGCATTTGGAGTGCAACATTAACAAAAAAGATCTCTACTTCCTTCTTTGTTGTGGGATCCTTATTGATAATGGTCAGAAGTAAAAAAACATTTTTGGGATACAATTAATATTATTGCCAACTACTTGTTATCTTTGATTTTGAAAGTGGTTGTCCACAGTGGTTTTCCTTATGCAAATAAACTGGTGGAATACTATGTTTTCTGCTACCAGATATAAAGATATTAAAGAGCGAGCCTAATCATGAACTTCTTGACTGTCGGGTATCATTATCTGAATCCAGGTTCAGTTCTCTCGAGCTTGCTTTTGGTTATGCAACTTTCATATTGTCTGGAATAAACTGATATGAGAATCAACAGGATAAAATATGGGATACGGCTTCGCGGAGTAGTTAAGTTTAGTTTAGTTTGAGATGCGAACGTGAATCCAAAGTGTTGTCACCTGGGAGGGTTTATGCATGGTATTTCATCTTTAAGTTTGAAGACCTCCAAACCGCAACTCAGGATATGTGTTTGTCCCGAACCAACTGAGGCATGGGTTATAGACACAAGCGAACATATGAACATCTGAGGTTGCGTGAACCTATCGTGTTACGTGTCACAATTAGAAGGACTAATAAGTACTTTTGTAATAGATGAAGGGATTTTCTCTAAATGTTGTAGATCAGTTAGTTGTCATCTATAACTGATCGTAACGAACTCATTTGGAGATTTATGCAAATTGAAGAACATTCTCTCCTCTTTCTCTCTATTCTTCTCTTTTGATCTTTGAATTGCATCAGTGGTATTAGAGCTTTCGATCCTCATCGGAGCTCTGATTATCATTCAATCATGGCTAATAACACTCGCAATCAAGAAATTGACAAAACCTTGAAGGATCACGATAGAGCTTTCATTGAATTGAAGGCTTCCTCGTCGGAAACTAGTCGTGCGGTTGCATAATTACTAGCTATTGTAGAACAATTGTTGATCAATCACACAACTCCAGAGGTCGTTCATGGTCCTGGATCGATCAGTGTTGAACGTAACAACGATAAGAATCAGTATCGAATGACGAGGTTAGGGAAGCTTGATTTTCCAAAATTCAATGGCAAATCGGTGCAAGGATGGCTCTGTAAGTGTGAGCAATTCTTCATAGTGGATGAAACGCCATAGAATATGAAATTGAGGTATGCAGTGATTCATTTGGAGGATGAAGCGTTAGAATGGCATCAATCCTTCATGCGTTCGAGAGGAGCCACTGTAGCCAAGCTAAATTGGGTGGATTATGTTTGTGCTATCACATACCGGTTCTCGAACATTTTGTATCCGGATCAATGAGATAGCTTTCCAAACAGGAAGACAATTATGAAGATTACTGCAACAAATTCGATTCTCTTCTCATAAGGTAACAACTATTCTCTGGCTGTTAGTCTATTTTTTAAAGGGTTAAAGGAGGATATCCGAGGCCCTGTGAAGATGTTCCAGCCAAAATCGATGAATGAAGCTTATGGTTTGGCGCGAATTCAGAATATGAATTATAACAACTTTTGGAAGAAGATAACTTCAGGTTCATCGGGTTCGAATCAGAAGGTTTGGTCTAGTGTACCTAAATTGACCAATTCCAATAATTACAAACATAGATTACCTGTTAGGACCTGGTATTTGAACGAAATACCGAGTGATTGCGTGTTAAACCAACTCAAATAGTGCGGAATCCTATTTGATTGGCGATCCAATCAGTGAGAAACACGATGAATCAATCAAGAATTGATATCAACGTCAGAAATCGATTAGGAACCGATCTGATGTGTTCTATGAACTTGGAGAACGATTTGGGAGGCTTCTGGACGGCTAGGGTACGTCTGGAGTCGTAATGGGATGAATGCTTACGTTTTCCCACGAATTGGGTCTATTTATAGGTTAGTATTGTTCAATCGTGCGACTGGGCCATAAGTATGGTTCAGTCGTGCGATTGAACCATGCGGTTGATTCATCCGCACGACTGAGTGTTCAGTCGTGCGATTGAGTCAATCTTATGTGTCAATCATACGACTGATCCAGTCTCCTGGTTCAGTCGTGCGATTGAGTCAATCGTATGAAGTTATTCATGCGTGTGGTCCATTCGCATGGGCCATCCGCATGAGAACTTCATTAAGTTAAGTTTGAATGTTCTATTTAATATAACTTAATGTGCACTCATTCAAACATTCATAAACCCAATCAATTCAATCACAACTCATTAATGAAATATTAAACATTACAAGTAACAACCAATTCATATCATTTCATTAATCAATTACAATTACATCAAATCAGACAGACAAGTTCATTACATTACAAATCATGATCTAGGGACATACATGTATCAACAAACTCCCCCTTGGACCTAGATCTATCTATTCTCTTGTCTTCTGCATCACCTCCTTATACTTCTTGTACTTCTCCTCTTTAGTGACTCCTGCGTGTATCTCAAAAGCAAAGCAGAGTCTTATGACATTTTGGAATTGGAGGGCTTGTACAATATCTTGCGTGTCATAGAATAGTGGCCACTTATATAATGTGTAGACATCATTAGCAGATAAGTTGGTTAGCCACATGGGTCGAATACCCTGATAGTATCCATTTGTCCCTCTTTATTCAATACTA
Source organism: Flaveria ramosissima (assembly GCA_025215565.1). NCBI lineage: Eukaryota > Viridiplantae > Streptophyta > Magnoliopsida > Asterales > Asteraceae > Flaveria > Flaveria ramosissima. The sequence goes on along the minus strand of CM046029.1, from coordinate 63,981,937 downwards.
TGACCGCTTCAGCTGTTCTCCAATCGTAGTACCACCATTTGAAGTGGGGAGTGAAGTCCTGTGGCATTTCCCTCAGAGGGATTCTCGACATTGTTCTCGGGGGACTCCACTTCAGCACTATCTTTGGCTTACCAGTTATGGGATCAACTTCAGAACGTCTGATATACCTCGTAGGTTGTTGAGGTTTGAAGTTGACCCACCTGGTGTGGTACTCTTTCCTCAGGGCAGCCTCAAACCAGCCTGACATCTTTCTCGGGTCAGCATACAGCAGCTTTAGTTTAGCCAGCTGGTTGAGCTCAAAACCAGGTAGAGTCTTCAGATCATGTGGGAACCTGAAGTACTCTATGCCCTGCTCCCTCTTAACAGCATAAGCGTTAAGGTCTTCAAAATAAGCCCAAGAGATAATCCTGCCCGACACCTTATGGTGTTTCTTGACTTTGTAGAGCTTGGTGTAGGCATCTCTCTTTGGTGCAGCCCGCTGGGCTCTACTTCCTCAAAACAGGCAGCCCATTCAGCCTTACGAATATCTACATCTGCATTGGAGGCTTGGGCTGTTTCTTCAGTCTTTTCTGCTTCTTGCTCCATCTTGTCAAGTACCTCAAAAGTATCACTGACTAGGGATTCACCCAAATTGGGGACCACATTTCCCTCGGCGTCAGCATACTGAGGATACTCTTCTGCAGTGATGTCTTCAATCTCAACTTCATCAATGTCGTTCAGTTCCTCATCACTGGTTGAGTCCACTGTTGGAGCGTCCTTCACATTTCATCGGGATTGAGTTTGAACATTTCTGCTATTTGCTCATCAGACAGGTCATGAATTATCTCCCTTCTTCAGGGGTATAACTCACAGACCGTCTTACTATCCCTTGTAGGTCAAGAATCATGGTTAACTGAGTCTTGACCATTTGAAGGGGAGTAAAGTCAAACTCATCCCTTTGAAAGTTTGGATCTGTTTGATATAAACATTCAACACATAAATCATTAGTATTAATCAAACAGACATATTAACTTAATATATATAAACATTTAATACATTTGTTTTTCATTACATGATTCAAGTACAAAGTAAATAAATACATAAAACGTCTAATCAGTACTTTTGTCCTGAATCTGTGGTGTGTCGCTCGGAGGAGCAGAAGTAGTGGATGACTGGTCTTGTCGACGTTTGGATCTCCGCTCCTGACCTGAGGCAGAGGCCGATGCAGCCGCATCCCCTCCTTCTGCCTCGTCATCATCATCATGTCCTTCTGTCCTCTCTTCTTCTGTCTCCTCATCATCATCATCTTCCTCATCATCATCCTCATCTTCATCATCATCATCTCCGTCATCTCCGTCACCTTCCTTTAGCTTCAGGGGCTCATCCTTCGACCCCTTCAGCCTCAGCATGATAGTCTTGTTGGTCGACTCCAACTCCTCAATACGTTTGGCGGACTGAGCCTGAGTATCTTGGAGTTGGGACACCTCAACTCTCTGCTGGTCTATGACCCGAGCTTGCTCTGCCAATTGCTGAGATTGGGCAGCAGCCAAGTCGGTCAGTGGCGGATCTGTGCCGCCTTCTCCTCGTCAGCAGCAAGCAGACGCATAACCATACGGTTTAGCGCTGAGAGCTGCTCCTCTACCCCAATGTGAGGTAGAGTGAATCCATGAACCTGTGAGGGCTGGGCTGACGGTCCAGCCTGATGTGTGGTGGTGGTGGCAGTGGCTGTGGTGAATATGGGTCGGTGAGCTGATGGTGGTGAAGTAGGGGTGAATGGTCTGGTGATGGATGGGATAGAGGTGGTAGGTAGAGTGGTGGATGTGGTAGTAGGAGTAGTGGCTGTGGTGGCTGTGGTGATGGGTGGAATGTCAGTAGTGGTGGTAGTGGTGGCTGTGGTGGTAGAAGTGGTAGTCACGAAGGTCAACCGACGCTTCTTCTTCTTCAACCCATGTGGTTGAGCCATCCGCTTCCTCCTAGTCCCGGAGGAAGTAGATGCTCCCCCTGCAACTCTGCTACCTGACCCCGGAACGTAGTTAGGGTCAGTATCTCTCTCCGAGGAGTCCCTTGGGTGCTCACCAACCACCTTTAGCCCGTGGTCTGTGGGAACGACTTTGCTTCCCACAGTCCTGGTGAGGGGCTCCTCGTCTGACTCCTCCTCCTCAATGTCACCAGCGACAAACTCCTGATGGAAGCCGGCCATCTCTGCGACCTCTCCGGCAGTGGCTGACCCCGGGGGAATAACGTCTGTATCTGTGCCTCTAGATGGGGCAGGCATGTCATCCCCGGCATCGCCACTATCATCATCATCAGAGTCAGTCTCTGGTATAGCAATGTGCTCCACATCTGAGTCACTGTCCTCGTGGCGCCACTTCCTCTTCGCTGGCGCCACATAATCAACCCGGGCCAGATGCCCAAACAACCTCCTGACAGGGGGCTTCACCTGCTTCCCCCTGTAGACCTTCATCCTGCCGAGAGTCGTGTCGTCCATGACCTCGAGGATAACAGCATCCTCCTTCTCCTTCGGCAGGGAAGGAAGCTTCTGATCAATGATCATCTGTAGAAATCTAGGGTACATACAGAAGCCTTCCTTCCCCTTCCCCTCGAGGTTCTCCACCAAATAGCTGAATATCATCCTGGAGAAGCTGAACGGGTGGTTCAGCACCAACGCTGCATAAGCGTTCTGGATCTGATCAGAGAGCTCATCAAATCCACCCTTCCGTGATGCTATACACTTCAGCAGCACGTGCGCAAGGTACTTAAACTGGGGACAGAGGTTACTCTTGTTGAGTACCCCGGCATTGATGTCCCCAGAGTACTTGGCTCTCATGAAGCATCCACGGACAGTGAGGGGGTGTAGACGTGTGGGACACTCAGCATCATCTCCAAACTGAGAACTATCCTCAGATCCTCCTCAGAAATAGTGATAGCCTCACCAAAATCGAGCTCCTGATGCAGTGAGGCTCGGTGGATCTGTCTACAGATGCGCCTTCCCAGAAGGCCTGCTGCACTGATCTGTACGGTGTGCAGGGAGTAGATATAGCGTGAGCGATCCTGGATCTCTGTAAGAAAGTAATAATGCCAGCAAAGTCGGCTGCATTCCTGGAAGTCAAGTCCAGGTGAGCACATATGTTGTGCTTGGTGCTCATATTCCATCTACTCGCCATCTGTAACACATAATAACATAAACGTTAGTTTCGTTGGCTAAGAGTATAAAGCAACACTTAAACTTTGAATAAAAGTATCTGTCATGCGATTGAGGTTGTACGACTGAAGACAGTCGTGCGACTGAATCATGCGATTGAGGTTCAGACGTGCGATTGACTCATGCGCACGACTGAGTGTGCGACTGGACTCATGCGCATGAACTCTTGTGCGGTTACACCAGTCGTGCGACTGAGTCTCATTCGCATGGTTCAGTCGTGCGATTAAGTGATTCGCACCCTTCAGTCGTGCGACTGAAGTTCATCAGGACGACCAGTCGTCTGTCTCATTTGTTCAGTCGTCCCAAGATCAAATCTACGCAGAACAAGTTTTATCATTCAATTAACCGGTTCTTTAGTGTCGCCTACTCTTCCCTAATAACCTATTTTACTCAATTTTAACATATTACTTAGTTTTAATAGGTTATTAGGGTTTGACTTCGCGGTTCGCCTTTTACAGTCGTATTCATCAAATTAGGGTTTCATTCTGTCTGATTTCGATGGAATAAGACTTCAATATACCTGTAAGATGATGAACGAAAGTCAGTATCACAGAATCAACAAGAAATCTAAGGCAAATGAAATTTCGGCAGAGTAACGGTACACAATGCGAATTAGGGGCGATTTGAGAGTGTGGAGTCTCTGCGACCGACTCCACCTCTATTTATATCCACCCTAGATCCAATCGTGCGACTGAGTTCATTCGCACCTTTCAGTCGTGCGAGTGGGACTCAGTCGTGCGATTGAGTCAGTCGCCCTTCTCCAGTCGTCCGACTGAAGTTCAGTCGTGCGACTGACTCACTCGTTCGCACTTAAGCCTCCGATTGGACTAATCGTATGATTCATTCGTGCGAATGGACTTCATTCGTATGGTTAGTCCATACGTATGGTCCATTCGTGCGAATGGGTCATACTTAGTTAATTTTTCTGCTATTTTACCAATTTACCTTTAGTCTCTTTTATATTAATTAAATTAACGTTATGAACTTTTGATCATCTCAGACATGATCCTTTTATCTTGAAAACACTTTGATCACCTCAGACGTGATCCTTTTAACCACTTTGGTCACCTCAGACGTGACCCTTTTAAAAATACTTTGTCACCTCAGACGTGACTGATATAACCTTTCAAAGAACATATGGTCATCTCAGACATGACCCTTTTAGTGAGTTTATTCCTTCTGATTTTCCTGATGTAGCCCGACACTTGACTCAATTAAAACTTAAAACAAACTAACTAATTTAAGAATTTAAACTAATTACATAATCAGACATATTTTGGCTTTTTGTGAGAGATAAATCCAGAGATTGATATCTACGGGATTTGGATCGGGAGTAGATAGCTTCAACTTAGGTTGATCACATCTGGACCAATTCAATTTTTGGAATCATACAGGCAATTCAAATCATTTGGGACTCGTTAAAAACCTTTTGATGCTCAAGTTCTCGATGTTCATCCAGAGTCTTTAGCAACATAAGGAAATCATACTGAAACTCTTAGATTCTCACATTGATTTGGACCTTTGAGAATGTAGCCACAATGATTGTCAGTATGTTTGTCCACTTAAATCCATACACAGACTTTTGACACAGACTGGTGACTTATTTAGGTTAATTATTTCAACTAACACTTGTGGATCCCACACTTATATGGTAATCAACATCCCTCAGGAGCTTTTGAGCGGTCTACGGGTATTATTACAAGAAGAGACTATTCTTAGAGCTTTCAAAGAGAAGCCTGTCCTCAGGTCAGTGCCATCGCACAGCAGAGAGGCGGCAAACAACAATGAATTCTAGAATATCTAGGTTATGCTTATCCTCAGGTCAGTGCCATCGCACAGCAGAGAGGCACATAACCTATCTCCTTGTTAGAGCAGCTTATTTTATTTTGCACAAAATGCACCAACAACATAAGTCATTAGCTTTATTGCATTTGTCTTTCATTTTTTCTTTTGCTTTGCTCTAGTTATGGTCATCCGCACACATTTGTGGCGTTTAATTGCTCATTACCCCTTATTGGAATATTGTTGATTGTGTTAACCAGTGATAAGATGGACGCCCACAGTCAGTTGAACACTTTAGTTTTATCTTGAAATCACCAATCCGGTCTATTTGTCTATTGTGTTGAATCTACCAACATATCATATATGGTCTAGCAGCCTCTAAGTCTACTTTCTTTGTGTCACCTTAGGAGTTGCCAGTTTTCTATCATCTTTCCTTTTAGTATTGCTTAGACTACACAGATTTATTACTTTGAACTTTTGCATATTACTAAAACTTAAATTTTAAAGTCCCTCTTGATTTGTTCCTGTGTACTATCATTTTCCAAAGGTATTGAATCGGTATCACAGATACAATCTACCTTATTTCAGCTCGCTACTCCTTCTCCCTCATTTTTTTTTTTTTTTTTTTTTTTTTTTTTTTTAATGTTAACTTGCTGACATATTCTCCCCCTAAAATACTAAAATCATTTCTGGTTTAATTATTTTAGGATTTTAATAAACAGCAAGAGAACATGAGTTTAAATAAAATTAAAATCAAATAAATAAAAAAAATAAATAAAATAAAATAAAATTTAAGTACACGACATCGGACTACACATTTTCATCATCAGGAATTACCTCACTTTTCTTTTTAACACCGTTGACCTCTAATAAATATTGAAAACGTGGTTTATCAAAGCTTTAGTATAGAGGTCAGCGCGTTGAAAATCAGTATTAATTTTAACCACATCAATTAAGTTCTTTTCAAAACAATCTCTTATGAAATGGTATTTAATACCGATGTGTTTGGTCTTAGGATGTTGGACCGGATTTTTAGTTACTGCAATTGCAGCAGAGTTATCAACAAAAATAGGAGTAGATGAGAATTTTAAACCGTAATCCCGCATTTGCTGTTGAATCCAGATGATTTGAGAACAGCAACTTGCAGCAGCAACATATTCGGCTTCACAGGTTGACAAGGCAACCGATGTCTGCTTCTTACACTGCCAGGTAACTAATCTTCTCCCAAAGAATTGACACCCTGCTGATGTAGACTTGTAGTTCATCTTGCAGCCCCCGTAATCCGAGTCACTATACGCGGTAAGCTCAAAGTCATCATCATGAGGGTACCACAATCCAAGTGTGGGTGTACCCTTCAGATAACGAAAAATCCTCTTGACCCCGATCAGATGGTTGACCTTTGGTTTAGCCTGATATCTTGAGCATAGACATGTAGCATACATAATATCAGGTCTTGAGGCAGTGAGATACATGAGGGATCCGATCATTCCTCGGTACATAGTGGCATCTACTAGATCTCCATTATCATCCGGTGCTATATCATGATTAGTAGCAAGTGGAGTCCCAGCAGCAGAAGCATTCTCCATGTCAAAGCGACTGAGAATGTCTCCTACATACTTGGTCTGATGTAGAAAGATCCCATTAGGTGTTTGATCCACCTGTAACCCGAGAAAGAACTTCATCTCCCCCATGGCACTCATCTCAAATTCTTTCTTCATTACTGCTTCAAACTCTTTACATAACTCTTCGTTCTTTGACCCGAAGATTATGTCATCAACGTATATCTGTACAAGCAGTAGGTCGCCATCCTTTTCCTTAATAAACAGTGTACAGTCAATTACTCCCCTGCGAAAGCCGTGTTTCACAAGATGAGTTGAGAGTTTCTCATACCAAGCTCGAGGAGCTTGATGAAGCCCATACAAAGCTTTGTCGAGCTTGTAAACTCTATCCCGATGATAAGGATCTTCAAAACCCTCGGGTTGACTTACATAGACTGTTTCTCTGATTTCTCCATGAAGGAATGCACTCTTTACATCTAATTGGTAGACTTTGATCTTCATGTACGATGCATAGGCAAGGAAGATACGAATAGCTTCCATCCTTGCCACGGGTGCAAACACCTCATTGTAGTCAATTCCCTCGACTTGGCGAAAACCTTGAACCACCAGTCGAGCTTTGTTCCTGATAATGACCCCTTGGTCATCCTTCTTGCATTTTAGTACCCATTTAGTGCCAATGACTTTAGCACCTTTAGGTTTATCAACCAGTGTCCATACACCTAACTTCTTAAACTGCAGAAGTTCTTCTTGCATGGCACTCACCCACGCCTCATCATTGAGTGCTTCACTGACATATTTTGGCTCAACCTGCGAGACAAAACATCGATAGGCACCATCATGAATGTAACCTTTCTCCATAACCGAGGCGTAATCAGCTGAGTACAACTGATTTCGGGTTTGTACTCCTGATCTGACATCTCCAATGACATTGTCAAGGGGATGATAAACATTTAGTCGTGATCCTGGAGTAGTAGGAACAGCTACCTCAGAGCCAAGATTATGAACATTTGGTTCTGCATCTGAGGTAGTTGGAGTTTGAGGTTCTGAAGTCGAAGGTGCATCACTCGTAGATGCTTGTGGACTTGCTGGAACTGGAACCTGTTCCTCCTGACTGTTCTGGTCATCTTCTTCAGCTTCATCTTCAGAGGAGGAGTCACTGTCGTCGACTACTCCCCCTGACTGAGTAGATGATTCTCCCTGTGTGCTAGATGGTGTATTCAGAATATCATACATCATCCTAGTAGCTAGCTCATCATCCGAGGGAGAGAGAGGTATGTTGAAGGATTTGAAGAATCCATCATAATCGAAGAAGTAGGCAGGTCCTTTTCCTGTAGGTGGTGTGGTATATCTCTGAACGTCGACATTACACCACACTTCTACAAGACCCGTTGAGTTATTGTAAACTCGCTTATTCGGTATGTTGTATCCTAGAAAGATTCCTTCATCTGCCTTCTCGCTGAATTTTCCTTCTTGCGTCTTCTTCAGAAGTGTACACGGCGCGCCAAAAGGTTCAAGATACTCCAAATTCGGTTTGCGTCTTTGTAGTAGCTCATAACATGTCTTTCCGTGGCGCTTGACTATTAGGACTCGATTCAGTGTATAACATGCATTTGCTACTGCCTCATTCCAGAATTGGATAGGCAGTTTCGAGTCCGCCAGCATAGTCCGTGCAGTCTCTATCAAGCTCCTATTTTTCCTCTCAGCAACACCATTCATCTGAGGCGTGTATGCTGAAGTGAATTGATGAACAATCCCTTTTCCTTGCAGTATGCCTCCATCCATTGATTCTTGAATTCGGTCCCGTTGTCTGAGCGTACTTGTCTAACCTTTAGCTTGTAGAGAGATTCCAGAGTGGTGACTAATTCCTTGAATGACTCAAATGTTTCTGATTTGGATTTCAGAAACATTACCCAAGTGAACCTTGAGTAGTCATCAGTGACCACAAAACAGTACAGATCGCCTGCAATGCTCCTTGTACTGACTGGACCAAACAGATCCATGTGAAGAAGTTCAAGAGGAAGTTCTATTGAATGAACTTTCTTTTCCTTATGAGACTTCTTTGTCTGTTTGCCTTTCTTGCAAGCTACACAAAAGTCAGGAAGTTGGAAGTTCTTGACATTTACTCCTCTCACTAAGTCCTTCTGAATCAAGTGATTCATCTTCCTTTGACTAATGTGTCCCATTCTCCTATGCCAGGAGATTGAGTCCTTCTCAGTAGCTTTAGATAGAAAGCACTGCACTTCATGATCCGTTGGAGCAGCTGTTGACAGATCCAAGACATATAGGTCCTTATATCTTGAAGCAGTCATCAGAACTTGATCCTCTGGAATCATATAGTCTTTCTTCAGCACGTAACACTTGTTGTTGTCGAAGATGACTTTAAATCCTTTATCGCAGATTTGGGAAACAGAAAGCAAGTTATTTTGAAGTTGTTGAACGTAGTTCACCTTATCAAACTTAACTTTCTGATTTCCCACTTCTCCCTGTGCTGTGATGTATCCTCCCTTGTTTCCTGCAAAGGAAACATGCCCTCCTTTTATTTGTTTGACATTTGATAAAAGGGCTCTATTTCCTGTCATGTGCCTGGATGCTCCGCTGTCTATAATCCACGTGTTAGTCTCAGCGCTATACCGAACACCCTGCACATATCAAGTAAATGTATTAGTTTAGGTTAGGAACCCAAGCCTTTACTGTCTTGGGTTTCCCAGAGGCATCACACATCATAAACTCTACCCATTGACCTTTAGAAGGTGAGGGTAACTCAGATTCCTTCTTGTCATCAGTATCAGTCACACAGGTAGTCTTCTCTTTCCATAAGCCAGATTTGTGCAATGCCTGTTTATGATAAACAGTCGTCTGGCTTACAGGTTGGACTTTAGGTTCACTAGATCTTCTAGGTGGAGTTAGAGAACTCCTCTTAGAAGACCTAGGTCTAGAGTCCTGAAGATCAATCTTCTTCCTAGGTGTCTGATAGAAAGGACAATAGGAAGCAATATGTCCACATTCTCCACAGTTGTAGCACAATCTGCTATCAACCTTATAATTTGACTTTCTTTGTGGAGAAATGCGTGACACTTTAGTAACATCAATCACTTTAGGTTTTGACTCTTGCATGTTTGATGTTTTCTCTGGTTTAACAAATTTAACTGTTTTAACCTGTTTAACTTGTTCAACCTTTTGGTTAACTGGTTTTTGACTTGTAGCATGTGAAAAATTAACATTTGAAGTCTTTTTGGGTTCTGATTTGACTCTGTTTGACCCTGACTTTAAGTTAACCTTTTCAAATTCATTTTCCAGATTAACACAAGGCAATTTACCCTTTGCCTTTGAAGTGGCCTCCTTTTGTTTCTGTCCAGATTCAGTAGATGAACATGATGTGTCTGGATCAGTAACAAGAGGAGTGGTCACCACATGATCCTTGATTGGGTTGTTGTTTACTGGTTTAGACTTGGTGTTCATCAAGGTCTCAGGTGGTGGTGGAACCACTTTGTAGCCTAATCCCTCCCCATTATTTCTTTCTCTCACTAAGTGTTGAACTATGTGTGAAGAACTAGTCCAACTATGCAGTTTCTGTTTTAAGGAATTAACTTCTACTTCTAGAACTGCCTTTTGTTTCTTAGTGTCCTCTAGGGAGTTTAGATAGTACCTAATGTCATTTGATTGATTAAAGGCAACTACTTCGGTTTCCCTAAGTTGCTTAGTCAATAGGTCTATCTTTTCTTTATAACTATGCTCATTTTGTTTTAGAACTCTATTGGCCTCAGTGCATAGTTGTAAGTCCTTTACTAAGTTATCATTGTGATCTAATAACCTAGCAAATTTTTCATCAATGCTATTCCTAAACATATCACAGTTAGAACAAGCATGATTATTAAACAATTGGTCAGTTGTACTTACCTGTGTTGTTTCAGAAGAGTTAGCCATCAACGCAGCATCAGACGTCTCTGGTTCTGGTGATTCTGACTTTTCTGAATCTGACTTGGAAGTTTCCTCCTTTGGTGTGTAACTGACTTCAGCTGCAGTTGTTTCTTCACTGTGTGACATTGCTATATCAACTGCTAAATCACCTTCACTCGCAGAATCATCATCAATATCTTCAACACTGGCAATGTTAGATTCTGGGTTGACAAATCTAAAACTCCAGTCCTGTCCTTCATCATCATGAGCAGTCAAGGCTTTTGGGTCCTTGTTTGATGAAGTAGAACTAGAGGCTTGCTTGTCTTGGTGAGTAAAGGATGAGAACGGGTTCCCATTACCCGTCTTCTTTGGTTTGACACATTCCCTCTTGAAGTGCCCTTTCTCTCCACAGTTGAAGCAAGTCACCTTGCTCTTGTCAAAACCAAATGTGGTATCCTTAGTAGCTATCAAGTTCTGTCCAGTCTTCTTAACAAACTTCTTCGCCCTTCGGACAGCGCTAGCTAAGGCCCACATTATATCCATCCTTTCCAGCTCCATTTCATCTACCTGCTCGTAGTCTTCATCTGCCAAATGACAGTTTCCAATCTTCCCAGCCACAAGTCCATCATATGAATGAACTACTGCGGCGAGAAGATCCATATGCTCTCGTGCTACTTCTACAGTCACATTACCGAGATTCTCGGTCTTCAATTTAGTAGCACTTGCTTCTGATCCAATATAATGGGTACATGATGACCCTGACGTGTCTGATCCAGAAGTAGAAGCATGTGAAGGACCTGACGAGCTAGACACAAATGCTGTCTGGAGAGGTGCTCCAGAAGTCTTAGCTTGAGGCGTGGCATTGTATAAAGCTGGGTTTTGTGTATATGAAGACTTCTGTGCTCTATACTTCATCCTTAGTGCTTCTTCACGCAGTCTAAGAATAAAGTCATTTATATCCAGCTTTATAAGTATACCATTCTGTCTAAGATTAGACACGAATGAGGCCCACTTATCAGGCAATCCATCTGCGAAGTTGCTTACTTTTTCTTCCATAGTTGTTTCCACTCCATGTGTATGCAACTCGCTCATCAAATGGTAGAATCTGTCTATGACTTCATCTAAACCCTCGTTACCAATGATGAGAAGTTATCGAATTCCTTCTTTAACTCCTTTGCTTTGATTGCCTTTAACGATGCATTCCCATCATACCTTTTCTCTAGCTCATCCCACAGTTTCTTGGACTGCTTGTTCTCTGAGTACTGGTGGAATATATCTTTGGGGATGACTGAGTTATCATCGCATAAACTCTTTTCTCAGCATTATACTTTACTTTCTGTGCGTCAGTCATCCCACTTAACGTTAATTTCACTCCATCTGCTCCCACCGGTGTACTATATCCAACTTCGATAGCTTCCCACAGATTAGGATCTACTCCATTGAGGTAGATCTCAAAACGTTGCTTCCAGTGAGGAAACTCATCTAAAGTCAAGAGCTTTGGTGGTTTATTGTGAATACCCACCTCACTCTCAAGCAGCAGCAGGTTCTGAATTCTTGAGTCCTTCCCCGCAGTAAAGGCTGACATCTGATCTTCCATGGTTACTAAACTTAGAGTCTAATCAAATCAACTTTAACTGATGCGACTGAAGGATGCGAATGGTCACTCGTGCGTATGAACTCTGCGATTGGTTCAACCGTGCGACTGAACAGGGCGAATGGTTCAGTCGTGCGAATGAATCTGGTGCGTATGAGCTATGCGAACGAAAGGGTTCAGTCGGCCGAATGAAGGTGCGACTAGGTCCAGTCGTGCGAATGAACACTGCGAATGAGTCTAGTCGTGCGAATGAGTCACTCGTGCGACTGAAGCTGCTGTTTTGCGAAAATTTCTAGGTTTGACGGGTTTCAGCCGTAAAAATTCGAAATTTTGCAAGTCCAAATCGTCTAAGTCCGTAGAAACTGAACTTCAATGAGCAGGGAACGTCCAAGATCACTTTTGATGCAAAAGATTGCGTTTTTCGTGCAAAAACACAAACTTTTATGCAATCTTGATTGAATCAACACGAAATCAAGAGCCAAAGCTCTGATACCACTTGTTAGGACCTGGTATTTGAACGAAATACCGAGTGATTGCGTGTTAAACCAACTCAAATAGTGCGGAATCCTATTTGATTGGCGATCCAATCAGTGAGAACACACGATGAATCAATCAAGAATTGATATCAACGTCAGAAATCGATTAGGAACCGATCTGATGTGTTCTATGAACTTGGAGAACGATTTGGGAGGCTTCTGGACGGCTAGGGTACGTCTGGAGTCGTAATGGGATGAATGCTTACGTTTTCCCACGAATTGGGTCTATTTATAGGTTAGTATTGTTCAATCGTGCGACTGGGCCATAAGTATGGTTCAGTCGTGCGATTGAACCATGCGGTTGATTCATCCGCACGACTGAGTGTTCAGTCGTGCGATTGAGTCAATCTTATGTGTCAATCATACGACTGATCCAGTCTCCTGGTTCAGTCGTGCGATTGAGTCAATCGTATGAAGTTATTCATGCGTGTGGTCCATTCGCATGGGCCATCCGCATGAGAACTTCATTAAGTTAAGTTTGAATGTTCTATTTAATATAACTTAATGTGCACTCATTCAAACATTCATAAACCCATCAATTCAATCACAACTCATTAATGAAATATTAAACATACAAGTAACAATCAATTCATATCATTTCATTAATCAATTACAATTACATCAAATCAGACAGACAAGTTCATTACATTACAAATCATGATCTAGGGACATACATGTATCAACATTACCGTTGTTACCAACTCCGGTAACGAAACCGGTAAGTTCCACAACACCAACCCTTAACAATCAAAATACAAAGACTTTGAGCAGCAAGGAGATGGATGTTAAAAGAGCTAATGGTGAATGTTTTTGGTGTCCGGAGAAGTTTACTCCGGGTCATCAGTGTAAAAAGAAGCAATTATTTCTGATAGAAGTGGATGGTAAGGAAGATGAAGTTCAATCGGAGGAGGAAGTATGTGTTGAACCACAAGTTTTGGATCCGCAATTATCCATTAACACAATGTGTGGGAGTCACTCCTTTGCTACAATGCGGGTGTTAAAATCCTTAGGCACCCGACAACTTCATATTCTATTCGACTCCGGGTCGACACATAATTTCATTAATGATAAATTGGCAAAGAAATTACAATGTGAAGTTCATGATATTAAGCCACTGAAGATTTCCATAGCTGATGGTAAACAACTATTTTGTAAACAGTCTTGTCCCCATTTCCAATGGTGTATGCAAGGTAGATGGTATACAGCGGAAGTTTTATTGATTCCTTTGGAGAACTATGATATAATCCTAGGGGTTCAATGGTTACTTCCCTTGAATGATATTCTCTGGAACTTCAATAACTTGACAATGCGGTTCAGGGTGGATAATAAGCAGTGTGAGTTAAAGGGAATTGAAGATAATAAAATGTCCTTATGTTCGGTAGAGTCGTACATCAGCTCATCTATGTAGCATGCAGTTGGTGGCTGATCCGGAGGCAAAGATGGTTGATTCAAAAGCGGTGCAGGTTCGGTTTAATGAAGCTCTTAATGCATTGTTAGAAAGGTTCAATGATGTCTTTTCTATGTCCAATTCGTTACCACCTGAGCGTAGCTGTGACCACCGCATTATCCTCCATGAAGGAGTTCAACCTATCAATCAAAACCTTATCGATATTCGGTGGGGCAAAAAGATGTGATTGAGAAGATGACTAGTGAGTTGAAAGAATCAGGCGTGATTCGCGATAGTTATAGTGCTTTCGCAGCCCCGGTGGTGTTAGTTAAAAAGAAAGATGGGCAATGGCGAATGTGCACGGATTATAGACGATTAAATGATGCTACAGTGAAGAATAAGTTCCCTATTCCCCTTATTAAAGAATTATTGGATGAATTGGGTCAAGCTGCTGTATTCTCCAAGCTTGATCTGAGTTCCGGTTATCATCAAATTCGTATGCACAAGGATGACATCCACAAAATAGCATTCCGAACTCACGAATGTCACTTTGAATTTTTGGTTATGCCGTTTGGCTTAACCAACGCCCCAGCTACATTCCAATCTTTGATGAACTCAATCTTTAAGTCACTATTACGTAAAGGAGTTCTAGTCTTCTTTGATGACATATTGGTATATAGCAAATCAATGGATCAACATTTGCTTTTGTTAGAGCAAGTATTACAGCTATTGCGTATTAACAAATTGTTTGCTAAATGTTCTAAATGTAAATTTGGTGGTGCGGTTGTGGAGTATCTTGGTTATGTAATTTCGGGTGCAGGAGTACATACAGACCCAACCAAGATCGAAGCTATTCGGAATTGGCCACTGCCTTCTACCGTTAAACAGCTAAGAGGATTCTTGGGTCTAGCTGGATATTATCGTCGTTTTATCCGCTCTTATGGTATCATTTCATGACCTCTTACTGATCTATTAAAAAAAGATGCATTCGTGTGGAATCCTCAGGCTCAAGCTACTTTTGATAATCTCAAACAAGCTCTCATGTCAGCTTTGGTTTTAGCTTTACCCGATTTCTCAAAGACTTTTGTTGTAGAGACTGATGCTTCCACATTGGGTCTTGGAGCTGTTCTGATGCAAGACAATCACCCAATTTCTTATATTAGTAAAGCTTTATCTCCTCGGAAGCAAGTATTATCTGTTTACGAAAAAGAGTTGTTGGCTATTTTAATGGCAATTAAAACTTGGCACTACTATCTCATTGTTGGCCATTTTATAATTCATACTGATCATCAAAGCTTAAAGTTTATGTTGGGTCAGAAGGTAACAACTCCATTATAACATACTTGGTTAGCTAAACTCATGAACTATGATTATGAGATTTTCTATAAACAAGGTCATGAGAATGTTGTAGCTGATGCTCTTTCTTGGGTGCAAGGTGTTACCATTTTTGCGATGAATGTATCCAACATTGATCCAATTCTGCTGCAACGTATAGCTGCTATTAGGAGACGGATCCAGATGTGTTCAGGATTGTTTAATCATAAAAAATGGGTCACTCCATTCCTCGTTATTCTTGGATAGCCAACGCCTTATACAAGAACAACAGACTGGTGGTGGGGTATGATCCCGATTTGAGGAATGATATCATTCTTTTGTTTCACTCATCTCCTATGGGTGGGCATTCAGGAATGCATGCCACAGTTCAGCGTATCCGTGGTATCCTCTATTGGAAAGGCTTATAGAAAATGGTGTGCCATTTCATTCGTCATTGTGATGTGTGTAAAAGGGCCAAATCGGAAAATATGGCCTCCCCTGGGCTTTTGCAGCCTTTATCAATTCCCACTGCCATCTTTGCTGAGCTTTCAATGGATTTTGTTGGGGGATTACCACGGTCCAAGGGTAAAGATACTATCTTGGTGGTTGTGGACCGTTTAACGAAGTATGCACACCTTATACCCCTTAATCATCCTTTTACCGTAGCTATGGTTGCTCAATTGTTTCTTGATCATGTTTATAAGCTGCATGGTTGCCCAGTTTCCATTGTTTCGGACCGTGATCCAATTTGTTTGAGTAAATTTTGGCAAGAATTTATGAATTTACAAGGGATCACTATTTCCTTATCACGGCTTTTCACCCTCAATCGGATGGTCAGACGGAAGTGGTCAATCATTGTATTGAAAGTTACCTTCGTTGCATTTTAATGGAAAGACCTTCTTCTTGGGCTGCATGGTTGTCTCATGCCGAATGGTGGTACAATATCTCCTTCCATTCTGCAATTCACATGACACCTTTTCGAGCATTATATGGTTATGACCCTCCTCTACACATTCCATATGTTCCGCGTGATTCTAGTGATATGGATGCAGACATATTGATGCGTAGTAGGGAAACTACTATTCATGTGTTGCGGGCAGCTCTTCTTAAAGCCCAAAACTGGATGAAACAGCAGGCTGATAAGCATCGCACTGAATGTGAATTTGCAGTGGGTTCTTGGGTTTATCTTCGCCTACAACCTTACATGCAAAATTATATGTGCTTGCACAGGCATTCTAAATTGACTCCCAAATATTTTGGTCCTTTCTTGGTCATTGAGCGGGTGGGAAAGGTGGCTTACCGTTTGGATCTTCCCCCTGATGTTTAGATCCACCCGGTCTTTCATGTATCCCTTCTGAAACCTACTGAGGGCACTCCCACCAAGATTTTTCCTATTCCATCTCATCCTCGCTTCACAACTACTCCTACTGCTATATTGGATCGCCGTGTGGTGAAGCGACGTAATAAAGGTACTATGCATGTGTTGGTTCATTGGACTGGGTTACTTCCAGCTGATGCAACATGGGAATATTTGGATGAGCTGCAAGTTCGATTTCTGGATTTCCTTTCTTGGGGTCAAGAAAGTTCTTAAGGGAGGGGTATTGTTACGTGTCACAATTAGAAGGACTAATAAGTACTTTTGTAATAGATGAAGGGGTTTTCTATAGATTTTGTAGATTAGTTAGTTGTCATCTATAACTGATCGTAACGGACTCATTTGGAGACTTATGAAATTGAAGAACATTCTCTCCTCTTTCTCTCTATTATTCTCTTTTGATCTTTGAATTGCATCATATCGACATACCAATAATCAAGATATAGATGAACAACGACATGATATCGACGTCATCTTTGAATGTACAAAAGGAAATCTAAAGGGATTATTTTTCAAGGCGTTGAGCTCAGGCCAATTCAAAGAGATCCCCACTACCCTCCGGGGAAAGATCTTTCAGGGATTTTCATTAAATGGGCAATTGAGGGTTGGCTACATTGTCTGGTCAACTCTTGTATATTATCTGTAAGATGAACTAAATGAGTGTCTTGCGGATTGTCTTAGCCCATCACCAAGTGAAAACCCAAATACTCCCATTATCTTTGTTTATCAGTTTAAAATTTACGAATATATATATATATATATGTAATATTTGAGATCTATACGTAATTTCTTCCTTATAAAGCTATCTCAGTTCTAAAGACTATCAACTCAGTGAAGATATAAAGGAGGCAGGAGGGTGTGTTATTATATCCTACTATATCCATCCTAAAGCACGTGTTCTGTAGGCAAACGATAGAGTTTTTGAGATATGTGGTTAATGCAGTTTTAAACACTTAAACATTTATTTTATTTTAGTTAAAATACACATAGTTCTACAGATATGAAACTACTCTGGTTTTTTGATAAACTAAAATCAAGGACTCAAAATTCAGAGCGTGAAGCGAGCATAAAAGTATAGAAAACATTAATGAATTTTATTAACCATCGAATACAATATATATAATGAATCAACCTTACAAACTAATCAAATAACTAGCTAATAACTAGGAGATATAACAACTAGGAGATAACTAATAGCAAGGAGAAAGAACAATTTAAAATACAAATAAAATATAGATATCAAGAGATATCGTTAACATTCCCCCGCAAGATGGACGGTCGTGGAGAGAGTCCAATCATAGAAACGAGAAGATGAAACCGAGGCTTGTGTAAAGGTATAGTTAATTCATCTCCTTGAATATGTGTAACGCATAACGTGCGGCCTGAACTTGTTCCCGGACAAAATGAAAATCCAATGCCAAATGTTTCATGCTGGAATGGAAAACCGGGTTTGCTTAATAATGAGTTGCACATAAGTTGTCACAATAAGTTGTAGTAGTCTCAGACATAAAGCCCAGTTCACAAGAAGAGCGGTAAGCCATTTGAGTTCAGTTGGGGCTATAAAGCAACAACCCAAAATTCTGCTTCAGTAGAAGACCTAGTTGATGTAGATTGACATTTAGAGTTCCATGAGATCGGGTTGCAATCAAGATAGACAATATAACCAGTTGTACTGCGCCAAGTTTCTTTGTCACCCGCCCAATCAACGTCGGTGCATGCATGAGGATGTAATGGAGATTGACGGCGTAGTAATAGACCATGATGCAACGAACCATGTAAATAACACGGAATCCGTTTGAGAGCTGTCCAATGATCCGTAGTGGGAGCATGCATAAACTGTGAAAGTTTATTCACGCTAAAGGCAATATCTGGCCTACTGCCACCATGTGATATTAAAACTTATGAGCTTGTAATTGGCGTGGATACAGGCTTGAAAATTTTCATATTAGTGCGGTTGAGAATGTCCAAGATATATTTGGTTTGAGAAAGAACGAGACCATGAGGATGAGGAATCACTTTAACACCAAGAAAGTATGATAAAGGACCAAGATCTTTGAGAAAAAATTTTAGAGCAAAGAGGTAATGAAATTTTGGAGAGCAGAAAGTGAAGGACCAATCATGATTATATCATCGACGTAAACAAGGATGAAAATAGGATAAGAATAAGTAGTGTTTATGAAAATATAAGAATCAGAAATTGTGTGTTTGAAGATTTGAGAAACAAGATAAGTTTTGAGTTCAGTGTACAAGGCACTTGAAGCCTGTTTGAGACCGTATATGGCTTTATTGACTTTATAGACAGGAGAAGGAAAAGAGTGTTAATAAAACCAGGGGGTTGAGCCATATAAACGTCTTCATGGAGAGTGCCTTGTAAGAAGGCGTTATTGATATCTAATTGTCGTAAGGGCCAGTTGTGAGAGGTGGCTAAAGAAAGAATTAGCCAAAGTGTGGATGGCTTAACGACAGGGCTAAAGGTGTCAACATAATCGATACCAAGTCGTTGACTGAACCCTTTGGCCCTAATACGAGTCTTGAGGCATTCAACGGTGCCCTCGGGATGATATTTGATAGGATAAACCCAGCTACAACCGATAACATTTTGAGCGGAGGTGGAAGAAACTAGGGTCCATATGTTGTTTCATTTTAAGGCATCGAATTCCTCACACTTGGCTTTGTGCCATAGAGGATGCTCGATAAATTGTTTGGTTGTATATGGTTCAAGGATTGGTGTTGCAGAAGCGGTATAGAGGAGAAAATCATTGTTGTGGTACTTAGAGTTAAGTTTAGGATTAGGTCGAGTTCAAGGAGCAGTTTGTGAAAAAGAGTTAGTGGGAGGAGAAGATGGTTGAGTAGGTTGGGTGGAGGGTTTAAGGAAACAACTGTAAGTTTTGAGAAGGGGGAGATAATGAAGAGGGAATGGTAGTAGCAGAGTTGGGCAGCAGAGTTGATGGGGTAGGAGGGGATTCAAGTTGAATGGGTGAAGTATTATGGGTATCGGTTGTAGATGAAGTTGTAACAGGGGGTGGTGGTGAGACTGGATGATTGAGAGGTGATGGGGTAATAGGAACTTGAGTGACAATAGGAGTAGTAGGTAACCAATCAATACGGGAGGCAACAGGAGTGGAAGTTTGAGTAAGAGTTTCATAAGGAAAGTTGGTTTCAACAAAGGTGATTTGTCTAGTGTTATAAATGCGGTTTGTAGTAGGATCTAGTGCATAATATGCACTTTGAGAGGAGGAGTATCCAATGAAGATACAAGGTTTAGAACGAGAATCAAGTTTGTTTGAGGAGTTTGGTCTTAGCCAACGATAGCAAAGACATCCAAAGCTACGTAGTTTGTTGTAATTTGGGAGTTTCTTGAACAAGCAATAATAAGAAGAAGAGTTATTTAAGGTAGAAGTTGGGAGCATGTTTATTAAGTAGGTAGCCATGGTTAAGGCAAATGTCCAATAGGTAGTGGGAAGTTTGGCATAGGAAAGGAGTTTTAATCTGGTCTCAACTAAATGTCTATGCCTTCATTCAGCATATCTATTATGCTCAAGTGTATTGGGTGGAGAAGTAAAGTGAGTGATACCACAAGAAATTAGATGTGAAGTTAATTTTAGGTACTCTCTACCATTTTCAGAAAACAATTTTTTAGTGGTTGTTTGGAAGTAATTTTCCACGAGCTCTTGGAATTTGATAAATGTAACAGGAGAATCTGATTTTTGTTTAAAAGGATACAACCATGTGTAATTTGTAAAATGATCTACACAAATAATGTAGTACTTATAACCATCAATTGAGTGAATTGGGGAAGACCAAACACTCGAAAAAATTAATTCTAAAAGGGAAGTTGAAGTAAGAGTAGACATATGGAACGGTAATTTATGAGCTTTATTAATTTTGCAAGAATTACAATGATAAAAATCCAAAATTGAACTAGAATTAATAAAAGAAGATAAAAGATGTGAAACTCTAGGATGAGAGTGGTTGAGACGATGATGCCAAGTCATAGATGTGTTTCTTTGTGAGGAAAGCACGATGATGCCAAGATTTTTATGTCCTTAATAAGAAAAACAGATGAGAAAAATTGAATTAGGAAATTGTTATCATGACATAGACTACAAATTGAAATAATATTGCGTGATAAAGAGGGAACACATTTTTAATATCAAAGGTGTATGGGGTGTTTGTAACAACCTTTATTTTTCATGCTTAACTATTTGATGATTCTAGTAATTCGATGTAACCATTGACTGAATTCAAGAACTATTTGTGGAAACTATCTTATATTCCATTCATTATTATTCATTGTAATACTATTACCTGCTAATGTAATTGTGTGTAAATATTCGATTTTACTAGAAATAGTAACTTGGAATTGCCCTAGAACTAATCGAAGTCTAAGATAATACTAAAGTACTACATAAATAAAACACATATAACTATAAGGGCAAAAGTTTACATATGTGTAACTTAGGGTTACATATGTAACTTTTGTTAAAACGATAAAGATTTAATTAATTTTATTAAGTCTTATAATAATAAAGTAGAAATATATGTAAATATACATATATGCGTGGATAATTACAAAACTATATATATATATATATATATATATATATATATATATATATATATATATATATATATATATATATATATATTATTTTACTATGTTAATCATTTAAGTGATATATATCTAACAAACTACTAAATAGTTAACTAGTAATTATCCTAAATCTAAAAAATAATTAATAAAACTTATTATACCTCTAAAATATTAATAAAAAAATCATTCATCCTTGTCCCTACTAAAATATATGATTTTTATTAATAAAAATATTAAGAAAATCTATCCTAAATGAAACCTAAAACCCTAAATTTTCCACTATAAATAGGGGTATTATTCTCATTATTTTTCAAACCAAAATCTGAATCTAGAGCTTCTATAGAGTCAAATATAATCTCAAATCACCTCTCTTGAAGATCCAAGAAATTTTCCCTATCGAGTAAGTTTTTATGTTCTTCGTGTTCATACATTTCCAATTGTGTTTTACCAAAAATAAATTATAACTAGCTTGGATCTATGATTAAATAATATTTTTGTGTTATTAATGATAGATATAAGATGGATCAAAGTATCAAATAAATATGAAATCATCAAAACTTTGCTTAAACACATCAAACTTAAAACTTAAATTTACGGATTTTGACAAATTTATAGGGCCAACTTCGGACAACCATATCTCACTCATAACAAATCGTTTTTCGATGATTCTTTTTTTCAAAATTAAAATTGAAAGTCTTATATTTCTAACCGTATAAATAACGTCTTCTAACTCATTAATTTGACCCCTCAAACAGCTCGTGCAAGTTTAATGCGAGAATATGTCCAAAGCTGTCAAAACCCTAAATTTTACAACTTTTCGATATGTTCATAAATAGAATATAAAGTAACGAACTTTTTTATAAAATAAGTAATATAAATATGTTTAAGAAAATAAAAACCCAAATTTTAATGATTCTTATGATTATCTATCAACTTGAATCATGTTTCTAGTAAAATTCTTCATATTTTCAATTGTAACCCTACACTATACAACTGAATTGTTTATTTTCATTCTTGCTAAACTTAATTTACACTTGTTCCCTACACTTCATAAACATACTAAACACACCATTGACTTGGTCTAGTATATATCTAGAAATGTTTCACCCGGTATGTAGTTATATGATAAAACAAAAGGTTCTGGCTAAGAAAAGACAGGGTACTTAAATGATGAAAATCTACCAACTCTTTCCTATGAATCCTCTTATTGGATGTGCAACTCTGGGATGACACATATCTAGTATACAGCAACCATTCTTGAACTTTTACAATAACAACCCTCAACTATCGACATATACAATAAACTAACTAAATAAACTTACTTAGGGCAATCCTCATTCCAAGTTACTACAAGTTGCAAGATCAACCCACCTACTTTACAAAGTGAGTTCATAGCCCCTTTTTCTTTTGTATTTTAGGGTGGAAACATGCTCTATATATCAAACTGGGAATTCAAATTCTAAAGTCAAACTAGTCTTTTGCAAACTTAATAACAACTTTCTTATACTAGTAACACTAAATTGATTATACATGTCGCTATATTCTATGACACGTTTAATATAAAGTCCCTCTATTTTCTAAAATCTACACAACCATTAACTTCAGGGAAGCCACGAGAGTACGTAAATAGATCTACTGGCCTGACAAGCCTATTCGGTACTCGACTTAATGCATGCCAATCAATAATGAGCGTCCTTTTAGTCAACGTATTCTTTTTGACTTGAAAGGAGCTGGATGTTCAGAAACTGCATACTAGACAAGCATACTATTAGTCTGACCTCTTGTGTCAAGGGGTTAGACAGGAGGGCATTCGATCACTAGGGTTGGTTGTGGACTCATGTATAATAGTTTACTTACTTGTATTTAGAAGATTGATTATTGCTTTGTACATTGTTATCTACTATATGTATACTTCTAAACATGTGTTCTCACCAACTTTTTAGTTGACATACTTTAGAATGTTTTAGGTACTGGAAAGTAAGTTTGTTGTTTTGCTCACACTAGGTTTTAAGGATAAGCTTTAGTTGGACCTAGTTAGACTTTGAATAAAATGAAAACTTATTTACTTGTTGGTGTATTTGTTTTAGAATTAGATGTAATAAACTATCAGTTTAATAAGTAATTTCCTTTAGTACTATTTATCCTTGTGTTATGATTCAATTTCATCATGCCTCAGTGTTTCCGCTTTAGCCGGGGTGTGATAGTGTTTGGATTTTAACAAAACCAATATGAGTAATAGTTAAGCAAGTACCGTAACCAATCATGAGCTCATCGTTACCATCATAAGATGCATGAAGAGACAAATTTTGAAGATCATTCGTAACGTGGTGAGGTGCGCCACTGTCAAAGAGCCAATTGACTGAATGTGTGTTGTGAGTGTGCATGGTGTGAACCCGTGGGGTTTGCACATATTTGTTTCGAGTATGGGAAGGTATAACAATGTTGGGGTTTACTTTCTTAAAGGCATTGCAATTGGTTAAGGAGTGTCCACGTTCACCGCACCACTGACATTTACCAAGGAAAGGACGTGGACCTGTTTGACCCGTAGCCGTGGACATTGGTATAGGCAGCAAACCAGGTCCTGAATTGATGTGTTTGGGTTGTGGCTTACCATTCTAGTGCCACGAAGATGGGCGGTGTTTTGCAACAAAACCTATGGTAGGTTGATGGATGGATTTGGTATTTGACAGTTGGTTTAAGGAGAGTTCATGATTGATTAACTTTTCATGAAGTTCATTAAAGGTAACGGGGGTATCACGAGCACACACCACATCAAGAATAGGCTTGTACATCCCCTGATCCAAACCAGCGAGTACATGATCCGTGATATCTTCATCATCAAGTTTCTTACCCAATATGGCTAATTCATAAACCAATGTCTTGAGTTCCTGCATATAATCGGTGATACTTTGGTTTGGTTTCTTAGAGCATTGTATGAGGCGATGCTGGAGCTGCTTGATATGTCCTCTAGATGGTGAGGCATAAGTGTTGGAGAGGATTTTCTAGCATTCCATAGAGGATGGAGCATTGGTGACAAGTGGTATAATCAAAGGTGATAGACTCCCCATGATTGCACCAAACAGTAATGTATCTTGCCTGAACAAGGCGGAGAAGTTTTTATGAGGGACATAAGTGGCATCAGTAGTCTTGGATGGAGGGGGAGATGGATGAGTTCCATCAAAAACTTATACAAGTCAAGACCACGTAATAAGGCTTCAACCTGCATTTTCCATCCTAAGTAATTGGTCGAGTTTAGTTTGAGAGTTGTAGGGAAGGTAACAAGCGTTAGGTGATAGAGCCTTCATCAAACCACTACCTATGGTCTCCAGGAAACAAAGATAAAAATAATAGAGACTAAACCTAATCATCAGACTTTGTCCCAACTGAACATATCTGAAAGAGCTACCTTCCATCATCTTCATGTTCACAAGCACCCGAATAAAGAACATCTTATTAGCTGTTGATAATTTTTCATACATCTCTGATAGAGCCTTCATCAAACCACTACCTATGGTCTCCTTTAAGATGTTAAAAGTAATTCTCTTCATCAAAGCTAACTTATAAATCTCTGGCTTTCTTGTGTTGGTTTTCTTGTCCTTTGATTCCCATGAGCTTGTTCCATTTTCTCTAGCTTTTATCCTAGTACCACATCCAAATTGTTTTGAAACATCAATGCTTCAACTTGTAATTTCCACCATCAAAATTAGAACCCTAAATTTCTCAATCACTAGCTTCCCATCTTTGGCCATACTAACAACAAAACAAGGAGCGAAATCGCAATAGTAAACAAACATAACAATGGCATGAGGCTGAACTTGAGGATTGTTCAATGGACATTGTCAATTGACTGAGATTCACCATAATTAACCTTGCCAACAAATCTAGCCTCAACTTTGAACCATAAAACCCAATTTCTTACACCTACTGATGAATGTCAGTTAAACAAAAGACCAAACTTGAAAACTAATTTCTAATGAACAAACCTCAAGAAAAAATCCATCAACCAATTGTAGAGTTCGTAATGGCTTGAAAAATCAAAGCTTTTGATGTATGAGAAAACGTCTCTATTTGTGAAAACTTCAAGGTTATGCAAAAACATAATTAATATTATATAGGAAGGTGTGTGTCACATATATATATAAATATGTAGAGAGAGAAAAAAAATAGGTTAAAAAACTTAGATCATTCACATTCCATTCCTTATAATTATATGAGTCTAATACTTATATAATATGGAATTTTTTGTGTGATTATAATTCGAAAATAGAGAAAATGTTACTATTTATCTATAAATTTTAATAAATATTGCTCAACCGATAATATATTTTTAATAGTTTTGAAAAGTTATTGTGAGAGGAGGATAGAGAAAATATATTGATAAATGTATAAAAAGTATTCTTTAATTGAAAAAAAGAGAAAAAAATATAGTGGTTTATAGTGTAGTTATAAGAATGAACATAAAGAATAAGATATGAATGCTATTCGTAAACAAGAAAACAAATATGGACCCGCACCCATGTTCTCTTTATCTCCAACTTCAACCAATCTCAAAAGACTTAAAACCCAATGGCGAAACTTGAACAAATATACAGGGAGTTGAAAGTCACAGGGCCAATAACTTTTTTTTCTATCGCTATATTAGGGGGAAGACTTAATAATCACAAAGTTTTCGAACGAGATGTGCAAATTTCCAAATTAAAATGAAGAAACGGATTGGGGCGCTTTATAACCTCCGACCTTGTTCGAACCTAAAGGTGGCAAAATGGGCGAGTTAGATTGGGTTGCTCGTTGGGACAAGATAAGTTTAAGTCAAGATGAGTTTTGGTTAGCATGTGCTGACTAAAACTCCATGGCTGTCATTAATACTCAAGATGAAGAAGAACTCAATCAAACGCAGAATAAAAAGAGTGAAATTGAATAGGATGAAGAGATCACACGATTGATGATAGTGACAGAGTTAGTAGAGATTGACTTAGAAACGTTACTTGTCGTTCCGCAGAATCTGTTTTGAAACCGAGAAAACAACTAACCGGTTTCATTAAGAACATACCCACAGTTTCGTTTAATCATTAATTTCTAGAAACTTCGAGCATTTGTTCTAAGCAAGATCGACTGGGAACTTGAAATCGATTTATAACCCAAAATCACCAACTTTTAAATTCATTTAACCTCTTATTAAAGAACAAAACCTCTTATCGATCTTCTATACCTTTGTAATTATGTATGAGGAAGAAGACGAAGCAACCTATTTCAGAAAATATGTAGTTGCAAGACGGGAAAAAAACCCGACCATTAGCGTGTTTGGTCGTTAAAGAAGAGTTGAAGACATAGATCATTTGGCAGATTCGTAGAGAAACAAATAGATTTTGTTGGCCCTTTAGAATCGATTAGGCTCTTTGATTGATGATTGAATATGAAATTTTTGTATGAAACGTGATGAACAATACGTATGATTGATATGAATGAATGTTACATTGTTTATAGACACTAGACACATATACATATACCTATGTGGTAGTTAACATGTTTCGATCTTGCCATACTAGACCCTTATAAATACATACGCTTTACATACTAGACTCTAAGATTACTTTCTACTAATTACATAAACGACCCACTAATATAACTATACTTAGACACACCTATGTATGGATGAAGATAATTATACTTTCAACATTACCCCCTAATATAATCCATGTCTTTAACAACTTCATGCTTCAACATCTTCATAATTATCTTCATCTTTGATTTCTTGAACTTTATCTTTAACACGAACAAGCTTTTCTATGTCTTTATATTTCTTTTGATTATAATCTTCTTCAACTTGTGCTAATAAAAGAATTAGATTTTCGTCTTCCATTATAAGATGTGATTCTTCTTTCATATTCTTTTAACAAACTTGATTTTCTAAATCTAGTTTTCTTGGATAATGTAACCCTCTAACTTTGAATCTCTAATTTGTGATTCACGAACGACACTCTTTTTCAACCTCCTTTGGCCACAATGTTTTTCTTGAATCCTTTCACTTTCTTTTCCTTTATAACAAATTACACTTTTCCTTAATTACTTAATTCTTCTTTTTTTCTCCATGTGGTACTACCTTTTATTTTGATTTTGACCTTTTCTTTTTATGTTGGCTTACGGAACAATAAATCCACCCTTTTTTTCCTTGACTTTGGTTCTCTTTGACTTGTAAATATGGCAACATTAGGGCAAAACAAACCTTATCTTCCTTCCCTAAAAGTGACGAGTAAAAGGTCACAAAATGGCTTTTCTTCTTCGATTGATTTGCAAACAAGTAGGCAACCACCCTATTCTTTTTCTTCTGATTCACGGATGTTTGTCGCAACATCCTTCAAACGGTCTTGATTTCTTTCTGGTTCTTGAGTTCTGTAAAACAACATGACATTTACACTTTATCAGCGGCAACGATGTCTTTCTCTCTCGCAATCGCAACCGGTATGTTCTCTTGATAGGATCGGATCTAGTTTGATCAATTAGATTAGAATTTGCAGCGGAATATAACAGAAATTAGATCAAATTTAAGCAAGACAAGTATGAATATTCAATCACACTATGACGATTATAGAGAGAGAATATTTCTGTTAATGGAAGATTTTCATTCACGCAAATGCTTCGGTTACAAAACAATTAGGTCAACATTCCTTTTATAAAGGAATGTGACGTCAGCTGATGTCACTTGATAGTGACATCTAACTGATTTAACAAACTATTGAAAGTAAACTAATCTACTGAAGATGTCCATAACAACTGAGGACACCTTCACAAAAAGCTAAGTATAAACCAACATTACAACTACTGAAACTATAACATCTGAAGTGTAAGAACTTCAGACGTTTTACAATAATAAAACTACTGAAAAGAAACTACTGAAAAGTAAAACATTACAACTACTGAAAGGAACTACTTCAGCTATTTGAGACAACTTCTGAGAACTTGGTCTTCAGACTTTGTCTTCAGCATATGTCTTCAGACTTTTGTCTTCAGCTATTGTCTTCAAACTTTATCTTCAGACTTTGTCTTCAGCAGATGTAGATCACTTCAGTTGTTATGATGTCTGTGGGACTTAAAGGTTTTTCTGATCTTTCTCATTGGTTCTTTTGGTCCAACAAACTCCCCCTGAACCAATGCAGCCAAAACCTTTAAGCTTATTGAAGTCCCACTTATTGGCAGACACATTTTCTGGATCAGCTCAGAAATCACCAAATTAAGCTCAGGCCAGGAAGAGGTTTAAAAAAAATTTGATTGGCAAAAGATGAATGGGAACTCTGTCTTGGGGAATTGGACACAGAGCTGTTACCCCAATCATTAAACCTACTTCCCAATGATGAGTCTGTAAGACTCTCTGACATAGGCCTCAAGAAGAACAACTTTTTCTTCTATTGTGAGTTCTTCAGCTTCACTCTCAAAGAAGAACTCAGGCCCATAATACTCAGATAAGTATCTAACAATCTTTCCATTCTTCAGCTCCACAGTTGTTATTTCTCTGTATGCAAACTCATCAGGATGAGTACCTTCAAGTAACAACTGGAGCTCATTTCTTCTTATTTCTTCAAGCTTCTTGTAAATTAACCCCTTCTTTACCATTTTGTTTTCTAACAAAGTTTGTGGAGTCATCTTAGTCTTGTAAGCTCGTTTGAAGTCATCAAGGATTTCCCAGGGTGACACTACAATGGCCAGCATTATCACAGCATCTACAGTCTTCCTCATTTGGCCATTGTATCTACTTGGAACATTCTTTCTATGAATTCTGTCACTAACTCTGGGGTCAGGCCAAATCCTCACTCTTTCTTTCTGATACTGAAATGTAAATCTGAGAGCATACAACCTCTGAGCATGTTTCTTCATAGCTTGTATGGATGAAGACTTAGGAAACTCCTTATCAACCATCCTTAACAGCTGCTCATCATGTTGTTTCTGTTGTTCTTCTTCTTCAATCTTCACTTTAACCATTTGCCTTTGAGTATCAGGAGTGATTGTTGTTGGTTGACTCCTAGGCTCAGGCATCTTCATTTTAATCACAGCAGAGATTGGCAGACTATCCTCCTCATCATCTTCTTCTTCTTCTTCCATCCTCAACACCCTTCTCTTCCTCTTAGGTGCATCATTGGTGGTTGATTGAGTGGGTTTCTTGGGTGAAGGAGTTGGTTTTGAGGGTTGTGAGGTTGGTTGTTTTGAGGGTTGTGAGGTTGATTGTTTTGGGGTTTGTGAGGTTGATTTTGAGGGTTGTTTTGGTAAGGGAGATTGTAAAGGCTGCTCTATCATTTTGGTTGTGAGGGTGGCTTTGGATAACTTTGCCATGTCAGACCTTTTCCCAGCACCAGCTTCATCCTGAGCTTCTATGATCAATCCTTTGTTGAAGGTTTCAGAAGAACAGATTTTGGTGGTTATCTCCAAAATACTGTCTCTGGACCATGACTTTACTTCAATGATTGGTCTTCCCAAGTGTTTTGACAAGAATCTGATCATAGCTTCCAACCTTTCTCTTTCTTTCTCATTGCAACTGGCCCATCTATTCTCAATCTCTTGAATCTCTAGCCGTCTGATCTCAGAATCAAGTTTGGCAGTGTCAAAGCCTTGTCTGAAGAGCTGATCAATGATCTTATCCATAGATTTGTTGTGTTGCTCGTCAGCTTCCTTGATCAGTTCTTCTAACTTCTTCTCATCCTCAGTCTGTTCAGCACTTTTCTTTCTCTTATAAGTGATTATCTCTTTTCCTTTCTTCTCTTTGGCTTCTTCCTCTTCAACTCTCTTTCTTTTATCTTCTTTTACTGACTTAGACTCCCCCTTTTTGGTTGCATTGGGTTCAGGGGTTTGAATGTCAGAAAGTTTCTTGGAGACAGCATCATCAACTAGGATTTGAAGATTTGAGGAAAGCCTCTCATCAATGGTTTGATGGACAATGGTAGTGATGATTGGAGTGATGAGAGGTAAGGAGGATTTAAAGGCAGCAACCATTTGCTCAGAGGGGTTCTGTCCCTGAGAAATGGTGCCTGAAACAGAGGCTGGTGGCTTATTTATTGAGAGTGGCTCAGTGTTTGGGAAAGCTTCAAAAGAAGCTGCCATCTGTGGGTGAATTGGGGCAGATGGACTTGATTCTTGAGACATTTTGGCAAGCAGTTCTTGTAGTCTGCATACCTCAGCCTCAAGAATGGTGTTTTGGGCTAGAACTTCAAAGAAAAAGCCCAGGTCATCATCAGTCTTAGCTGAATCAGCTGACCTCCTGAGTAAGTCAGGATGAACATGTGCTGAGTGTAGATCAGTATTCACATGTGCCCTTTGTCTTGGAACTGGGGACTTCCTACCTCAGGATTAAGTCCTTCATTGGCAGTTGCCTCTGGTGAGGTCTTAGAGATGATACCACCTTCATCCTGTTCATGTGCTAAAACAGAAGAAGAGGTAGCCTCACCAGATGTTCTAATCTCCTCCTCTACACCGGGAGATTGAACTTTGTAATCCCTATGTTGTGGGTTGTCAACCACATTATAATCCTCTCCCTTAACTGTTGAGGTTTTCCCAGTGGTAATAGGTTTCTGGGGAGGGGTAGAGGAATGTAGTTGAGTCAGCACTTGTGCAATGACTGCAGTTGGGCTTGTAGGGGTGGTTTCAGTGGGAGATAAAGGTGAAAAGGATTGCACCTGGGGTGAATGGTGCTCTTCAATGGCAATCTTCTCAAGTGAGAGAGATTCCAGTAATGTGGTTTCCCCAAATTTGGTTGCATCAGGATCCTGTTGAGAGGATACCTGAGCGGTTTCAGCTGGAAGAGTCTTAGAAACTACAAGGGGATCACTACCAGTAGTTTCATCCTGCGTTTGTGTTGCAGGGGCATCATCAGGGGACTCAACTTCCTGAGTAGCCTTTTTGGGTTGCTTGGATTTTGGTTTGGAGGGGACTTTAGATCTGGAGGTGGAGGCTGTGGGTTCCCTCTGCTTGGGTTTTAGCAGTTTGGCAGCCTCTTTGAGTTGTGGGTTTGAGTTGTGCTGGAGTATACTTCTGGCAAAACTACCATAGCAGGGACTCCAAGGCCAACAAGGCCATCAGATTTTAATTGATTAATAATTATGGCCATAAGAAACCTTGGATATAATATCCATCTGTTAGCCACAGGTTTCATTGCCAGATCTTTTAATTCCAAAAATATTATTTCAGAAAAATTTAAGCTTTGGCGTTCAAGGATAGAATACAATACCTGTTGCCACATGGATGACATTTGATCCCATGAAGATGTTTTGGGGGCAAGGCAGACATTGATCATATGAAAAATGAGACGCTCAGCATCATGGAAGTGCTTCTTCATAATAGTGGTAGCACTTAGGTCACCCTCATATCCATGGTTAACAAATGATAAATCAATGGTGCCTTTGGGGTATCTGGTGACATAGGTGGCATCATTCAGGTCTAGGGTTTGGCGAATGATCTTAGAAGTGATGACCACCTTCTTCTGGTTGACAAACGACTAGAGAGTGATCGAGTCATCATTCTCATCAGTATGAACAGTGACGTTTGTCCAGAATTGGCGAAGGGTATCGGGATAGATGGTTGGATTCAATAGGAAAGCTGTGTGATATTGGGAATCAACCATCGGATCAATGGCAGCATCAAACTTGGTCCAAAAGGCTGATTTGGTAAGGTAAGCGACACAGTTGTGTCGAGGTTTGATTTGCATGGTCGCCATTAATGGAAGATGAACGTTTGGAAAGCGATTTATGAAAAGGTTGAAGTTAGGGTTAGGTATTTATAGGTTATGAAGCGGCTGAAAGAAAACAACTGAAAGTTTTGGTGTGAGTCATCAGTTGTTAGAAAACAACTGAAGACATGGTTTAACTTTCAGATGTTGTAAACAACTGAAGACTTGGTGTTAGTCATCAGTAGTTGTAAACTACTGAAGACTTGGTTTTGGCTTCAGTTGTTTTGAAATGAAACAGCAGTTGTTGTCGTCAATTCACAAAGTTCAGTTGTTTCAATGACCTTAACACTTACTCAGCAGATCCTGATTTTCAGATGTTTCATTGGTCATCAGTACTTATCTATTAGAAAAGACATCAGTAGTTTTAACTACATCAGTACTTTTCAACAAATGAAGTACTTTAGTACTTTTAAGTAATTTAGTCTTCAGTAGTTATAAAAACTGCTGAAGATAAAATAACTTATCAGCACTTATTTTTGACAGCTGTATACTAATGCTCATCAGTACTTATTAACTAAGAACATCAGTAGTTGTCAAATCATTCTAGTTGCAGCATACCAAGCCTGAGCACAAGATTTTGGAAAGTTGCACTGTCCAAAGGCTTAGTAAATATATCTGCAAGCTCATCAGCACTAGGCACAAACTTTGGATCAATCAGACCTTTTTCATAACAATCCCTGATAAAATGATGTCTGATCTCAATATGTTTGGTCCTAGAATGCTGGACAGGATTCTTAACAATACAAAGAGCTGAAGCACTATCCATCAGTAAAGGAGTCTTAGTCTCTGTAATGTCATAATCCAATAATTGATTTTGAAGCCAGAGTACCTGAGATGTACAGCTTGCAGCAGCAATGTACTGTGCTTCAGCTGTGGATGTAGCAACAGAAGTTTGTTTCTTACTCTGCAAAGAAACTAAACAATTGCCTAGAAATTGGCATCCACCAGAAGTTGATTTTCTGGTTAACTTACACCCTGCATAGTCACTATCAGAGAAACAACTAATTTGCAAGAGTGCCCAGTGGAATACCAAAGTCCTAGAGATTGAGTTCCTTGCAGATATCTAAAGATCCTTTTGACTGCAATCATATGGGATTCTTTAGGTGCAGCCTGAAATCTAGCATAGACACAAGTTGCAAACATAATGTCTGGTCTAGAAGCTGTAAGGTACATCAAGGAACCAATCATACATCTGTAAAGAGTTTCATCAACTGCTTTACCTTTCTGATCAGCATCCAGTTGTGTGTTGCTACACATGGGAGTAGAACAGGGCTTACAGTTTTGTAAATCAAACTTGGTCAACAAATCCTTTGTGTATTTTGACTGATGAATGAAAGTTCCATCAGCCAGTTGTTTGATTTGCAAACCCAGAAAGAACTGTAATTCTCCCATGGCACTCATTTCAAACTTTTGTTGCATCAATTTAGTAAAGGCATCACACAACTGTGGATCAGAGGATGCAAAAATAATATCATCTACATAAATTTGAACAAGGAGCTTATGCATGCCTACTTTCTTAATGAACAAAGTTTTATCTATGGAGCCTCTAGTGAAATTATTTTGAAGAAGAAAGTTAGATAATGTTTCATACCAGGCTCTGGGTGCTTGTTTTAACCCATAAAGAGCCTTATCAAGCTTATACACCCAATCTGGATGTTTATGATCTTCAAAACCTGGTGGTTGACACACATAAACTTCTTCTTTTATTTTACCATATAAAAATGCACTTTTGACATCCATTTGAAAAACTTGAAGGTTATGGAAAGCAGCATAAGCTAAGAACAATCTGATTGCCTCCAGTCTGGCTACAGGGGCAAAGGTTTCATCATAATCAATACCTTCTTCTTGTGAAAACCCCTGTACAACCAGTCTGGCCTTGTTCTTGACAATTTGGCCTTTTTCATCAGTTTTATTCCTAAACACCCATTTAGTGCCTATTGCACACTTACCTTGGGGTATAGGAACCAGTTCCCACACTTGCTGCTTTTGAAACTGAAGAAGCTCAAGCTGCATGGCTTCAACCCATCCATTGTCTCTTAATGCAACATGATAGTTCTTTGGCTCTTGCTGACTGATGAAGAGAGCATAGAGACAGAAATTGGACAATTGGCTTCTAGTTGAGACATCAGCATTGATGTCACCAATGATCTGAGACATGGAATGATTCTTCAGTTCTTGGTACTCAATGATATCTGTGCAAGTGTTTGTAGGAGATTCAGCAGCAACAGATGTTGATTCAGACTCTTGAAACCTAGAATGAGATGGCAGTTCAAATGAAGTAGAGGATTCAGAGATTTCATCAGCATTTGTTGTGGATGGAGCTGCTGAAGCTATAGGAACATCAAGTGTAGTAGACACAGGCAGATGATCACTACAACTTGCATTTATACCACCAGATGGAGATGATGGAACTTCAGAAACAACAACAGATGGAGACTGATATGGAACATATTGCAGTATGTCCAAATCAAATAACTCCACAGGGTTTTGAGGAATTTTGTCTTTTGGAGATTCATTAAAATTGACATGCAAAGTTTCTTCAACTATCTTTGTTCTGCAATTAAAAACTCTGTATGCCTTGCAAGTAGATGAATACCCAACAAAATACCCTGCATCCACCTTTGATTCAAACTTCGAAAGTGGATTCTTTGTGTTAAGAATATAACAGGGACACCCAAATGCTCTAAAGAATGAAATCAGAGGGGCCAAATGATGTAATAACTCATAAGGAGTCTTCATCAACCTCTGATTTACTAACACCCTATTATGTACATAGCAAGCTGTGTTGACAGCTTCAGCCCAAAAGGTTAGTGGCAGACCAGAATCAGCCAACATTGTCCTTGCGGCTTCAATAAGGGTCCTGTTCTTTCTCTCCACCACTCCATTTTGCTCAGGATTTCTTTGAATGCTATATTGCCTCTTGATTCCCTTAGACAAATAGAATTCATCAAGAGTGTGATTCCTAAATTCTGTGCCATTATCACTTCTCACACATCTGACTGGAAGTGAATACTGCTTCTCCACATACAACACAAAGTAAATGATGATTTGGGCAGCCTCATCTTTGGAATGTAAGAAGAAAGTCCATACATATCTGGAATAATCATCCATAATTACCAGACAGTATTTTTTCTTTTCCATACTCATCACTCTTACTGGACCAAAAAGATCCATATGCAGTAATTAAACAAGCTGGACAGTTGTCATCACATTTAAACTCCTTCAATTGCAAACCTCTCACTAAACCATGATGAATAAGCTGGTTCATATTTTTAAGATTCACATGACCAAGCCTTCTATGCCATAGTTCAGATTCTTGAGGAGAGGCTTTAGAGAACAGACATGGATGGCCTTTAAGATCAATTTTCTTTAATAAATCTAAGGCATATACTCTTCCAATCCTGTTGGCCTTCAGGAGAGTATATTCATCCAATATCTTGTCAATCCTGTTCAGAACTTTGAAAGACAGAATCCGGCAGTTCTGACTTGTGAAAAGTGCAACATGCCCTTTATCACACATTTGACTGACACTCAACAGGTTGTACTTGAGGTTCTCCACATGGTTAACATCATCAAACTTTATTTCACCATTTGACACAAAACCTTTTCCTATGATGTAACCCTTAGCATCATTTCCAAAAGAAACAAATCCCTTCTTCCCTTGAGAGTAATCATGAAGAAGAGAGCTGCTCCTTGTCATATGCAAAGATCCTCCACTATCTACATACCAGATGCTTCTTTGGCATGCTGAAGAACCCTGCATTTTCCACAAGAAATTAGTTAGCCTTTGAGACCCAAACCATTTTGGTTTTGGGTCTGTTTTCATCAACAGATTTTAAACTAACTGATTTTTCATGAATGACAGCCTTTGAAGGTGGAGATGGTGCTGAAAAGGATTCCTTTGATTTTGGCTTAGTTTTCCTTTTCAGTGGTTTAATCACAGAAACATCTAATTGGTTAACTCTCCCCAACAGATGTTGAACCATCATAACAAGTTGTGTCTGATTGGTTGTCAAAGCCTTCAGCTCAGTTGACACATCAGTACTTGTTGTTGATTTGTTCTTGTGATTCACCAAATCCTCCTTTTTAAAAGACACAGACTTAGTCTGGGTTTTTGATATTCCATGAGGAATATTTTCAGTTGTTTTGTGATAACCCCTTCCTTCCTTTTAGCTTTTTGGAAAAACTTTGGGTTATCAGATTGAGATGTTTGTGGTACAAACTTGGTTTGAAATTCATCTTTCATTTTATTCATTTTCTTTTTAATGATTTTCTCTTTGTTGAATTTTAAACCCTTGTTATACCAACATTCATCAGTGAGATGATTAAACAAACCACATATTTCACATGGCTTTCTTTTCATCTTTTGTTGATCAACTGCTGAAGGTGATGAAACTACTGAAGATTTGTTCTTCAATACTTTCTCCTTTCAGTACTTATGGTAAGTACTGAAGGATTTGCAACAACTGAAGATTTGTTCTTAGAAGTTTTCTATCAGTACTTTTGGATTTCCTGATAGACTTTTCAGCAGTTGTCAAATTATGCTTGATTTCAATTGGTTTGAAATGCTCTTCAGGTGTTGTGTTTTGCCCTTCAGTACTTTGAGTACTTTGTGGGACAACACCTGAATTGCTCAGTTTCTTTTTGATCATGTGTTTAGAAGTAGTGAGACCATCAGCAAATTGATTAGCTGAGGTAATAACACTGACTTCATCCTCTGATTTTGAATTATCACCTAAGGATGAGACACATGATGATGTGGTTTGGGAATTACAGTCACCTTCAGATTTTACTTCTAGCTTGGGAGTAAAATTTGTAGGAGGTATGGTATGATTATACCCAATCCCAAACTTCACATTTGAAGCTGTTTGCTTACTGAGAAGCATTTCAAATCCCTTGCATGAAGTTACCCAACGTTCACAATTAACTTGAGTAGCTACAAGTGTTTCTTTGAGATTCTTATGATTCTCCAAAATGACCTCTACCTTTGCTTTTTCATCAGTGATTTGACATTTTAGTTTGTAAATCTCCTCATCCTTTTCTTTTAAAACAGACTCAAACTCAGCTTTTCTTTTGGAAATCACTTTCTCTAGGTCAGATTTTGATTAATTAAGGCTACATTTGCTTCCCTAATTGAAACAAAAGCAGCTATGCATGACTCAAAACATAACTTGGCCTTAGCCTCAGAAGATACCTGTGGTACCTGTGATGATGAAGTATTTCCATCAGTAGACTCCAGGGCCATTAGAGCCAGATTTCCAAAAGGGTTTTCACCACCATGTTGACCAGCACCAGTAAACAATTGTTCAGAATAACCAGAAACATCATCTGGTAAGCTGCTCCAGTCAACAACCTCAGGTGTGAAAAAGCTTTGATGTGATTGAGATTGAGATTGTTGATTTGTTTGAGATGGTTGAGGATCAGGTAGGGCATGTGGTTGTTGAGCCATGGGTACAGGAACCTGACTAGACTGAGGCATGTAAAAACATGGATAAGGATATGGCATTGGACCTTGAGGAACAAAAAATGCAGGAGGAGATTGAATTTGTGAGTGATGATCAGAACTGGTAGAATGTTGCCCTTTGGTTTGTGAGCTATTGCTTGGAAAAGTCACAAAGGGTGCAGATGAGTTAGATCCAGATGATCTACACTCTCTTGCAAAATGTCCAAGTCTATGGCACTTGTGACATCTCAACTTGCTCTTATCAAAACCAACTTTGTTTTGCCAGAGAGACCAGGGAATTTTCTACCTGTCCTTTTGTAAAACTTTTGGGATATGATATTGATTAATGCCATTTGGCTCAAAATATCCATCTCTTCCAGATCATCATCAGCAATTCTTTTCAAATTATCCATCAAAAAGCACAAATTATCAACACCAAACCCTGAGTTACCATCAACTCCAACAAAAGCATGATCTCCACTGTTTGAAGAGAAATCTATATGCTCATCATAGAACTTTCTGTTGTAGCATATTCTAACTCATGACCAACCAGAGCAGTGTTTCCTGGTACAAAGTCATCAGTGAGCTTTCCAGATGAAGCCAGTTTCCTTTTCTGTTCTATCTCTCTCTCAAATGTTAAGAGTTTCCCATGAAGTTGGGTAAGAGATAGAGTATCCAGATTTGCACTGGAGCGCAGGACAATGGTATATGTGTCCTATCTCTCAGGCAGGGATCTGAGGAATCTGTTGTTCATCTGACTGTTTGTATATTCATGTTGAACCATTTTTAGCTCAGATATCAAACAGGAAAATCGCTCAAACTGTTGAGTCAGTGACTCACCCTTTCTATGAGAGAATGTCTCATATTGCTGGGCAAGGATTTCTCTATTGTTTGCTAAGACCTCATCAGTTCCTCCAAATTGTTCTTTCAGAGCAACCCAGAGATCATGAGCAGTTTCATGATGCATAAGCCCAGAGTAGATTTCATTAGGCAGTGCCATGGCCAGAATTCCATGGGCTTTAGCATCAATTTCAAACAGTTTTAGATCCTCATCAGAATATTGTTCCTTCTTCTTCGGAACCATCTCATTGGTTTCCGGATTACTCACCATAGGCTTATATGGTCCATGAACCACTGACTTCCAACAACCTGAACTGTTAACAGACAGGTGATGGAGCATTCGGCGTTGCCATATGTTATACTCACTCCTAACAAGCATCGAAGGCTTTGTTGAGGAGCCAGTATTGTGAGGATCATGATTGATGTAGTCATTTTCACCAATTCAACCAAATTCAATGAGATTTTAATAAGTCTAGCTCAAAAACTCAACAACACAATTCGAATCTCAAATTAATTTACCGGAAGCGACAGAAAATCAAACTCTATAACCAATTCTTGCAAATTTGCTAATTGATCAAACTTAGATATCAAAAGAGCAGTTTAATGATCAATTGTTAAATCGATCAATGATTAACCAGCTCTGATACCATTTGATAGGATCGGATCTAGTTTGATCAATTAGATTAGAATTTGCAGCGGAATATAACAGAAATTAGATCAAATTTAAGCAAGACAAGTATGAATATTCAATCACACTATGACGATTATAGAGAGAGAATATTTCTGTTAATGGAAGATTTTCATTCACGCAAATGCTTCGGTTACAAAACAACTAGGTCAACATTCCTTTTATAAAGGAATGTGACGTCAGCTGATGTCACTTGATAGTGACATCTAACTGATTTAACAAACTATTGAAAGTAAACTAATCTACTGAAGATGTCCACAACAACTGAGGACACCTTCACAAAAAGCTAAGTATAAACCAACATTACAACTACTGAAACTATAACATCTGAAGTGAGTGAACTTCAGACGTTTTACAATAATAAAACTACTGAAAAGAAACTACTGAAAAGTAAAACATTACAACTACTGAAAGGAACTACTTCAGCTGTTTGAGACAACTTCTGAGAACTTGGTCTTCAGACTTTGTCTTCAGCATATGTCTTCAGACTTTTGTCTTCAGCTATTGTCTTCAAACTTTATCTTCAGACTTTGTCTTCAGCAGATGTAGATCACTTCAGTTGTTATGATGTCTGTGGGACTTAAAGGTTTTTCTAATCTGGCTCATTGGTTCTTTTGGTCCAACATCTCATTTCCTTGTTTTATTTCTGGATTTTTATCTTTCTCAATTGAATTAATCTTAATTGATTTATTCCTCTTAATCGATTTGTTTCTTCTTTACTTATGAGTTGATTTGATTCTTATATCTAACTTAATTGATTTAATTCTGAAATCAACTTTTCCTTCTAGTTCTGATTGATTTTTGACTGAATCAATTTTTGTCACTTTCGTGTTCTGAATCGACTAAATCTGAGTCGATTTTTTCTTCTCTGACTTTGATTGTTCTCAACTTTTCAAAGTCTTCTTCTTCTCTGGTCTGAATCGATTTGAAACGAAATCGATTTGTTCTTCAACTTTGGTTCTGAGTCGATTTATCCCTATGAATCAACTAGGTTTTTGTTCTGAATCGATTTTACAACACTGAATCGATTATTCTGATCGATTTGTTGTTCTTTCCCTCTTTCTGAATCAATTTAAACGAAATCGATTTGATCCTTTTTCTTTTTGATTTATTCTTGTATTCTGCAATTAGTCTGAATTGATTTATCACTGAATCAATTTTAACAACGTTGAATCGATTATCGGATCGATTTGTTGTTCTCTGAATCATTTTTACCCTTCTAAAACGATTTCTGTGAATCGATTTACTCCTGAATCGATTAAACAACACCGCATCGATTATCTAATCGATTTTGTTGTGGTCTGAGTAGTTTTGGGTCTTCTGAAATGATTTACTCGAAGTCGATTTTTCTACGAATCGATGTTATTTCTAGATTGCAGTTTCAAGAACAAACATTGATTAGATTCAAGCCTTAGGCTCTGATACCAATTGTTGGCCCTTTAGGATCGATTAGGCTCTTTGATTGATAATTGAATATGAACAATTTGTATGAAACTTGAGAGAAAGTTGATGAACAATGCGTATGATTGATATGAATGAATGTTACATTGTTTACAGACACTAGACACACACACACATATATATATACCTATGTGGTAGTTAACATGTTTCGGTCTTGCTATACTAGACCCTTATACATACATACACTTTACATACTAGACTCTAAGGTTACTCCCGGCTAATTACATATACAACCCACTAATATAACTATACTTAGACACACCTATGTATGGATTAAGATAATTATACTTTCAACAAGTTTCAACCTGAAATTCCTGGCTATTGTATTTAGATAGGTTATGAAGATCCACTTTTTTCCTAGGGTTGAGCCCATCCTAAACTGTTGATCATTTTGACAAATTATAAATTTACCATCCTGACACCTTAAGAATATATGTTTGACCAAAACAATCAATAACTATATTTTGTATTTTTATGTCCACAGGTGAACCCCCTTCTCGATCAACCTTAATAGTGCATGAAATAAGTGTTAGGCGGTTATGAAGAACATGAGAGAATTATATGGTTGCATTAATGTATACTTATCTGGGTTGTAATCTCTTCATTATTCCATGATGTGCATATGGAACATGAGAAGGGTCTATGAGATTTACAACCAAAACTTCATACCTATAAGTCACGTAACCATCTTGATCAACAAAACCCATGATTTTTTATGATATTTTGGCAGAAAAAAATCATTGAATTGAAGTAAAATGTTGATGTGAGTTTGTAACTACATACCCGTATGGTATATTTCTTGTAAGGATTCCTATAAGTCTGATGCAGCCAAAACATCCAAAGTCTCTCTGCATGCATGCATGCACTGTAGAACACAAGTAGAAATGCTTCGAAAGTTTTACACCTTGCACTAGAAATATTCTAAGTGTAAAATCTTCCAAAGCCAAGACCAACATCTTCCGAAGCCAAAAGTGAAGTCTTCCGAAGCTTCAAAGACAAAGTCTTCCGAAGCCAAAGAGTGAAGACAGATTTCTTCCGAAGACTTTTAGACACATGCTTTTATCTGATGTACTTTACCATAAAACTGGACTACCTTTCCGCTGTAACTCTGTTTAGTCACTAACTTACATGAGTTGGTGAAAAGGTCCATGCTTTTGGTAATTGTATATTGAGGTCTTGAGTCTGTGCTTTCTACTTTATGTACATGTATCCTTTTTGTAATATATTAGGATGTGAGGTATGGCATGTCATAGTCACTAGTCAAAAGGCAATCTGACTTTTGACTCTACATTTGATTTTGTTGTCTAGTCTTATGTATCCAGCTAGCTTTCAAAGTATGGCCGGCTGTAGGATGTAGTATAAAGTATCTCAAGTACTTGTAACTTTCTATTGTATGCTTTGTAACATTTGTAATAGAACTTGAGAAGCAATATACAACATTCTTGAAAACCAAATACTTGTGTTGTTTGCTATCTTGTTCTGTCTCATTCTTACTT
Source organism: Flaveria ramosissima (assembly GCA_025215565.1). NCBI lineage: Eukaryota > Viridiplantae > Streptophyta > Magnoliopsida > Asterales > Asteraceae > Flaveria > Flaveria ramosissima. Next base: position 63,940,082 of record CM046029.1, on the reverse strand, counting down.
GTGTTCTTAGCATCTTTCACTTAAAGTTAACCAGTTCCTTATTTGATTTGTTAAGTGTTCTAAGTAACTCTCCTCATTGTGTTGTTGTGTTGTAAGTGCATACCCTTCACCGGTCCTGCATTTGGTGCAGGACCGGGTTTTGTCACTTAACACTTGGTTTTCTCTCAAACTCACTTATAATAGTCACTCAAACAAGATGAAGCAATGTCTTTGGCAAGAGTTGATAGTAATATAATAAGTAACAACAAGCAGAAGTATTTTCAAGGCACTTGTATATATTATTTCTCAACTCAAGATTACAAGACACTTACAAGCATACTACAAGAGTTACAATGAGAAACTATATATACTAGATCCTACAGCCGGTTATACTTGATACCAGCTGGAAACCTAAGACTAAAGCATATACTACAATGCTATAGTTAAGGTATCTTAGATAAAGTATTATCTAAGATATGGTAGTCATGACATGTCCATGACTTACCTTTTGTCACCAACTAAAGATGGCAACTGTACTTAACATGAAAAGGTAAACAGTAGATTAAAGTATGGTCAACTACATGGCTTTTGAGAAAACGCCATGCAGTATCTCAGAGACTTGCAGCGGACTGTCAGACAGACCATACTTATGTCTACTGGATAATAGAAGTGTTCTTCCGAAGGTTAACTGGCTTCGGAAGAACAAGTTCTTCCGAAGCCACTTATACTTCAAAAGATGCTTCTATGCTTCCGAGGCTTTAAGGACTTCTTTATTCTTCGGAAGTTGACTTCAGAACTTTGTCTTCAAGTCTTGAACCTTCGGAAGTAGTTTCTTTACTTTCGGAAGTTGGAGTTCTCCTTCGGAAGTGTATTTTACACTTAGACTTCGGAAGAACTCTTTCTTCCTTCGGAAGTCCCACACTTGGCTTCGGAAGACCTTTGCATGTAGTACTCAAAATCTTCTAAGTGTTATTGTTTTGGTTGCAACAGCCTCTTATGATCCAACAAACTCCCCCTAGGCTGATGCTACCAAAACTTCACTTATCTCTACTTCTCAAAGTTTTCAGCACCAGGGATAGAAGATATTTGTCTGTCTCTCTGTTCTTCCCGGAAGTGGTGCTGAGAAGCTTGTACAGGTCATTCGTGGATAGGAGATCCAGTCTATCACTTTGAATGACGTGTACCCTTTGTTGTGACCCCCTGAAGAGAGTTAGTTGACGGGAGTTGTAGTCATACTCCCATCTAACTATGGACTCAAGTTCAGGACCTTCAACCATTTGAAGAAAGGCTTTGCCTTTGGTTGCTGATCCTTTCCTTTGCTCCTCCTCTCTCAGTTTTGACTCCTCTTCGACCTTGCTTCTTGCAGTGAGCTCGGCCATGTGAAGGCTGCCTAAATGATTTCTGATGTGAGCAGCTACTTCGGAGTTTGAGGGGTTGGAGAATGGTTTCTCTGCTAACTCAGCAATATCGAATCTGCTTAAGTGTAGCAGAGATGAGGCATTCAGCCTGTTAGTCTCACCATTCTCTCTCTCAACAACAAAGTTGTGAGAAGAGTCTTCGAACCTCCACTGGACTATCTTCTTTCTGGGTACAAGAGATTGTCTTGGTACCCTATCTCCTTTCTTTGTGTCCAGCAGAGTCACCAGCCTTCTCCTTAGCTTCTTTTCTTTCTCATTCAATGTATCTGAATTGAGGCCAAGGAGTCTTGCGGCTTGGTCCAAAGTTCCTCTTGGCAGATCAAGAAACTCATCTCTTGTGAGGGAACTTGAGGATCCATCAACATAAGTCAGGTTGACTGTATCCTCCTCACAAGAGATGTCGCTCAGAGTAGTGCAGTTGATGAGCTTGGTTTTGATCTCCTTGAATTCCTCCATTGAGAGATGTTTAGAAGGCTGAGGGTATGGTTTGGTTGATTGTTGGGTAGGTTTAGGAGGTTGGGTTCTGGGTAAGGCTTAGGTTGGATGATGGGTAGTTTAGGTGGTTGAGGTGAGGGAGTTGGTAGATGGGAAGGTGTAGGTTCAAGGGTGAAAGGTTCAGGTTCAGTTTTGATTGGGAAGGGAAAGGGTATTGGTTCAGGTTGATGTTGGGTTTGGATATTTGGCTGAGAGGTGGCTTTGAAGGTCATCCCCTGTCCCCTTCTATACATCTCCTTTCTTCTCCCTGCACGAATGTCAGCCTTGATGTCACTGACATGTCGTTGCAGGGTCTTTTCAGACATTGGACCCACTTGCCTGCCAGAGAAGCCGTGAGCTTTAAGATAGTTCTTCATCCAAGCTTTGTCACCTATCTTCTTGGCGGCAGACAGTCCAGCCTCTTCTTCCTTCTTCTTTTTACTGCCAGCTTCTCCCTTGCAGCTCTCTTTCTCTCCTTCTCCATTTGATCTTGCTCTTTGTTGAAGAGCCACAAGATCGTGTCATTGTTGTGTGGAGATAACTCATCTTGAGAGAATCCTCTGGAGAGTAGGAAAGTGATCCTTTCTCTCCTGAGCTGCAGATCAGCTTCTCTCTCTTTTCTCAGCCTTTCTTCTTCTAAGGCCAACCTTGCTTCTTCTTCTTTTTGCTGTTTTGCAGCAAGGTTGCCTTTTCTAGCTCTATCAGCTCCTCTAATGGTAGCAGGAGTACATCTTCCGAGGCAGCTCCTAGACGACTAGTCTATCAATTACCTCCACCCTTCTTCTATTGTTGATTGCCTCTTGGTTGGCTGCAGCTGCTTTTGAACTTGCAGCTAACAGTTTCCCAGTTGGCAGTCTTCTTTCTTTTTAAGTTCTCCTCCTTTCTTCTTCCAGAAGCTCTTCCGAAGTCATCTTCCTTTTACCTTTAATGTCTTCGGAAGTGCTAGACTTTGGTGGTTCTTGGGTAGAAGACTCAGGTTGGATGGTGGAGGTAGGAGCTGAGGTCAGTGCAGATGTAATGGCTAGTGGTTGGCTGAGAAAATCCTCCCTATTAACCTCAGATGCAAGTTCCAGGATTGCATCTGTGACTATTAGATCATCGGAAAGAGGAACAGTCCTCCGCAGCAGCAATTTCAGCTTCGGAAGTTTGAGTTGGTTCTTCCGAGGCTTCAAATTGTGCTTCGGAAGCCTGTGAAAACACACCTTCTGTCCCAACTATTTCAGTTGCTGGGCCATCAGTCCTAGTTTCCCTTCGAAATCAATCTCAGGTTCCACTTGGGCCTTAGGTTGACCAACTTCCTCAACAGTGGTAGGAGGTGCATTCAACCTTTGAAGCTCTTGAGCTCCAAAGTATATCACAGACATATCTGGACTGGGTTGATCAATGAGGGACTCTAAAAGGAACTTGTTGAAGATCCTATTTAGATCCTGAAGCATCTTTGATCCACTTGAATCACAAGTGGAGGAGGCTCAGGGAAGATGGTGGTTTGTTGCTTTGAGCTCAAAGAATGAGAGCTTGACTGGTGGAATCCTGTCTTTGACTTAGTTCCTCAACATTCTCCCCCTTTTGGTAGCATCATCTTGAGAGGTAGATGAGCTAGAGGAAGAGGTCAAGGAGACTTGAATGGGTACATGCCTAACAGATCTCTCAATCTGTTTCTCAGCTAGTTGTACCTTGAGACTTTCAATCTCAAGTTGCTGAGTGGCAGACCTATCCTCTAAAGTCTTAACCTTTGATTCAAGGTTTGAGACTTTAGAAAGTAGGTCTCTTATTATGAGTTGCAGTCTTCCCTCATCTTCTTTGGAAGAATCACGGGGAGATGAGGTAACATACCTAGTATGTTCATCCTCACCACCAGATGTGGTTTCTTGGCACCCTGGTTTCCCTTGCACAATGATGTCTCTTTCAGAGGCATCATAGGGCATGGTTGCCGTAGATTCAGTCTGACTATTGTTACCACTGTCCTGAGGATCCAATGAGGCTCCTTCAGTAGTGGCAGCTGAATCTACATGAGTCCCCTCCACATCAGTGGGACTCACCTCAGTTGGGCTTTGCTGGTGTGGGCTAGAAACAAGAGGTTTCTCTAGGCTCTGTTGATCCTTAAGGGGGTGTTGTGGATCAACTTCATTGCCTTGGAGAGACATAGTCTCTTCACCAGCTCCGGTCAATAGGTCAGTAAAAGAGAAGGAATGAAGACCTAAAGACCCGGGACTTTGATCAATGTCAAAAGGCATTGAACTGTCCCTTGGTGGCTGCTCAGGGGAGTGTAGAGACTCACCCTGAGGGCTATCAGCTGGGGTTATGGGCTCATGGGTCTGAGACTGAGGAGACTCAAGACCCATATTGAGGTCAATAGTGAAGGATTGGGGGACCTCTGGCTGAGTGGGAGCCCCTTGTTCCACTCTAGCCTTTTTGGTTTGAAGAGGAGGGGCTTGTTCAATCAGAGTAGATTGAACAAGGGTTCGTTTGGTTCGTCTCTGATAGGTGACTTTTATTGGTGGAGAAGGTAGATTTGGAATGGTGAGGGTTGTTGCTGGTGTGGGTTCATCACCTGTGGGGATAACAGGGATGTCACCAGGAGCCATTGGCTCAATCATACCTGGAAGTAGTGCGGTATCCCTTCCAGTGTAGTTGGTAGACACTCTCTTCAGTACTTTGAAGATAGTCGGCCTCATCTGAGGAGCAGATAGAGCAGCTGAACAGACAAGCTTACTCTGATCTAGCTCGCAGTTGATTATGTGCTGTAGAAATCTGGGATACATAAAGAATGTGTCCCTTTGCAGATTTCCCATGAGATTAGTCAGCACAAACCTGGAGTAGTTGAAGCGCAAGCCTTGTACCAACCCATGAACTAGGCACCCGAGTTCATAGGGAATTTGATCCCATCCCCCTGATTTGTTAGATAAGCAGTGGAGAACCACATGTAGCAGGAACTTCCACTTGTAGGAGAAGTTGAATTTGTAGACTGTCGACCTGCTTACATCTCCACCGTATCCCATTTGGAGATAAGAGTTATCTAACTCAGACTTGGGGAATTCCGTCGGTGCGCCTTCATCATGGAGCTCAAGATGCTCCCTGATGATTTGTTCAGTAACGACCAACTCTTGGCCACATACACTTGACCTGATAGCACGAACCCCATTTAGGGTTTCAACCCGACTATTTGCCCAGAATTCGGACATTTGGTTGGTGTAAATGGTCGGGTTTACAGTCAGTGCTGTGTAATATGAAGATTGGGCTAGGAAAGAGATAATATCAGAGAAGTCGGCATCCCTTGAGGAGTCAAGGAGTGCGACTTGGTTGTGCTGAGGGTTTAGAGCCATTTGGAAAGGTAGCAGAGGAAAAGTTCTTGAGAGAGAGAGGTAAATTGGTGAAGAAGAAAGCTTTTAGGGCAGTGAATTGGGTAAAAAGAGTGTAAGTGATTAACCGGAAGTATTTAAATGGGTGAAATGGCGGTTTAAAGGGTGGTTTGGATAAGATGATGTGAGGGTTCAGAGGATGATGTGACAGGGGCGGTAAGGTTAAGCCATTTAAATAATCCGACATCATTAACAAAATCTTTACTTTTTACAGAGTGGGGCCCAAAAGATTTCCGTTACACAGTAAAATCCTTCTTCCGAGTATAAGGTATTTCCGAAGGTAAAGTTCTTCCGAAGGCAAATGTATTTCCGAAGGTAAATAAATTGCTTCCGAAGATACATGTTGCTTTCAAGTGGAAAGTATTAAGTGCTTCGGAAGTAGATCTGAGATTTCCTCAATCGCTTCTTCCGAGACTTAGTATACTTCCGAGAAGAAAATTATCCTATGAGAAATTTGCTTCGGAAGTTATGCTAGATATCTTCCGAAGGCAAGTTTCTCTTCGGAAGAACTTATACTTAGTTAAATAAGAAAGGATCTTTTGTAACAGGGCTTAGATTGTATTGACATAAGACTTTACATATTGAAAAGGTTTTCAAATGAGATTGACTAGTCAATGTTTATCATCCCAATAGCTGTAATAAGATACTTAAATCTTTGTTCATCAAATGCTTTGGTGAACAGATCAGCATATTGTTCATTTGAATTGACTTTGACTAGTTTGATAAGATTTTTCTCATGAATATCTCTAATGAAATGATACCTGATGTCAATATGCTTTGTCTTTGAGTGCTTCACTGGATTTTCTGTGATGGATATAGCACTGTTGTTGTCAATGTGGATAGGAGTGCTCATGAAGTTGAATCCATAGTCAATCATCTGGTTTTGAATCCACAGCAGCTGAGCACAGCAACTTGCAGCAGCAATGTATTCAGCTTCAGCAGTTGATGTAGAGACACAGGATTGCTTTTTGCATTGCCATGAGATGATCCTTCCACCAAGAAATTGACATCCTCCTGATGTTGATTTCTTGTTGATGTTGCAGCCACCATAATCACTGTCAGAGTATCCATAGAGATTAAAATCACTATTTCTTGGATACCAGAGACCTAACTTAGGTGCTCCTTTGAGGTATCTGAGGATTCTCTTGACAGCAATTAGGTGAGACACCTTTGGAGCAGCCTGATATCTTGCACAAATGCAAGTTGCAAACATGATATCAGGTCTACTTGCTGTAAGATACATCAGAGAACCAATGATTGCTCTATACTGATGTTGATCAGTATCCTCCCCCTCAGAGTCAGGGCATAAATCATGGTTTCTGGGTATGGGTGTCTTTGCTGCTTTACAATCCTTCATATCAAATCTCTCTAAGATGTCATTGACATACTTAGATTGATTGATGAAAAACCCTTCCTTCAGTTGCTTTACCTGAATTCCAAGGAAAAAGTCCATTTTTCCCATAGAACTCATTTCGAACTTCTTCTTCATAATGCTCTCAAAGTCTTTGCACATTTGGTCATTTGAAGAACCAAATATGATGTCATCGACATAGACTTGAACTAGCAAAATGTCTTTCCCAGACTTTCTGATAAAGAGAGTCTTGTCAATGGTTCCTCTAGTGTAGCCGTTCTTCAGAAGAAATTGAGACAATGTCTCATACCACAGCCTAGGTGCTTGGTGCAGCCCATATAGAGCTTTATCCAATTTGCACACATAGTTTGGATGCTGTGGGTCTTCAAATCCTGGAGGCTGGCATACATAGACTTCCCTATCTATATCCCCATATAGAAAGGCACACTTGACATCAAGCTGGTAGACAGTGAAATTCTTGGATGCAGCATAAGCAAGGAAGATCCTAACTGCCTCAAGTCTTGCAACAGGTGCAAAGACATCAGTATAATCAATTCCTTCCTCTTGAGTGTATCCTTGAACCACTAGTCTTGCCTTGTTCTTGATAATCAAGCCTCTGTCATCTCTTTTATTTCTGAAAACCCACTTGGTGCCTATAGGTACTTGACCAGATGGTAGCGGACATAGGTTCCAAACCTTCTGTCTTTTGAATTGAAGCAGCTCCTCTTGCATTGATTCAACCCAGCTACTATCCTTTAAGGCATCTTCCACCTTCTTGGGTTCCATTTGGGATAAGAAGCATGAGTACAGGCAGACATTCCCATTGTGAGTTTGTCCCCTTGTTCTCACACCCTCAGAGACTTCCCCTATGATGTTTTCAGCTGGATGAGTATTGTGAATTCTAAGTCTTGGAATCACCTCCAGCTGCAAAGATAAGTCCAAGTTGGACATATTTTGCTCTGGAGCTTGAATACTTGGTCCAGCTGCTGTTTCAATCTCATTCAATGAGGACTGATTGAATGAAAGAGAAACATCATCATTTCTTTGCTGTGAAGCATCATTAACAGTTGCCTGTTCCTTCAAAATGCTGCTTCCATCAGCTTGGTGTTGTGTAGGATCACCTGAGGAGACTTGAGATCATCAGGTGAGTCCCTTGTTGAAGTTCCACTATTTCTTGAAATGGTTATACTGTCAGATCTTTCAATAGTGGGAACTTGATTTGTTGTTGTTCTTGGAGAACTTGGAGCAGGTCTGGGAAGCTCAAACAGTTGATCTTCATCAGAATTGCCTTGAGCACCTGTTCCAGCTGAAACATTCTCACAAGATGGTTTAGAATAGTTTGGAAACAATTCTAAATCAAAAATATGATCAGGGCCATTCCCCCTAACACAAGGAGTGTGCTCATTAACTACAATGTTGGAGGATTCCTCAAATTGTTGGTTTTTAATGTTATAAACCCTGTAAGCTTTAGAGTGGGAGGAATATCCAACAAAGATGGCATCATCTGACTTTTCAGCAAATTTTGCTAAATTGTCTTTTGTGTTAAGTATGGTACACCTGCTGCCAAAGGACCTTAGAAAGCCAATGAACGGTGGCCTCTTGTTCCATAGCTCATAAGGGTTTTTCCATGTGGCTTTACTACAAGAACTCTGTTCTGCACATAGCATGCAGTGCTGACTGCCTCTGCCCAGAATGTTAGAGGCAGCTTTGAATCAGCTAACATAGTCCGAGCAGCCTCAATAAGTGTCCTATTTCTCCTCTCAGCAACACCATTTTGTTGAGGAGTTCTAGGAGCACTGTATTGTCTGGCAATCCCTTTTGAGTTACAGAATGAGTCAAGAACAAAGTTCTTAAACTCAGTCCCTTGATCACTTCTGATTATTTTAACCTTGTGATCAACTTGATTTTCTATTTAAGAATAAAAGATTTTAAAGTTTCAGCAGTTTCATCTTTAGTTCTTAAAAAGAATACCCATGTAAATCTAGTAAAATCATCAACTATCACAAGGCAATATGATTTCCTTCCAATGCTCATTATACTTGTGGGACCAAATAGATCCATGTGCAATAAGTGTAATGGAGTAGTGATAGAGTTAACAACTTTGGATTTATGAGAAGACCTGTGTTGTTTCCCTTTCAGGCAAGCAACACAGTTATCTTTGCAGAAAAATTCCTTTTTAGGCAAACCATGTACCAAGTTATTTTTAGCCAATTTATTCATTGTCTTAAAATTGACATGACACATTCGTTTATGCCACAGTGTTGACTCATCACTATCAGCTTTGGAAAGAAAGCATGATACTTCTCCCATTGGGGAAGCATTGTTCATATCAAGCTTGTACATATCCCCTCTCCTGGGAGATCTAAGAAGCACCAATTCCTGAGGAATTGTCATCCCAGGTTTGAGGATGATGCACTCATGTTCTGTGAAAAGCATTTGATGCTTTTGATCACAAAACTGAGAAACACTTAACAGGTTGTGTTCAAGCTGTTTGACAAAATTAACTTTGTCAACTTTTAGTTTTCCATTGGATATACTTCCTCTGCCAGAAATATATCCTCCGGCCTCACCTCCAAACTGGACAGGACCTCCATCATAATGTTGAAATTGTTGAAGGAGAGATCTGTTTCCTGTCATGTGCCTGGAGCATCCACTATCTACTATCCAAATGTTGTTATTCTTGTCATATGGATGTCCCTGCACATAAGGTGAGAAAATTAGTTTTGATTGGAAACCCAAGCCTTTTTGGTCTTGGGTTCTTCCAATGAAAGTGACATGATTGAACCAAAGTTTATGCATGGGGGTTCAATGGATGTCTTTGAAGAAGAGGTTTGGGCTACAGCATCTTCCTTGATCTTCCATTCCATCCCTTGGTTGATCATAGAAGATGAGCTTGATGAAGCTTTTGCAGCTTGGCATTCTTCCGAAGCTTCTTTCTTTTCGGAAGAGACCTTCACCACCTTTTCTTCCGAAGCAGTCTTCTTCTGGGATGGTTTCAAGGGAACTCTTTTGTGAGTCTTTGCAGCTTTTACTTCCGAAGCCTTTTTCTTCTCGGAAGAAGAGTTTTCTTCCGAGACAAGCCTTGCTTCGGAAACAAGCTTTCCCTTTTTCAACACTTGAACCATCTGATATGGTCCAAATGTGAAACCTTCCCTGACTCCTTCTCTTTTAACATTATTTGCATAATGTGTGCTAGCAGGATTGTAATAACAATCTTTAGCCATGTGGTTTTGCAAACCACACATTATGCATGCAATGTTAATTTTCTGGGAATTGGAGGGTTGCTGTTTCTTGTTCTTTTTCTCTTCATCAGCAACCTTTCCCTTTAACTTCTGATCCTTTGGTAGGACAGGAGTACTGGTATTATACTCCTTTCCTGAATCAGAAGGTCCAACCACCTGGAATCCTGCTGATATGAATACACCCTTTTGCTTTGGGTCTATCTTCAGCTTGGATTCAGCCACCTTCTTGGCAGTTTTTCTGGCTGCTTTAGCCCTGCTTCTTCTGGCTTTGGTGGTCAGAGATTGATCATCATTGGTCTGGGAGGGACTCAATTACCTGTTCCTTCCCTGTGATGTCATGGTCTCCACAGTTGCATCACTCTTTGACTCTTTACAAGGTGGGTCAACAGATGGAACCTCTTGCTCTTCAGTACCACATCTTGGTTGTCTTACAGACTCATAAGAGTGTGGTGGAGCAATTTCATTGGTTCCCAACCCACTTTTGTTTTGATAACAAAGTTTGGAGTGAGAGGATGATGCAAGTATGGCTTGGAAGTTTTGCTCAGCAATAGCATACTTCCTGGCTTGAGCCTCAGCTGTGACAAGCTGGGCTTGAGCCTCAGTCAATTTGGATATTAAATCCTTGATTTGAGTCTTGTAGTTGGTGTGTTCATGTTTTAAAAGAGATACAGTTTTCTCTAACTCCTCAATTTTCTTTTGGTAGTCAGATTCAGCTCTCTTAAAATCAGATTTTAGCACATTTAAAGACTCAATATCGGATTTAATTTCCATATTGTAGTCCTGGTACAACTTAACCTTAGCAATGCAGGCAGGGGTACAGAGATGTTCATATACCTTGTTTTCATCTGTTCCTGCCATGAGTGCTTGAGCAGGAGTCACATCTTGAACCATAAAGCTCCAGTCAACTTCTTGAGCCATAGCTGCAGTTTCAGTTGACTTTCCATTGGGCTTTGGTGTAGAAGGATGTGTGGAGGCCTGTGAGGTTCCCGGGTTGGATTTGGGAGCCTTGCATTCCCTTGCAAAGTGGCCAAGCTGGTTACAGTTGTAACACTTAGCCTTGCTTTTGTCAAACCCAAACTTGCTAGTGATTGGGTTTTGAGGGAATTGCCTTCCAGTTCTCTTAAAGAACTTCTTCGCTCTGTAGGTAAGGAGAGCCATTTGCTGGACAATGTCCACATACTCTATGTCATCTGGACTAAAGCACTCAAGATCATCAAAGCAGAACTGATGATCATTGGAGTGTCCACTCCCTGAAACAAACGCACAGCCCTCCTGAAAGGAGCTCTGCTGAGCTTGATGAGACCTTGGAGTCTCAGGGAATGTGATGTAAGGCCCAGATGAGCAAGATGGCTGCTGGGTGTATGACAGGTACTGCTGAGACTGTGGGGTACCTGAGCCTTCAGCAACCATTAAGGCGTTGCTAGCAGGAAGGCTCAAGGGTCTGCTTGCTTGGTGACCCTTTTTGCTTGCCATTTCCAAACGGTATCCATCTAGGATCCCATAGAGTTCGGTCATGGTGAGAGTGTTTAAATTCTCTGTTCTCTTAATGGAGACACAGTAGAAAGTCCACTCATTGGGTAGAGCACTCATGAACTTCCTGGTAAGGTCTCTTAGTTCTTGAGTGATTCCCACAGATTGGAGGGAGGAGATAAGATCCATATACCTGAAGTATTGCTGGCTAAAGGTTTCTCCAGCAATATAGGTGAAGTTCTCGAACTGCTGCTTCAGTGAGTCCTTCTTTGAATCATTAGAGCTCGAGTACATCTGAGCAAGTGCATCAAAGAGTTCTTTGGCTGACTTGCAATGCTCAAACCCCACCATGATGGAGTTTGGGATTGCAGTCATGAGAACAGTCATAGCATTGCTGTCAATGTCGAGCCTCTTCCTATCTTCATCAGAATAGTCTTCGACATCCTTTTCGATCATGGCTCCGTTTCCACCAGCAACTTTTGGCTTGTACGGGCCATTCACGATGGACTGCCACATCTTGCTATCCTGGTATCTGATGAAGCCTTCCATTCTTCTGCTCCAAGACCTGAAGTTTTCAGGATCGATGATAGGAGCTTTGGTCATCGTTCCCATTTCGACTTCAGATTTGTTGAGGGCCATTTTTGAGTGAGGTATAAGGAGGAGTGAAAAACTTGGTTGATTGGGATGGTAAGATCTTACAATCAAGAGCCTAAAAAGCTCTGATACCAATTGCAGGATCGGGTTTTGTCACTTAACACTTGGTTTTCTCTCAAACTCACTTATAATAGTCACTCAAAACAAGATGAAGCAATGTCTTTGGCAAGAGTTGATAGTAATATAATAAGTAACAACAAGCAGAAGTATTTTCAAGGCACTTGTATATATTATTTCTCAACTCAAGATTACAAGACACTTACAAGCATACAACAAGAGTTACAATGAGAAACTATATATACTAGATCCTACAGCCGGTTATACTTGATACCAGCTGGAAACCTAAGACTAAAGCATATACTACAATGCTATAGTTAAGGTATCTTAGATAAAGTATTATCTAAGATATGGTAGTCATGACATGTCCATGACTTACCTTTTGTCACCAACTAAAGATGGCAACTGTACTTAACATGAAAAGGTAAACAGTAGATTAAAGTATGGTCAACTACATGGCTTTTGAGAAAACGCCATGCAGTATCTCAGAGATTTGCAGCGGACTGTCAGACAGACCATACTTATGTCTACTGGATAATAGAAGTGTTCTTCCGAAGGTTAACTGGCTTCGGAAGAACAAGTTCTTCCGAAGCCACTTATACTTCGGAAGATGCTTCTATGCTTCCGAGGCTTTTAAGGACTTCTTTATTCTTCGGAAGTTGACTTCAGAACTTTGTCTTCAAGTCTTGAACCTTCGGAAGTAGTTTCTTTACCTTTGGAAGTTGGAGTTCTCCTTCGGAAGTGTATTTTACACTTAGACTTCGGAAGAACTCTTTCTTCCTTCGGAAGTCCCACACTTGGCTTCGGAAGACCTTTGCATGTAGTACTCAAAATCTTCTAAGTGTTATTGTTTTGGTTGCAACAGCCTCTTATGATCCAACATTATGTATTAGCCCATTTCTTAACTCTAAGGTTTAATAAATTGTTTACGTTTTGACGCTTTTTTACCCTTTTATGTTTTTTTTTCACTTTGTTTACGTTTCAATACTAACGTTCTACAGTTTCCATACGAGACACTTCTAATTTCGTCATGCAAAACAATCTGAACACACCATTGTACTTGTTTTTGTGTTGCGAGCAATTCTTCAGTCTCAAATCATGCTTTTGTACTAGTTGAGTTCAAAAACTTTCAAACCAAACCTTCTCATTTTAGTATCTCGAAAAAAAACTAGTATGAGTATGTATGTTTTCATTTTAAGTAAAAACTAGCAAACAATCTCGTGCTTCGCGGCGGTTCAATACCCAAATACTTCACTGAGTACTATTATCTCACTTATTTCAAAACAAAACAACGCGAAGAAATGTTAAGAAATATGTATCAACGTTGAGTATGTGAAAAAAAAATATTACAAAAGTCCCATACTCTTAGATCCAGGTAAGCTTTATTGCAAAATGATGCATCAACCAACCCTTTTATGTTTTAAACACATGTTAGATAAATTCTTTAGGCTTCTACAAACATTATTTGCTTCAATCTATCCATCACATGATGCAATTTTTGAAAGAATAAACGAATAAAGAAATTATAAGAAAAAACCTAGATCCTAATGGGATTCACCACATGAAAGATCGCATATTACCCGGTGCTTGAAAATTAGCGAGCGTTACCTCGACACTGTAACAATCTAGTAACTGAACAACATCAAAAAAAAGAAAAAAAAAAACTTCAATAACTCTTCAACCTTGTAACCATAAGGACATCAAGATCATGACTTATTTTGTAGATTTGAACAACAAATGATTTGTAGTGGATGTTGCTTATTTTAATGTGTATGTGATATATTCTACACAACTTCTCCTTCTTGCCCTTGCTCATCTGCATGTTATGTTTTAAGGTTTTAATGTAACCTATTTTTATATCCATCCTACTCGGCGAATTCCCTGAATGTATTGAATTAGTAATTTAGTTAAAAACAAAGATTCGCCAAAAGAATTCAAACCTACCATCAAAACAAAGAACTCATTCATTTCTCATACACAATGCTAGAAGATATGGTAATAATAAAATAGTTAAAGGTAGGTATAATTGCATATAAATGAAAATAAATCAAGAATCCAAATCGAGGATATTAACCTTATAATGTACAACTTATTTAAAAACATTTAACTTTCAGTTAAGAAAATCTAAATTGAATTAATATACCCTTGTGCATGAGTGTCACCTAAAATGATGTTCATGAGGATACAAATTGATTCATATGAGGTAATCCTTCCAAACCACTCATGTACTTAAAACCAACCATGAAACAACAGTAGCCAAAAAAACACGTTTATACAAATTTTACTTCCAAATTTCATTCAGATCATGTAATCCCCAAAATCTCCAACCTAAATTCAAGAAACTGTTGAGTTAAAGTTCTAACAAATTGAAACGTTTAAATAGAATCCCTACCTGTAGACTCACATTAGGCTTCAATTAAAATTAAAAAAAATAATTTAAACCCTAAAGCAGAACAAAGTAAGTCCAGAGCAATGCTACCCGACATATAACCCAAAAACAACAAGAATTGAAAATTAGGTTACGTTTAGAATGACGGAGATTCAAATAAAGAAAGAGGATAATGGAGTTTACCTGAAAAGAAAAAGGGGATAAGTAACCTCAAACTTTCAGAAAATTACAATCCTGACCTATGCAATAGATGGTTGTACACAAAGCTTGAATGTTTTGCTCTTTGCCTTTTAAAGTATATATAATAAGGGGTATAGTAGTAATCGTATGGTGTGGTTAAATTATAAATTATTAGAAAATGTGTAAACCAATAAACCATTCCACCACTTATCATATGACAGGTGTTATGTTTTATTAATAAAAAAATATAGTGTTGAGGGGATTTTAGTCATTTTTATTTTTTTCCTTCGTTTCATTTGTACTATTTTTTAGTATTATATTAACACAATAATCTATGTGTTAGTGATTTGATGTTTTTGTATTATTTTTTAATATTGTATTAACACAATAACTCATATGTTAGTGATTTGATATTTATTAATATTTTAACACATGTGTAAAAGATAGTTCTGAATACTTTAACATATGTGTACATAATTCAATAACACGGCAACACATATATAAAAAATAATTCTACAATAGTTTTGAATACTTTAACATATGTTTTCAATACTTTAGCATATGTTTTTCAATACTTTAACACATGTGTAAAAGATAGTGCTGAGTACTTTAACACGAGTAAAAATAAAAAATCATATGTGTAATAATTAATTAAACATGAGTAAAATACATTTACACAAATAAAAAAAACTATATCCAAGATCCAAAAAAGTATTTACAAAATCAGTAAAAAAATATGCATGCTCCTTTGTTGATTACACCTTGTTCACATCTTAGATCTGTACTATTCAACATGTACTGAAAATAAAAACTAATATGTAACTTGAATTAGTAACTAGTTAAATTATAGAAATATAAATCTGAATAAGAAAACAAGAAGTTTACATATGTATATTCAGTTTACACATATGTAAAACTCACTCTACATATGTTTACATGTAAAAACCCAATAGTTTGACCGGCCTAACTAGTGAACCAGTAAAAAAATTGGTTTATTGTCTGGTACTATTTTAAAAACATTAATAGAAATCTTTATTATTTTAACTAGATAAATAAAATATGAAAATAAAATTTAAACTTTAAGTAAGTGACGAGGTTGATACCTCTATATATAAAAGTTCTTTTTTTTGGGGTGGAGGGTCAAATACCCGACTAGTTTCACAAAATGTGTCAATTGAGAATTATGATTATGATTATGCAGAGAAGTTTGATAACCATAGTTTATTTGTGGTGGTCTATTAAATTGTTTTATATATATAAAAGGTTTATATTTCTTTCTATTCTCTCCTCTTTCTCCCCGGTAACAGCAAAAAATTTCACAAACATTTGTTTTTCTAAGTACATAGATATATCCATCGAATAATATACAACGAATATGTATACGTGTATTTGTAAGAAAGTAAGAAACCATAACGAGTGAATACGTAAGGGCGGACTTACGTAGGTGACATTAGAGTCACTGGAATACAGTAAATTTTTACGAGTGTATATAGATGTATGAATGGGTTTTTGAGTGATCACAGTTTTTTAGAATAGTGACTATATATGATTTTAACTTTGATGGAAAAAAGTAACTTAAGTTAAAATAAAGAGTTAATTACATGAATAGTTCCTGTGGTTTATACAAAATAACAGGTTTGGGTACTAAGCAAAAAAAATAACAGGTTTGAGTACTCACTTTTAATTTTATAACAAGGTTGAGTATTAACACTAACAGACGTTAGTTATTCTGTTAAATCCAAGGGTATTTTTGTCTTTTTATTCTACATCAGCCACTAATGTAACTTGAAGGGCTGTTTGTGTCATTTAAATAAATAAAGGGTTGTTTGGGTAATTTAGTAATCATATATAGATAGAGAGAGATATAGATAGATATAGAGAGAGATAGAGATATATATATAGAGATATATAGAGATAGATAGAGAGAGATAGAGAGAGATAGATATATATATATATATATATATATATATATATATATATATATATATGTAGATATATATATGTATATATATATATGTACATATATATGTATATATATATATATATATATATATATATATACATATATACATACATATATATACATACATATATATATACATATATATATACATATATATGTATATGTATATGTATATATATGTAGATATATATATATATGTATATATATATGTATATATATATGTATATATATGTATATATATATATATATATATATATATATATATATGTATATATATATATGTATTGAATTGCCCTTTAGTTCCAAGAGCCACCGCTGGCCACCGCCACCCGCCACCGATGCTTGCCACCGACCGACATGTTTTCATCGCCATCATGTTTTCAGATCGTTAATGAAACAAAAACGACACCATCAACAGCTTCTTCATAGTTGTTTTCACCACCACCACTATAGTTATCGCCGGTCCACCACCCCCACCACTAAAGTTACCACCACCACCACTACAGTTACCGCCACCCCCCACCACTACAGTTACCACCACCACCACTACAGTTACCGCCCCCCCCCCACTACTATAGTTACCACCACCACCACCATAGTTACCGCCACCCCCACCACTATAGTTACCACCACCACCACCACAGTTACGGCCACCCCCCACCACGATAGTTACTGGCGCCACCACCAACTCTATCTACAAGCCCTAAAATAAAAATCCCCAACTTGAGTTTTAGGGTTTTGAAGCTTTGGGGTTGAAAGACAAGGACGATGTGAGAGATACGATGGGCGGCTGCGAAGGTAGGCGGCGGCGATGGTTGGCAGCGGCGATGGTGGCCGGCTGCGGTGGTGGGCGTCGGCGATGGTAGGCGGCGGCGGTGGTGGATTTATTGGGTTTGTGGTCTGAAATGGGAAGAAGAAGAAGATGGGTGTTGGTTGGGGTTGAAAGTTTATTTTATGTTATAGCTAATTACACAAATAGTCCCTTGATTAAAAAAGAAAGATAGAGTTACAAAAATAGTCCTTAAAGGGTATTTTAGTCATTTTAATCAAATTTAACAGAATAATTAACGTCTGTTAGTCTTAATACTCTAACTCGTTACAAAATTAAAAACACAATACCTTAACATGTTACAAAAAACCCTTAGTACCCAAACCTGTTACTTTGAATAAACCATAGGGACTATTTATGTAATTAACTCTAAAATAAAAGAAGAGAAGAGAAAGAAAAGTTCACTTAGATTTTATTTTTTACGAAAATTACAAAACTTGAAACAAATATTAGGATACAGATGGTATATATAATACTAGACTAAAACTAGAGGTGTTAAAAAAACGGTTTGGCAACCGGTTCGGGAAAAAAAACCGAAACCGGTTCGGGGCCCAAACTGGTTTGGCCCAAACAGGTTTCAAACCGTCCCAACCCAACGGTTTAGGTTCGGTTTGTAGGTTTCCTCTTTCAAACCGGTTTCTAACCCGGTCCGGTTCCCAAACCGGTTTTCCAACAATTATTTGAAATTTTATGTCTAATTGTTTCTATGTTTTATATATTATATATTTCACTTTGATTTTAAATTGTGTACTTAATTTGAAATTATGTACTTTGTTTTTAAAAACAATTATGTAATGTTTCTAATTTTATATGTTTAAATTTTTACAAATAAAAATATGTAAATGCATCTTATAGGTTTATTTAATTTATACAATTAATATATAACATTCATCTTATAAGTTTATTTAATTTTTATAACTAATTGTTTATTTAATTTATAACGCCTTAAAAAAACCTTCAAACCGACCCAAACAGGTTTTATAGGTTTGGGTTTTTTTAAGTCCAAACCGGTTTAGAACCCGAACTGGTTTGAGCCCAAACCTGTTTTGCCCACGGTTGACCGAACCGGTTCCGGTTTGAAACCCAAACCGGTTTTAGTAAAAACCCGGTTTGTACACCACTAGCTAAAACATGTGTGTTACACGGATAAAATGAAAATATATTCAACTATTACTAATAAAATATAACAGTTATTATACAAGTTTTTGATCTAAGATATGATTAAAATCACATATAAGTATATAGCTCAAAAAATAAAACAATTACATTATATTTCAACTTTCGTATCTAATCTTTTTTAAACAATCGCTTTAAGAAGTTGTTACGGAAAAAATATATATTTATAAAAATCTTGTTATTAAAAATTTTGGATTTTAATTGTTTTCCTTGTTTAAAAAGATCATCTTTTGGAAATTTCACTTTTTATAAAAAAAATTAAAAGAACCGATTTGAAATATTTTGTTTTAACAAAGTTTAATAATTTAGAAAATTTCATATTGTATAAAAAATTGTTTTTTTAATTATCTTTGTTTTAAATAGAAAGATGTGTCTTTGATTTCTTTAATAATACTTCTTTTTATATAATTTAGATGAGAGAGAGGTGTAGTAATTATTGAAATTGATTTTTAATAAAAATCAATAAATAGTATATTATTTAAATGACTATAGTACTATTTTAACGGCAAAAATGACGTGATGAGATGTAGAAAGGTGATAGCGTGACAGCCTAGAAATTCTTTTATTATATAGTGTAGATTAACTTTAAATTAATTTAGTTTTTATCATTTTTAAGTTACTGTTTAATAATAGTTTAATTAATAAATTTGAGAATTTTACACTACTTTATTCAAACTTATTTTTCTTGTAATTTGCGAACAACTTAATAATAATTGTTTATTTAATGTAGTTTAAAATTTTCTTGTTTTTCATCTTTTTATTTTATTTAGTAGATTTATTACCTATATTTGTTTTATTTACTTATAGTTTTCTTGTTTATTTAATTTAGCTTAAAACTATAATTAATTTATTGCTTTTATTTATTTATTTTATATATTACTTTAACCCTGCACTTAAAATATTTTGGTTTCACCACTATATTATTACTTATTAGTGTGAGGTGATACAAGGTGTGTCAACACTAATAGGCTAAGTAATATTGCCAAGTTGATGATGAAAATAAAAAATTACATTAATAAATGTTCATCTACTGTTTACTAAAGTTATAATCAGTTTATTGATTGCAACGATAAGTTTTTCTTGCAACGTTAAGTGTTGTATTATTTATTCTTTTGTGACCCAAATGACCAAAAAAATGTTATATCCGCTTTTATAAAATTGAAGTATCTGAAAATGGTGACTATATAAAAATAAAATCATGGATTCGCTACTATAAATATGTTATTTATAATCTTAATGAAGTTTTGAGAGTCTATTACAAACAAAGAAACAAACATACCCAGTAAATCCCACTCAAGAGCAGGGTCTGGGAGGGGTGGTTGGTGGCGAGTCTTTCCTCTATCTTGGAAGATAGAGAGACCGCTTCCGAAGAGACCCCCGACTCAGTAAGGAAAACAATAACCGTAACAATTATAGTATACGGCATACAACACACAGGTAAAGATCACATAAAAGCTGAGAAATTGAGTACGACAAATACTCGTCAAGAAACGCGCGAAAGGGCAGATTAAAGAAAACAGGGGTCCCGCAACTAAGTCTACGACTACCTTCCTACCCACAGATCCCGCTAAAAGTCCTTAATTTTAATTCTACGCCTCCACGCACTCCTATCCTCGATCATGTGCTCAGAGAGGTGCAAGTCTACCATATCTCGCCTAATTACCTCTTCCCAAGTCAACCTAGGTCTACCTCTACTCCTCCTACCCTCTACGTTGATGTTCTCTACTGCTCTAACTGGTGCTACCAACGGCCTTCGCTTTACGTGCCCAAACCATCTTAATCTTCCCTCTCGTATTTTATCTGTGATACCAGCCACCTCTAGCCTCTGTCGAAACACGTCGTTTCTTATTCGATCCAATCTTGTGTGGCCACACATCCACCTCAGCATTCGCATTTCCGCGACCTCGATTTGTCTCTGGTGCGATTTCTTTATGGCCCAACAGTCTGTTCCGTATAACATAGCTGGACGAACTGCCACTCTGTATAGTTTTCCCTTTAGTTTTGCTGGGAACCTCTTATCACATAGGATCCCTGATGCTGCTCTCCATTTGCACCATCCTGACTGCACACGGTGAGCTACATCGTTGTGTATCTCTCCGTCCTCCTGTACGTACGAGCCCAAGTATTTAAACCTAGATGTTTGTGGTACTGTCATACCCTGGATACTTATTTGAGTGTCCTCTTCATCCCCCCCCCCCCCCCCCACTAAAGTTACAATGCATGTATTCCGTCTTAGAGCGACTTATCCTTAAGCCTCTGCTCTCTAGTGCGGCTCTCCACTGTTCTAGCCTCTCGTTAAGCACCGTTTTAGATTCTGATATTAAGACAATATCATCCGCAAACAACATGCACCACGGGACTGGCTCTTGTATAGACTTAGTCATCTCATCCAACACTATTGTGAAGAGAAATGGACTCAATGCCGATCCTTGGTGTAGTCCCACTTCCACCGGGAAAAAGTCTGTGTCTCCGACTGGTGCTCGCACACACATTTTTGCCCCTTCATACATATCCATTATTATTTTGATATACCTCTCTGGTACCCTTTTAAGTCGTAGACTTTTCCAAATGAGTTGACGCGGCACATTGTCATATGCTTTTTCTAGGTCAATGAAAACCATATGTAGGTCCTTTTTCTTTTCTCTATATTTCTCCATTATCCTTCTTATGACGTGTATGGCTTCTGTTGTGGAGCGTCCTGGCATAAATCCAAATTGGTTTACCGTTATCTGGGTTTCTCGTCTAATTCTCGTGTCAATAACTCTTTCCCTTAGTTTCATCGTGTGACTCAATAGCTTAATTCCCCTGTAATTTGTGCAACATTGTACATCTCCTTTTTTCTTATATATGGGGACTATGACACTGCTTCTCCATTGCTCTGGCATCCTTCCGGTTTTGACGATAGTGTTGAATAAGTTTGTTAACCATTCCAGGCCCTCGTCTCCTAGGCACTTCCACACTTCAATCGGTATGTTGTCTGACCCCATTGCCTTAGCCCTTCCCATTTTCTTTAGCGCCCTCATAACTTCGTCGACAGTGATACTTCTACAATAACACTTGTTTTGTTGGTTTGGTTGGGTTGTTTTATCGATGGCAGATTGTTGATTAGGGTTCGTTATGTTGAAAAGGTTATCGAAGTAAGTTTTCCATCTCGCCTTGATGTCGTTCTCCTTCACCAAGACCTTTCCATTTTGAGCCTTTATAAACTTTACCATTCTGAGGTCTTGTCTTCCACTTTCTCTTGCCCTGGAAATCTTAAACATGTAAATTAAATACAACATACATGATAGAAAGATATCACCGCTTCAAACATAGATATGTACAATGATTAGGATAAAATTTAACAACTTCGTTGTATGTTTACTCTTTTGATCTTGGCTTAGAAATTTCCTTCACTGTCAACATCTCTCTAAAACTTGATACGATCACGCTACAACTTCTCACTAATAGGTCATAATTACCATAAACTTATCGCTATAAATGTAGAATCGACGAAAAAGAGGTAACACGTCTAGTGTTCACGACAAGCGTGGTAAAATCGACGAAAATGAGAGAGTCGTGATTTAATCTTATTAGGAGAAATAGTTTGCATATATTATTACTTTTCCCATATATACGATACCTTATATTTAAAATTTTATAAAAATTTATAACGGTTCTCGTGTTCTCAATGTAACTATAATTATAATTTTAAGTTAAAAAGTTTCCTCCGTCTCTCTCTAGATGCATCACTTTAGCACCCAAAAAGTGGGAGACACATTAGGTCCACCTATGTTGAATTGGAACCCTACATTACAAAATCTCATATAAAAAAAACACTTATGCATTCAAGGGCTAATTTGACTTGATATTGATAGAATAAGTGTGACCATAGTGCAAGCGTAATCATAGTTGGTAATAAACCTTACAAAATCAAATTACAAACACCATTGACTTAAGCATTAATGATTAATTGGTGATTATATTATTATAACCCATCATTAGTAGTGTGATATATATTATTCTCTTACAAAGAAACAAATCTGTGTGACTTCTAACACGTTCGACCCATGTGACACGTTCGTTTTCATCGGGATTACAAAATTGATTCGCTGGAAACGACTAAAACCCAAATCAGCCTATCTTTAGGTAAACAGGTTGAAGTTGTCGCCGCTAGATTAAGTACATTGTGCAATATGCAAGAAAACATAAGATGGACAAACTTGGTACAATTGACATTCTACAATATACTTGATGAGATAACATTAATGTATTAGTGACTTATGACATACTTATTATGTATTATTGAGCATGAGAGTCTTAGATGTGGGTCCCACACTCTTCTGTACATTTTCTTTTGTGAAATTCCTATATTACCCTTCTCCTTATGGGCCTAGCTAATGCAGCTTGCACTGTGCCTTTGTTTTATATTACCTGCATGCAATATGTTGTGAATTATAGGAATGAGCATTTTGGCCTCTTAATAGCATGTTACTTATGCAAGTGAGTTAATCAGAGGTGGTGATTTCATGATTAAATCCCTAAACTTTATTAAAGTCTAGGGATTCAATCATGCAAAAAAAAAAAGTCAACTAAACTTAGGTTGGAATTCGGCCGCATTCGAGTTATTTATAAAAAAGTTTAAAGTACGGACAAAATGTGTTTGTGGATCAACCTCAACCCAACATGACTTGACCTGACCCGGCCCATTTTCTCGTATTTAAACAAACGACCCGTTTTGACCCAAAATCATTTTGACCCCTTTTTACCTCATCAAACCACTCTTTCAAAGAGGGTAAATAGAATTATGTATGAAATGAAGTTTTAGCAATATTTACATAGTTTGTAGCATGGTTCCTTAAACGCAGGATCATCTTCTTGCGCTGGAGGATCCTGACCGTATATAATCTCGCAGCTCATATCATCAAAATCTGCATATCAAAACATGCATAATGATTAATGAGTAGTTGAGTACACTTAATGGATAAAACAGTTGTAACACTTATAAATTCATTTGTACTATCATGAACAACTATTGTCTGCACAAATATGTAACTAGCACACTGATTTGAAACATTCAAGTTGCTAAATTATTCATAACTTGATGATATAATTTGAACCAACACTTATAAAACTCTACTTGCAGTGGTGCGCCCCGAGTGGAGTACACGAGGGCCCGCCATACATGTTTTCAGGGCTTTGTGTATTAGTGCAGATACTGTTATTCCCCTTAAGTTTGTATATTCATGTCTCTATTTGAGTTGTTGAGTTGATTTGAGTGCACTTATTTGTTATTTGGGGGTAAGTCTAGGTGCACTTTTCCTGTTTTGAAATCATTTCTAGTCTATATTTGGTTGTTTGATGCATTTGCTTGCTTCAAGTGTTTATTCGACCCGTTTAGTTTTGAATGGGTCAATTCGGATTATGTTTTTTTTTATCTCTAACGGGTATGAAAGGAATTGAATATGTTTTGACCCGTTACCCAACCGATATGACCAACTCATGGGTCCATTTAGATTGTGTTTTCATTTTCACATGTCAAAACTGTAAAAGTTGAATAATAAATAATAAAATGAAACAAAATAAGTCGAAAGTCACTCAAAGTGTATCTTTAACATTTTCTGTACTAGATATTTATAGAAGTTTTAAAACATAGTTTTCGGGTCAACTCAACCCAAGTTGTTTCAACCTAAAAAAACTTTTAGCCTGTAACCCGACCCGTTCATTTTCCATATGTGGTTTACTTACTAGGAACCATGTTGACAGGCATTCCGAAATTTTCCCTAATAAACTCTTGTGTTGGCATCTTGCAGAGGTTCGTGCACATGCCAACGCAGTTCGCCTCTTCCAAAAACCTAAAGTTTTACCGAAAAAAGCAGTAGATTAACAAACTTCTCTAGTTAACCTCCAAAATTTTTATAAAAACTTGAAGACATTTCTATAAAATATGCCAAAAGGGCATGAAAAACAAAGGTATACCTGCATTTTGTTATGTGGACAACATTCCTCTCTTTTTTCCCTTCAAACTCCGACTCTCTTACCTTCAAAATAGTTTTAGTTAGTTAATTAATGGCAAACCCGATACACAAGACTCCCGCATGCACAGGGTCCGGGCGTGTCAGGCCAACTTGGGCATGATGTACGCATCTTACCCTCTATTTTTTCCAATTAAGAGACTATTTTCATGACTCAAATCCCATGACTTACAGGTCACATGACAACAACCTTACAGTTGCTTCAAGGTCTATCACTTAATTAGCTTATTAGTAATTACAATAATACATAAATCCACATTTGATTCGTAGGTCTGAGACTGGTTATTTTTACTTTGGACTTGCTATCGAGGTATGTATCTAGTTTCGTTTACACCGAATTCAGTAAAAATATATGCTTGATTACACAAGTGCCCTTAATTTTTTTAAAAGATACAAAAATACATGTATCTAGGGGTGTAAACGAGCCAAGCCGGCTCGCAAGCTACTCGAGATCGGTTCGAAAAAAACTCGAATCGAGCCGAGCTTAAACGAGCTCAAGCCCAAGCTCGAGCTCATATCATGGCTCGTTTACTAAACGAGCTCGAGCCCAAGCTTTAGACATCGAGCTCGATCCGGCTCGCGAGCCTAAACGAGCTTTTTGTTTTATATAATTTTTTATTTACATATTAAATATATATAAACATATATTTACATAAATTGTACTATTATATATTATTATGATAAAAAATAATTAAATAATCTATATTATGTTATATATAGATATTTTGATTATAAAAAATATAAGAGTAATAAATAAAAAATAAGAATTTAATAATTTAACAATAAACGAGCCGAGCTCGAGCCTGATATTTTTTTACGAGCCGAGCTCGAGCTCGAGCTTTCTAAAACTAAAACGAGCCGAGCTCGAGCTTCAGCGAGCTCGGGCTCGGCTCGGCTCGTTTACACCCCTACATGTATCTATCTATATTTATGATAAATCAAAGATTTGATTCGTCACTTTAGAATATTCCAAAATGTTTTTAGCCAGATTTGATTTTTAAATAAAAAAAAAAAAGAGAAAACCAGACATATACTTGAATGACCTATGAAATAGTTTCACTATGTAAATTTGACCTTAATGACAAAAGTTAAGTACTTAGGTGGCCTCCGCATACATTATCCTTTTATCAAATCCTAACAAAGAATCATTTAATTTGATTAAATACTTGTATTTAACTAGAAATTGCACTTGATAGTAGTTATTTTCGGATAGTAAACCGCGAGCCCTACCTCACTCGAACCCACGAGCCACCGAAATGCAACCGTAGTAAACATGGCGAAAAACTCCCTTGTAAACTTTGTTTGGGGTAACATACTCATCTGCTTAATCTAAGATACAAACACAATGAATACAATAAGAAGTAAAGCTAGTGATATCAAACCGTTTTACATATAAATCATAAAACAGTCGATATGGGTTGTGTTTTATATCAAACGGGTCAAAACATGTACTTTCAACCTAAACCATATTATTTTAAATCATACTTGACAACAAGGTGTTGGTGGGCCGGTCAACCCACCCGCCCGGTTTTATATAAAAGAATTATCTGTTTTGACCTGAACCCATTTTTATTCTTTTACGGTACTTTAACAAAATATAGAAAAACTTGCCATGGAGAGTGTAAAACCAGGGACAGCTTTCTCAAGAACCTTAAGAACAAATGCGCGCTGTTCGCTCGCGCTTAACTCCCGAAACACTGCTGCTGAAACCGTCACGATCCCCTTGTACCCGGGCGTGTCGGCTTTCATCCCTGCAGTGAAATATTTACATCAACAGTTTATTCTAATGGTTAGAAAACTGGATTTAAATGAAAGGTAAAACAAGTAAAAAGTAGAAAACCGAACCTGCGGTTTCTTGGACCGCTTTAGAGAGGTGAGCAATGGCGAGACTCTCGAGCCAGTTGTCGTGATAAACGGTCTTTGATGAGGCGGGTGTATCGTTGTTGTTTGTTGCGGTTTTAAGACTGTGATCATTGTTATCTTTGGTAGAAACAGAAGAGGGTGGGATCATGAGGGACAGAGTGGAAGGACGGTGTTTGTGTGGCGGTTTCCGGTGAGATCTCGCCGGAAATGATAATATTCTCGCCGGAGATAAGTGTATGGTGGTTCCCATACTACTGGAGAGATGTTAGAGAGAGAGAAGATTGAAGTAGTAAAAGTTGGCACTTTGCAGCCAGCTTTGCATATTTGTCTTTAACATGACATTATATAGTGTTTGATAGTTTTAAAAGATTATTAAATTTTCAGAAAATTTAATAAAAATATTAAGCATCCAAAAAATCTATGTTTTTCTTTTTGTCCATTAGAACGTGTCACCTATAAGCTTTCTGGGTCCGTCAGATGATAATAGCATCACTTATATTGCAGCTTACGCGGCAAGTAGACTTTATAAAACCTATCTGGTAAAGTATAATATGTTCTTTTATATTTTATCTTAAATACACGGCTTGTTTTAATCAAATAATCGAACCAAAACAAGGTTAACCGGAAAAATGATCGAACGAAAAGGTTCATACGTGAAGAACTCAAATTTAATATAGAAAACCTAACATATCACATGACACACATGACTTAACAACCTCATATCAACAAAAATTCAAACTACAAATATAGAAATCGAAAGAATGAAACAAGCCGAATTTTATGGTTTGAACTGACTTTTTATTTTGTTTAATTCCTTAAAGTTAATTACACCGTTGGTTCCTGTGATACGTTTATATTGCAAGTATTGTTAACAACCTCATATCAACAAAAATTCAAACTACAAATATAGAAATCGAAAGAATGAAACAAGCCGAATTTTATGGTTTGAACTGACTTTTTATTTTGTTTAATTCCTTAAAGTTAATTACACCGTTGGTCCCTGTGATACGTTTATATTGCAAGTATTGTTTCAACTTATTAGAAATTACATTTTTTGTCTTAACCATTGCCAAATCAGAGTATTCACATCAGGTTATTTATCCATATCATTATAATTACATTAAAAATTACTATATTTCTTTTTTTTTCAATTATACAATACATTTTTATACTTTAATCATTATTATTTTTTTCTCCTCCACTCAAAATCACTTTTAAACATATTAAAAAAATTATAGAGGTTGACTTCTCAAATACATATATATAAACAATAACATTTTCTTTTTTTTAATTTACAACCAATGTTTTCAAAACCGGATAGGACGTCGAACCGGACGTCTTACTGGTTTGGTGGTCGGACCAGTCGGACCGCTTGGACCGGATTTAACTATATTTATATATATTTATATATGTAATTAAATATAAGTAATTTATATATGATTTATATTATAGTTATATATAAAATTTAAATATATTTGTATATCCAACGTACTAATTTATGATTTAACACTCCGTTTTTACTAATTAAAATCAAAAAAAAATTACCAAAAACCGGTCTGGTTTCCCGGTCCGACCAACGGTTCGGGACGAACCGACCGGTTCGTCCTCTCAAAACCGAATCATAGCAGACCGAACCGGCCACCAGACCGATCCCCGGTCGAACCGGCAGGTCCGATCCGGTCTCCAAAATATTGTTTACAACCATTCAATAAAATATAAATAAACACTCACATGAATAAAGAACCAATACTCTCATTTTAAAATTTTTAAAAAGAAATAATCAATTGTGGGGATCCGTATGGAGCTCGTATCCACAAAAATTCCAACCTTTGATATAGAATATGACGAATGAAACAAGCCGATTTTAATGGTTTGAACTGAGTTTTTATTTCTTTTAATTCTTTTTGTTGTACTAAAAATATTAAAATAACTCTTTTCGTTTTTCTAGGATCCAAACGTACTCACAAGATATAGCATTTGAGAGAAAAGACAAACCTACAATATGGAGATTAAAATGCCAACAAAAGTGTCTTAACATATTCAAGAGCACAATCTAGGATTATGTCATGTACATAAATCCTACAGCCTATAACATTAGAACATGAAAACTACAATACCACATGAATCTTTGCTACAATCAAAAGTCAACATAAGAAATAAGTTAAACGGGTCAAACACGATGTTTAAACAGCTAAAAAAGACTCATTCCTTTGTGGTTTTGTTAATGAGTGACTTGTGAATGTGAGGAATGACACCACCTCCAGCAATGGTTCCTTTGATCAGAGTGTCGAGTTCTTCATCACCACGGATCGCGAGCTGCAAATGCCTTGGCGTGATCCTTTTCACTTTTAAATCTTTGCTGGCATTCCCAGCTAATTCAAGCACCTCAGCTGTTAGGTACTCAAGAATCGCAGCAGAGTAAACAGCAGCAGTGGCCCCCACTCGCCCGTGAGCTGAAGTTCTTGATTTCAGATGGCGGTGAATCCTCCCTACTGGGAACTGAATTATCGTATCAAAAATAGCTTATATTAAACTTTTGTTTATCATTCTACACAAACCAACTAATGATATAGACTGGCACAAGAGATGGCAAAATTAGCAAGTTCTTTAACTATCACAAGTTATAACTTCACAAATAATAATAAATATGACAAAATTTGAAAGTTTTGTAACAGATCAAAACATATAATTTTGGTACAAACTGACACCTGTTCACAATAGGTTGATGGAGAACATTTTTTGTCTATTATACTCTTATCAAATATTTTGTGTTTATTATTAGAATATATTACTACAATAGCAATCTAAAAGTTCAAAAAAGGCAATTTGGTAGATTGTGTTTATTATTAGAATATATAACTACAGTCCGATCAATTTCCAACTCATTAGAAAGTTTGGCTTCTTTTGTGTGTAACTATTTTTTATTTCACTAATTTAAAGCTATAAAGATATAATATAACCCAGATTTATTTGTTTCTAACTAAATTACTAAATAGACCAAAATGCCACCATAAACAGACATTATCTATAGTTAACAATTTAAATGATTAATTTTCTCAGGTTCGAATAGTATTTTCCTGGTACGGAGAGTGTTCATATCTTGAAGTTTGAGTGTAACAATATCTTCAAGCTCAACTTGTTCGCACAATCTTCATTTGTTCAGGATAATTTATAATGTGTTATGTTTGAATCATATTCTTGAAGACTGTCCACTTAACTACAATTGTTGTGTAAACAAGTTCACAAAAGTTGTCTTATTGATTGTGGTGTCAAACAAGAAAAGCTAGTATCATTTTATAACAAACAATAGCAAAATGGTAGCAGGCAAAGTAGATATATCATATAATTATATTGGCATAATAAGTTTATACTCGTGTGTAGTTCCAAAGTTCACATCTTTCCCATTCATAAAGCAAACCACAAGGGTAATTGTACTTTTTATTGCTAATGTGAAGAAAGAAAACAAATACAAAATCTTTAGTGTGCACCTTTAGGGGGACTTCAAGCTACAAATTAAGCAACAATGAAACCAATGAATATTAAACTTTATGTGGACTCATTAATGTGTGGCTTTATGCCTAACCTTAAATACACTCTAATGTAGCTGTATACACATGTATAACCATTTGTGCCGCTAAAATTATCTCCAAAATATCTCTAATTTGGATGAATACCCAATTTGTGTATAACCATTTGTGGGCTTATACGTAAAAGAACACAAATACATCACTCCGGTAAAACCCACACACGTACATGCATCATGTCTCATGCTTTACTGTTCTTTTTTTAAAGGGATTTACAAGATACTTAATTTTTCTTTTTTTTATTTTAACATTACATATACTATTGGTTAACATCACATCTAACAATAAAAAAGTTAAAATAACACATTGGTCTGCAAACAGCATTGACAAACACAGCCAACAACTCAGAGATCTTTTAGATACCAATGCTTTGAGCATTGGCCCCACCTATGATGATTAACCCACTACTAAGCTGCTCTTTGCAACAGTTAACAGCATACTAATCACATTTAGCAACAATGAACACTGCACATAACACCATTTACCAAAAACAAAAGCATTCAACAAACTCATGGATTAAATTCACAAAACACTTACTCAACAAGTGCTTACAGTCAAACCATCCATCTGAAATTTAATCACCAAATTAAAATTATATATTACCCTAATTCATCTTAATCTTTGAAACAAAACTGATTCAACCTCATCCAAACATATTAAAACTAAAAAGATCAAAAAACTTACAACTATCAAAATCAAAAAATTCAGCAAACAAAAACTTAAAAGAAGGTCAAATAATATCAAACCTGTAAACCAGCTCTAGCAGATCTTGAAATAGGTCTCTTCTTATCTTTATCCTTGTTATTAGCTGCAGCTGCAGGTGTTTTTCCCGCCAACAAACCCTTCCCACCTTTTCCCGCCATTTTCCGACCTAAAAATGAAACAAACAATCAATCTCTTCACAAATCCTGACATACGATACATAAATCATCGTTCGTTACTGTGAAAATCACATAATGAACACATGTTTGATTCATATGAAACCCTAATACGAGATCTGAGTGTATGACAAGTGAATTCAACATGAAATACGAAATCAAATCAAGATCTGGTAGTAAACAACAAAGAAAAACACTAGCGATTTACGATTAACATGAAGAAATGATCGAAATGTTACCTGAGAAGATTGTAAGACTGAAGGATGAACAATAGCTGTAGGATAAGAAGATCAACTGTGGATATATAGATCCGATGAAAGTATTTATGAGTCTGTGAAAATTGAGCGGAATTGCTTTTTGGATTCAAAGTTTTTGAGATCTACGCGATTTGGCGGTAACAATTGAATCGAGATTTCAAAATTTTTGGTTTGAATTTGTTGATGAATGAAATCAATTGTCATCTGAAGAACACACAGTGAGTTCCATGAAGAAAGCCCACCACTTAATCCAGCCCAGTAGCCCGTATTATTATTATCTCTAATGGGCCTCAAGATTACGAACTTATTTGCAAATACATCGGAATATCGGCTGGTTTTGGGTATAAGAAAACTTAATAAGATAAAACTACAAATTAGTGTAAGTGTTTGCTCCGGTTACTTCTAACTTGACTTGATTATAGTCGCGACATCAAAAACTCTGGATCCGTCACTGGGGGCACTACTGTGACACATGAGACGATGCACCCAGGGTACCTATAGGTAGAGGTGGGCATAAAAACCGGGTTCAGACCCGACCCGGACCCGGGTACGGGTAGTACCCGATGGGAGGCATACCCGGGTTGGACCCGTTTAAACCCGTAGGGTTGGAACCGGGTTTAGTTTTTGAGCTTTTTAGCGAACCCGACCCGAACCTGACCCGACCAGAACCGAACCCGACCCGACCCGAACCCGACCCGGTTTTAAACCCGATATTGAACCCGGTATTGGACATAAAAACAAGAAAAGAAAAGAAAAAAAAACTATACCCGGTATTAGACTGTCACACCCCACTAAAACGGGGCCTAAGGTGACCGATTGGCACAGTCTTACAGCGGTAAGCTTACATATATATATTAATAGAATCCATTTTTACAATGTCGAGTAACACTAAATTTCACTAGGTACAAAAGTAGACTATAAGATAAGCTAAAATCTAATCTTCATAATAAGTCTTCTAAAACACCTTCAAAACTCCTCAAGATATTAGGATCATCAAAGACTTCAAAATTCTTCACACTTTACTCTACTACCACCAAGTAATTAGAGAGTAAGGCGTCTACGGGTTTCCTGAAATACATGCTCAAAATATACGTCAGCATAAAGCCGGTGAGTTCATGATATAGACACAAAAATCTTCACACGGTGTATTATAAATTAAGTTGTACACAAATCAAATCTGGTTCAATGGTTTTACTACCAAAAGAATCTTCGTTAACATATATATCACATTCGAGTGAGAGTTCACTAAGAAGCACATCGAACGCTTGCAATCCAGCCAAATATAATAGGTACCGACTATACGTATATATATCCCGAGCAATTCATGCTTAATGATTTGTCAACATACAATTAATAAGAATAATACACCTTAAAAATCATTTTAACTCAATAATCATCATTAGCATATATTCAACTCCAAAAACAAGTAAAAAGGAGAATTAGATCATGAAAACTCACCTGTACTAAGACAAGTACTTGATTCTTTTGCTCCTCAAGTAAAAGACGACTAACGGATCAACCTATAATAACAATCATATTTGTATCCTTAGATTCTAATGACCCGATTACTTGATTTTTAGATTCTATACAAATAAACTTATGGTACTACTTAAAACTAAAATATATATATGAAACAAAAATACTCTATAAATAAAACTTGAGAGTTCATAAACTTGGTTATATTTAACCAAACATTAACCTTCTGATCAAAATGATATCCATTGATATTTCAAAACTACCATAAAGTTTTATAATTGTGCTTATAAGCCTGAATAAAGGTTCTAATAAAATCATAATTTCACAAACTAATTTGTTAACCTTATTGTCCAAATACACGAACACCATTTGAATATGATGACCCAATTTCTATAGTTATCTTCTTATGAATTTGTCTAATGATCCAGTAATCTATAAATATATTTTTATCTTCCTTGAAACTAATAATAACCATAAGTATTTGAATCAAATACTTACCCAGCTAACTTCTTGAATGATCCAAATTGAAGCCCTGATGTAGTCTCCTTTGATTCAGCCTTAAAAGATGATGATGATGATCTGTAAATTTGCTTCTGTTCCTCTACTTTCACCAATTTAAGAAAGAGCTTAAAGTTACAAATTTTTAGTGTGGATTACCTCCCTTCTTCTAGAGATTTTGATTTTGTCAACTGCATAAAATCAGAAATCCCTACTAATTTCAATCCCAAATATCTCATGTGAATCAAAGTAATATCAACTTATGATTTCTGTTGAATAAAATTGCTTACCAATGAAGAAGATGAGATGAAATCTCTATTCCTTTATGCTTGATCGATGTACACACCCAAAATCAGTGATTCAAAGATGAACACTTGAAGATAATTGTTGATTCTCCCGTGTTTGCTACTTATCTGAGTCGTCAAACCACCAACACCATAGATTTGCAGGTTTGAATCATTCCATCAGCTTCCTTCAGCACTCAAATTCGCAAATTCTTCCTGTTCCTATCTTTGTTTAGACCAAAAGAGCTTCAATTGAAGATTAAACTGAATGCTGGTGTTGTTTTTAAGAAGAGATCGATGGTTAACAGCTGGATTCAAGAGTTCCCCAAGTGTTTCTCATAGGCTTGAAACGTGGCAAACAGATGGGAAGAAGTGTCGATGGTTTAGAAACGTGGAACCCTAGTTTTATTTGCTGGATGATGAAGTTATATAATTTGACAAAAATAACCCCTCAACATGTATTTTTATTATTTTAGGGGTCTAACTTTTGGGTATTACAAATCTACCCCCGTTAAACAAAATTTCGTCCTCGAAATTTAGTGTTGACTAAACAAATGAGGATACTTTTCCTTCATTTCATCTTCTCGTTCCCATGTTGTCTCTGGTCCTCGACGAGAATTCCATTTTACTTTTACTAAAGGTATTTTATTCTTTCTTAATTTTCTAATTTGTTTGTCGATTATCTCTGAGGGTTCTTCAACAAAATTTAATTTGTCATTAACCTGAATATCTTTTAATGGTATGACTAGTGACTCATCAGGCAAACACTTCCTAAGATTCGACACATGAAATGTGTCATGAATCTTACTTAGCTCATCAGGCAACTTCAAGCGATAAGCCACTGCTCCAATTCTGGCAATTATTTCGAATGGTCCAATATAACGAGGACCCAATTTACCCTTTTTGTCAAAACGAATGATACATTTCCAAGGTGATACTTTAAGCATAACTTTATCTCCTACTTGGAATTCCAAAGGTTTTCTTCTTCGATCAGCATAACTTTTCTGTCGATCTTGTGCAACCTTTAATCTTTCTTTAATCTGTATTATCTTATCAGTTGTCTCCTGAATGATCTCAGGACCTGATAGCTGACTTTCACCAACTTCGGTCCAACACACTGGAGTTCTACATTTCCTCCCATAGAGTGCTTCGTAAGGTGCAGCTTTTATACTTGTGTGATAACTATTATTGTATGAGAATTCGATTAAAGGTAAATGTTCATCCCAGTTACCACCAAAGTCTATCACACAAGCTCTTAATATATCTTCTAATGTCTGAATTGTTCGCTCACTTTGTCCATCTGTTTGTGGATGATAAGCCGTACTAAGGTTTACTCGAGTTCCCATCTCACGTTGGAAGCTTTTCCAAAATCTAGATGTGAAACGACTGTCTCTATCAGAAACAATGGAGATTGGCCCTCCATGTTTTGACACAATTTCATTGACATAGATTTTAGCTAACTTTTCCATTTTGAAATCTTCCCGTATTGGAAGAAAATGAGCTGATTTTGTCAATCTATCGATAATAACCCCGATTGTATCGTACCCTCATCTTGTTCGTGGGAGCTTCGTTACAAAATCCATTGTAATCTTATCCCATTTCCAAATAGGAATTTCAAGTTGTTGCAAATTACCAGAGGGTTTCTGATGTTCAGCCTTAACTTGTGAGCATGTTAAGCACTTCTCTACATATTGTGCAATTGATCTTTTCATTCCCGGCCACCAAATATCACTTTTCAAATTTTTTATACATCTTATGGCTTCCAGGATGCATTAAATATTTAGACTTATGAGCTTCACTTAATACTAGATCTTGCAATCCTCCATGATTCGGAGTCCACATCCTACCGTTAAGTCTTAAGATTCCATCATTCTCAGTTGCCAATAATTTTACTCTTCCGATCATTCTTTCCTTTTTAATCATTTCATCTTGAAGAGCTCGTTGTTGTGATTCTTTTATTTGGTTAAGTAAACTTGTTTTCACATCTAACCTCATAGCACGAATTCTTATTGGTTTTATTCTTTCCTTTCGACTTAACGCATCTGCAACAACATTTGCCTTTCCTGGATGATATCGAATTTCACAATCATAATCATTCAAAAGCTCCATCCATCTCCGTTGTCTCATGTTAAGCATCTTTTGGTTGAAGATGTGTTGGAGGCTCTTATGGTCCGTGTAAATTATACACTTAGTTCCATATAGGTAATGCCTCCAAATTTTTAAAGCAAAAATCATTGCACCAAGTTCTAGATCATGTGTGGTGTAATTTTTCTCGTGTACTTTTAATTGTATTGATGCATATGCAATTACTTTACCTTTCTGCATCAAAACACATTTAAGACCACTACGAGAGGCATCACAGTAACCACAAAATCCTCAGTTCCTTTTGGTAATGCTAGGACTGGAGCACTACTGAGTCTTTCCTTTAAAATCTTAAATGCCTCCTCTTGTCTTTCTCCCCACTCAAATTTCACGGACTTTTGTGTTAATTTGGTTAAAGGGGTAGCAATTTTGGAGAAGTCTTGAATAAATCTTATGTAATATCCTGCTAATCCCAAGAAACTACGAATTTCAGTAGGCGTTTTCGGAACTTCCCATTTTGTGATCGCCTCAACCTTAGTAGGATCGACTTGAATACCATGCTCGCTGATTACATGACCAAGGAATTGGACCTTTCTCATCCAAAATTCACAATTTGAAAATTTTGCATAAAGCTTCTCTTTTCTTAATAATTCCATAATTGATCGAAGATGTTGTTCATGATCTTCTTTGTTCTTTGAATAAATAAGTATGTCGTCAATGAAGACAATACCAAATTTATCTAAATATGGCTTGCAAATTCTATTCATCAAGTCCATGAAAGTCGCCGTGCATTCGTTAGTCCAAATGGCATAACGAGGAATTCATAGTGTCCATACCTAGTTCTAAATGTCGTCTTAGGTATGTCACTCTGTCTGACTTTTAATTGGTGATAACCTGACCGAAGATCTATTTTGGAGAAATAACTTGAGCCTTGAAGCTGATCGAACAAGTCATCAATTCGAGGTAACGGGTATTTATTCTTAATTGTGACTTTGTTTAAATCTCTGTAATCAATGCACATTCGCATTGACCCATCTTTCTTCTTCACAAATAAGACACGAGCTCCCCAAGGTGATGTGCTTGGACGTATAAATTCTTTATCTAACAATTCTTGTAAATGTTCTCGCAATTCTTGCATTTCTGTTGGAGCTAAACGATACGGTGCTTTAGCAATGGGTGCGGTTCCGGGCATCAAGTCAATTCCAAATTCGACTTGTCGATCTGGTGGTAGACCAGGTAAGTCCTCTGGAAATACTTCTGGATAGTTGGCAACTACTGGAACATTCTCCATTTTCCTTTCTTGTTCCGCCACCATCACGTAGGCCATGTACGCAATGCATCCTTTTCTCAAACATTTATTAGCCTTAATCAATGAAATTATACTACTAGAGCTCCTTGGACGGTCACCTCGAATAGTAATTCGTTTGCCATCAGGTGAGTAAAGTTCTACAATCTTTTTATCACATATAATTCGAGCTCGGTTAGCAGTCAACCAGTCCATTCCTAGAACTACATCAAAACCACCTAATTCCATAGGTAAAAGTTCTACTGTGAATTGGTTGTTGCTTAAGCTAATAGTGCAATCCTTTATTATATCAAGAATCTTAATCTCTTCACCATTAGCAGTTTCAACTATAAAAGCTTTTTCTAACTTTTGGACATTTTTATTCAAATAAGGAGCGAAAGTAATAGATACGAAACTTCTATTTGCACCCGAATCAAATAAAACACTAGCATAGATATTATTAACAAGAAAAGAACCGTTAATAACGTCATCAGCTGCATGAGCCTCTTTAGTATTCATAACAAAAGCACGAGTGTTACCACGTGTTTGCTTCTCACCACCCTTGAATCCCGATGTTCCTTGTTACAATTTCGGACAATTAGGACGAACATGTCCCTTGTCACCACATTCAAAACATGTTAGAGATTCAGTACAATCTCTAGCAATATGACCTTTCTTGGAGCATTTGTAACAAACTTGGGAACCACATTCTCCTAAATGGTGCTTGTTACATTTCCTGCATCTTGGTCGGTTATCATTAAATCCTCTTTTCTGTTGTTTAAATCCAAATTTCTTTCCACTCCTTTTATCTTCCCATTTTCTTTTATAACTAGACTTGTAGTCCTTTGAATCTCTAACTCGAATTAATTCTTCTGTTAGCTCACCTGCCAATTCCACAGCTGACTCTAAAGTATTAGGTTTTCCACCTCTGATTGTTCCCCTGATTTCAGGTACTAAACCCCAGATATAGAGATTAATTTGTTGAGATTCTTATTGAACTTGATGAGGAACTAGCCTTGACAGTTCATTAAATCTCGTGGTATATTCCCGGTGACCCGTTCCTACCATTTCCAGTTTAAGAAATTCTGTCTCCAACTTCTCCACTTCATATCTTGGGCAGAATTTTCCCATAACTAACTTTTTAAATTCTTCCCACTTCATATTGTTTACTGCATTCTTTTCTTTGTTTTGCATAATATTCTTCCACCAACTGTGAGCTTCTTTCTTAAATGATTGTGCTGCAAATCGAACATTATCTTTTTCATTATAGTCACAAATATTTAATACCGACTCTATCTCATCCAACCATCTAAGATCTTCAGTAGCACCTTTTTCACCGGTAAAGTCATCTGGTTTACATGACTTGAAGATTTTATAACTACACCCCTTCTTGTCTTCTTCATCAAGATTAATCACTTCAGGTTTATTCTGTTTATTACCGACATTCTTGTGTTTTACAATGTTAGTGTTGCTTCCTTCATTGTCACTGTGACGATCTTTTTCTCGTGACTCATGTTGAGTGTGAGATTTGCTTATTTTAGTGTTCCTGGAATATTCTTCGTTGTTCTTAGAATTCGCAAACACGGCTGCAATTTCTTCAACAATCATTTTTCTTAACTGCCTTCTTTGTAATTCTGAATCTGAAATAGTTTTCTCTGAATCATGTTTGGAATGAGTGGAAACCAATTTATCATGGCCCTTATCGTTCGCTTTTTCCTTACCTTTATTTTTCTTGGAAGGTCCGTCCTTATTGACATCATCAAAAGGGCGAGTACTTGACTTAGACATTTTCCTAAAAATAAAAGAAACATTACTAATGTTTTTACTTCATGTTTTGACTATATACCTTTAGTTTTAAGAATCTTATACTTATTGCATATCTAGAATTCTTCAATCTAAATATATGGACTTAATTTTGTAATCGTTTAACACTTTCTCTCTCTTTCGGGTATTAATAACATTAGTAACATAACAATACTGCTTCATACAAAACATACTTATCATACCAAGGTAATTTAAAATAAAAGAGTACAATATTAAGATAAAACATACAAAGGAAATAACACTGAAAATAAACGATTACATCATTACTTATTTATTTTATTTTTTCCTAGATTTTTCAGCCTTCTCCCATTGTTCCTTGTACCAATCTCTTTCTCTTTCCATAGATTGTGTACGGGACCGAATCTCAGCTAGTTCTAATAGATCTATATGAGAACCAGATAACCGACGGGTAGGATCACATGCATAATCAAAACTAGATGATCCCGAATATGAGCTCCTTGGTGGCTCATAGTAGGGAGGGTATACCGGATACTGTGGAAAATGAGGATAGGGTGCGTATGGGGGGTACATGGGGTACGGTTGATAAGGTGACGGTGGTGAAGGATAATAGGTAGGAGCTACAAGTGGGGGTAATGGTGGGGCATACGATTCCATACGGCTACGACGAAGAGCTGCCTTCATCATTTCCTCTTCAGAGGAGAATCCATGCACAACACCATAATAGTCTAGTTGAGGCTCATATGGTTTTGGCTCCTTTTTATACGGGTATTTAGGTTCTAATTGACCTATGGGTTTCTGAGCTCTAGAAGAACGCTCGTCATGATCAACCGTCATCGGCTCTGACTCGTCAGGGCCATCATCATCTGCTTCATTCTCAATTGGGTTCTCAGCAGGCTCCTCTTCCTCCTCCTCCTCTTCATCTTCTTCTTCTGGATCATCATTTTCGTCTGAAGATGCATGTTGTGGCAACTCATTGGGCACCTTGATCTTAATTGTAGTACCAGGTCGAACAGATTGTCTAGGGGTTCTTGTAGACTTACTACTATTTGCTTTCATAAATTTCCAAAATTTCATGGTTGGGGATGGGGATTTTGGTTTTGGTGCCGAAGGCATATAAGTGACATATCCTGACAAATCGGGTGACAAGTCAGGTTCATCAGCCAATTGAGTTAGTGGGATCTCCTGATGATTCGTCATTGGTTTTAGGTGACGATGATTTACCGCGTTTGAATAAAAACCCAACACCTTTACCTTTTCCGTGACGTTCCATTCCTGAAATACAAGTAGATGTTAAAGCTTAATCATACTTAATGTTTTGCACTACACCTTAAGCTTCTAATCCTACAAATCAATACTTAAAGGATTATATTCTACGGTTAAAGCTTAGAGTTCTACATGAACCCTAATTCGCTAAAACCTTTGGCTCTGATACCAACCTATCACACCCCACTAAAACGGGGCCTAAGGTGACCGATTGGCACAGTCTTACAGCGGTAAGCTTACATATATATATTAATAGAATCCATTTTTACAATGTCGAGTAACACTAAATTTCACTAGGTACAAAAGTAGACTATAAGATAAGCTAAAATCTAATCTTCATAATAAGTATTCTAAAACACCTTCAAAACTCCTCAAGATATTAGGATCATCAAAGAACTTCAAAATTCTTCACACTTTACTCTACTACCACCAAGTAATTAGAGAGTAAGGCGTCTACGGGTTTCCTGAAATACATGCTCAAAATATACGTCAGCATAAAGCCGGTGAGTTCATGATATAGACACAAAAATCTTCACACGGTGTATTATAAATTAAGTTGTACACAAATTAAATCTGGTTTAATGGTTTTACTACCAAGAGAACCTTCGTTAACATATATATCACATTCGAGTGAGAGTTCACTAAGAAGCACATTGAACGCTTGCAATCCAGCCAAATATAATAGGTGCCGACTATACGTATATATATCCCGAGCAATTCATGCTTAATGATTTGTCAACATACAATTAATAAGAATAATACACCTTAAAAATCATCTTAACTCAATAATCATCATTAGCATATATTCAACTCCAAAAACAAGTAAAAAGGAGATTTAGATCATGAAAACTCACCTGTACTAAGACGAGTACTTGATTCTTTTGCTCCTCAAGTAAAAGACGACTAACGGATCAACCTATAATAACAATCATATTTGTATCCTTAGATTCTAATGACCCGATTACTTGATTTTTAGATTCTATACAAATAAACTTATGGTACTACTTAAAACTAAAATATATATATGAAACAAAAATACTCTATAAATAAAACTTGAGAGTTCATAAACTTGGTTATATTTAACCAAACATTAACCTTCTGATCAAAATGATATCCATTGATATTTCAAAACTACCATAAAGTTTTATAATTGTGCTTATAAGCCTGAATAAAGGTTCTAATAAAATCACAATTTCACAAACTAATTTGTTAACCTTATTGTCCAAATACACGAACACCATTTGAATATGATGACCCAATTTCTATAATTATCTTCTTATGAATTTGTCTAATGATCCAATAATCTATAAATATATTTTTATCTTCCTTGAAACTAATAATAACCATAAGTATTTGAATCAAATACTTACCCAGCTAACTTCTTGAATGATCCAAATTGAAGCCCTGATGTAGTCTCCTTTGATTCAGCCTTAAAAGATGATGATGATGATCTGTAAATTTGCTTCTGTTCCTCTACTTTCACCAATTTAAGAAAGAGCTTAAAGTTACAAATTTTTAGTGTGGATTACCTCCCTTCTTCTAGAGATTTTGATTTTGTCAACTGCATAAAATCAGAAATCCTTTCTGATTTCAATCCCAAATATCTCATGTGAATCAAAGTAATATCAACTTATGATTTCTGTTGAATAAAATTGCTTACCAATGAAGAAGATGAGATGAAATCTCTATTCCTTTATGCTTGATCGATGTACACACCCAAAATCAGTGATTCAAAGATGAACACTTGAAGATAATTGTTGATTCTCCCGTGTTTGCTACTTATCTGAGTCGTCAAACCACCAACACCATAGATTTGCAGGTTTGAATCATTCCATCAGCTTCCTTCAGCACTCAAATTCGCAAATTCTTCCTGTTCCTATCTTTGTTTAGACCAAAAGAGCTTCAATTGAAGATTAAACTGAATGCTGGTGTTGTTTTTAAGAAGAGATCGATGGTTAACAGCTGGATTCAAGAGTTCCCCAAGTGTTTCTCATAGGCTTGAAACGTGGCAAACAGATGGGAAGAAGTGTCGATGGTTTAGAAACGTGGAACCCTAGTTTTATTTGCTGGATGATGAAGTTATATAATTTGACAAAAATAACCCCTCAACATGTATTTTTATATTCAACTCCAAAAACAAGTAAAAAGGAGATTTAGATCATGAAAACTCACCTGTACTAAGACGAGTACTTGATTCTTTTGCTCCTCAAGTAAAAGACGACTAACAGATCAACCTATAATAACAATCATATTTGTATCCTTAGATTCTAATGACCCGATTACTTGATTTTTAGATTCTATACAAATAAACTTATGGTACTACTTAAAACTAAAATATATATATGAAACAAAAATACTCTATAAATAAAACTTGAGAGTTCATAAACTTGGTTATATTTAACCAAACATTAACCTTCTGATCAAAATGATATCCATTGATATTTCAAAACTACCATAAAGTTTTATAATTGTGCTTATAAGCCTGAATAAAGGTTCTAATAAAATCACAATTTCACAAACTAATTTGTTAACCTTATTGTCCAAATACACGAACACCATTTGAATATGATGACCCAATTTCTATAGTTATCTTCTTATGAATTTGTCTAATGATCCAGTAATCTATAAATATATTTTTATCTTCCTTGAAACTAATAATAACCAAAAGTATTTAAATCAAATACGTACCCAGCTAACTTCTTGAATGATCCAAATTGAAGCCCTGATGTAGTCTCCTTTGATTCAGCCTTAAAAGATGATGATGATGATCTGTAAATTTGCTTCTGTTCCTCTACTTTCACCAATTTAAGAAAGAGCTTAAAGTTACAAATTTTTAGAGTGGATTACCTCCCTTCTTCTAGAGATTTTGATTTTGTCAACTGCATAAAATCAGAAATCCTTTCTGATTTCAATCCCAAATATCTCATGTGAATCAAAGTAATATCAACTTATGATTTCTGTTGAATAAAATTGCTTACCAATGAAGAAGATGAGATGAAATCTCTATTCCTTTATGCTTGATCGATGTACACACCCAAAATCAGTGATTCAAAGATGAACACTTGAAGATAATTGTTGATTCTCCCGTGTTTGCTACTTATCTGAGTCGTCAAACCACCAACACCATAGATTTACAGGTTTGAATCATTCCATCAGCATTCAAATTCGCAAATTCTTCCTGTTCCTATCTTTGTTTAGACCAAAAGAGCTTCAATTGAAGATTAAACTGAATGCTGGTGTTGTTTTTAAGAAGAGATCGATGGTTAACAACTGGATTCAAGAGTTCCCAAGTGTTTCTCATAGGCTTGAAACGTGGCAAACAGATGGGAAGAAGTGTCGATGGTTTAGAAACGTGGAACCCTAGTTTTATTTGCTGGATGATGAAGTTATATAATTTGACAAAAATAACCCCTCAACATGTATTTTTATTATTTTAGGGGTCTAACTTTTGGGTATTACATACACCCGGTTCCGAACCCGACCCTACCCTACCGGGTATGGCGGGTAGGGTTTTCAAGTAAGTGAACCCGACCCGGGTTCGTATCCGGGTTCACCAATACCCGGGTACAAAAAAACCCGATTGGGCCAACCCGGTTTGAACCCGGTTTTGGGTATGGCCCAAAACCCGGTTTGCCCATCTCTACCTATAGGTACCTGATGTACTGCCTGCTTCCCGGCCCATCCACTCTTATGTTTATGTGATCTAAAGTCATGAGCTAGCTTCTTAAATGTTAAGGTATGACGTGTATTTTTAGTTAAACTAATAGTTTATTGGCTAAACGAGCTTCTTGACGAGCAAATCATCCTTTTTTTATTGTTCATGGTTTATTTCACATTTATTAAGGAACGCGCATATATTATCTTCATGTCGACTATCAATGTCTCTCTCCATGAATAATCATCATCTTTTATGATGTAAATAGTTGTGAATGATTTGAGAAAATGGGTGTGAACGTTTGCTTAGTAACGTTGTGAATACACAACCCGTTTAAGATCAACCGGAGCATGAATTTGATAGGAACGTGCGGACCCGATAAATTTTCCTTTTAAAACAGTTTTTTTTTCGATCTTGAGTATATCTCAACTCGATGTCAGAATTTCATTGCATGTCATGTCAAGTCACAAAAAATATACAATAATATTATAAAACAAATAATAAATACGATTTAATTAGAAAATATTAAAACGTTACATTCTATAGTTATCATCTAATCTTTCGAAAACGATTTATTACATGTTTGGACTCAACCTAATAATATTATTAGAGAACCCAAAAGAAAATCATGTGGAGCATTTAAATCTTAAAATTTTAAAACACAAACACACAACTAAACAAGCTTGATCCATATGCAATCTACAAACCTATATTTGATCAAATGCAAACGTAGAAAGGCAGTCACTACGCAGTTTGTCAAGTCTTGTTTTAACCACGTTGGTTGATTTGAGTTTTTTAAGATAATTTAACACGAACTCATGAACATTTTTACTCACTTATAACCCGGGGTTTCTTTTTATCATCATCAAAATACGTCAATTCTTCTTTTGAATCATTCTTATGCATATATAAGACGTGTAATATATTTATTTGTTGCATGTTTAAAGACCAATAACCTGAGGGATTTCGTCGTTGTATGAAATATAAAAAGATAAACGATGAAGTCATCCTTTGGTTGGGATTCACTTACATGAACTAAATGGAAGTCGAATATAGACAACCTTGATCTTAGTTTGTATGGGTTACAATTTGTGTATCTGTAATTTGATCAAAAGTTCGAGATGCTGCTTGGGAAGAAGCAAAAAAACACATAGAATACGATTCCGACTGGCTGAGTAATTTGGTGTTCTGAACCCAAACCAAAATGACGATCTTTAAAACAATTTTTTATTTGTACTTGAGTTGAAACTCACAAAGCAACTCAAGTGAGATTAGGATGACTACAATTATAGGCTACT
Source organism: Flaveria ramosissima (assembly GCA_025215565.1). Lineage (NCBI taxonomy): Eukaryota > Viridiplantae > Streptophyta > Magnoliopsida > Asterales > Asteraceae > Flaveria > Flaveria ramosissima. Next base: position 63,895,319 of record CM046029.1, on the reverse strand, counting down.
TAAGTTTTAATTTTGAAAGTAAATGAGCTTAAGGCCCGATTAAAAGTTTATCAGACGGCAGCAATCAGAAGGGGTTCGACAAGTGGTTTTGCGAAGGGGAAAAAGGTTGTTTTTTCGTCACACAAGGCATTCAACCGCATCAAGATTAAAAGATCTGATCACGAGTATGGACGGCTAGTTCATCCGTGATTATCCCCGGTTGTGTGGTTAGTGATAAAGTCATGTTTAACTTGGTTTTCAATCATTGTAGACCTAAACTTTGATTGTTTGATTATCTTTTATTGTTTATGTGTTTGTTATTTTCATTGATTAAAACATAATTGTTAGTTAGTCTAATTGATTAATCATCGAATTATTAGTCTGTGCATTATTAATTATTGATGATTGATTGTGGTATTGTCATAACTAATATTTATCAATGATATAATCAGGTTTTGATTTAGTTACTTTAACTATCTAATTTGCATAACTTGTTATCTAATTGGTAATCATGTTTCAACATGAATATCAACTACTCATGTTTATGTGATTTCTAATTTAATGAAATCTAGGTAACATAATTCTTTCTCATACCTGAAATCCGGGTGTGATCATCTTTTAATTTTGTTCTCTTGATCAATTTTTTTAGTTTAGTTAATCTCATTAACATCCATTTACAGTCAAGGAGAAAATAGTTTTAGTTAGCAAACATAGTTAAATAATCAAATGAATCATGTAACGTTATGCTTCTCGTGGATACGATGCATGACTTACACTAGTTACCTAAATTAATTAGATTTTTGTATGATCCCACGACAGATGATCACGAGGTAACTCGAGTAAAATCAACTTGGGTTGAATTATGAGCGATTTGATAGGGGTGGGCACCAATTTAACACGAACAAATCACGAACTAATCATTTTACCTACTTTAAACAACTGAAATCAATAATTGGTTTTGTTAGATGGTTCTATTTTATATAGAACTTCTAATTTTGTTATGAAATATAAAAAACAAAAACAAAAGTTCAATTCTCATAATAAAGTAATAAACAAGTGATATTACAATATCTCGTAATTATTTGTTAATCTATGACGTTGACGTATTTTATATTGAGTTGGTATCAAGTTTTTGACGTATTCTATGTTTGATTATACTTTTGAATATTATTATCATCATATGATTATTATATTTATTTAAAATAAAAATATAGGTGTAACAACTATAAAGGATTTATAACTGATATTTAATTAAAAAATGTTATTCTTTAGTTGGACCAAGAAGTTACTTTCTCTTTTGCCTTTTTTTAAAGTCCTAAGTGTGTGAATGACTTTTTTTTATGTCATTCGTTTTTATATTTGATCCTTTTGTTTTTCGGCATAAGATTACGTGATACCTCGCTTGAGTATCCAAAAATATGTAATCATTTACTAAAACATACCCGTAAACCTTTTTCTTTAATTTTTGTAAATGCGAGAGTCCAACGAATCGAGATGATTCCTCTTGTGCTTCAATTTACTATACCAGTTCCCTTAAAACCTGACGTGCACAAACGCAAACAACGACAGTTAAGACGTCATAGGAATGAAATTCTTTCCGCAACAACCATTCGGCATGAAAATAAATATTGATTCTGAAAGTGAAATAGGGTTTAGAGAGAGAGTTTGTGCATAGGGAGTTTATTCCCCTTTACCTCCTTTTTATAGTGTTCGATGATGTATATTCATGACGATTAAGAGTTCTCCCAAAAAGTCTATTACATATGTGGTTCCCATGCCTCACGCAATGGAGATGTCATGTTTCAGGTACTTGGATTGGTGATAATCTTTGTGTGCTAGATGACTGACACGTGTACCTGATTCATTTTAGCGGGGATCGATCCGGCTCTGAGATTCTCGGGTTCGAGTTTTCAATTGCCCTACGTCTACAATCTCAGAGCCCCATATTTAAAAAAATGATCTTTAGCGCAAGTGGTTAATATGAGTTATGCATGACACATAAATATGGGAAGGTCATGGGTTCAAGTATCACTCTGCGCAAAATTCTCGGAGTTGAGCCAATGGGTTTTCCCAATAATGAGTTTCCTCCTGAGAGGGCTAGGGGTGCGGACCCGGTGGGAAAACGAATAAGGGGCTGTTTGGTTGGGTCTGACTGACCCCAGTCAGACGTGCATGTCTGACTCGGTCAGACGTGCAGTGCTTGGTTGGTTACCTCTTACCGGAGAAGAGGTCTGACTGAGCCACTTATCCAGTCAGACCTAAATCAAGATCTGACCCGAGTCAGACGTGGAGGCGGGTCCAGTGAAGCGACGAGGGTCTGGTCTGCGATGGTGAGGGCGACGACATGGGGTCTAGTCACCGGTACTGCAGGCGGTGAAGCCGAAGAGCAAGGGGAGACCGAAGACGGCGATCGGAATTTGGTCCAAGTAGATATCCAACCAAACAGACTTATTGGTTCAGACATCTTATTGGGTCAGACCTCTTACTGGTTCAAACATCTTATTGGTTAAGCACTTACCCATTCAGAAGTTGTAAAAAAAGCCCCTAAGTGGGCTCGATTAAGATAATGCATATCCTTCGGAGAAGGGTTTGTTGTTCGAAAAAAAATTAATCAATTAAGTTCTAGCTTTTATATTTTATATTTTCTCAGGTAATAAAATCAAATAGAGTTAAACTAATAATATATGGATTTAAAAATCACAACATAGAAACTTTTTTACAAACTAACAGGTCCACCTACCTGATACCATGTTAGAGCAATGATATTAAAATTTATGGATTGGGAATCAATACTCATCTCAATTGGGTATTGGATAGTAAAAATCATATGACGCGTACATGATGCTAGTCTTACAATAAGATCACCTTTAGTGTGGTATTATTGTGCGGAAGTACTAGTATGAAAAAGTACTTTAATTCATTTTTTGCAATTTCATCTCTTTTTTGTAGTATTTTTGAAAACATCTTAATGTAGAAGTACACCAAACTAATTTCACTGGTCTTGACTTTAGCATTATTTTCTTTCTTCTTCGGAGATACCTTACCTTAGTTATTAGTTTAACAACATCAACAGGACGGGAAATTCGTACCATGAATCGAAGGAAATGAAGTATATGAAAATAAATAAGGATAAGAATTTAATCACTCTTTTGATATGGAATGAGCAGGGCCACTCGACCTATGAGATAGGGTGTTATAAAAAGTAGGTAGCAAGAGGGTACAAAGTGATATACTAACTCAATCAAGAGTCTATGTGTAGACAAACAAAGTCGTCAACCAATGGAGTTTAAGTGAAGGTTTGAAACCTCCTGCATTAGTTCAAGTAGCTAAAACCATGTTTCAACGGCTTCTTGGACTAGCTTTTAACCTTGCTTCACGATCTGAGCCTCCTTGTGACATTTTGCCTAAGTCTTGAATCATAAGATTTTTTGAAAGCAGTTTCTCGTATATAATATCTCCATTTTCGAAATGCTGAAAGCTCCAAGTCAAGTTCTTTCTTTCGTGTTTTAGGACCACTCGGAATAAATGACTTATTCAATTATTGATTTCTAGATCTAAAATGCAAACTGGGTGCTTCACGTATCTCTGGCCAAATACCAACATTCAAGACTTGAAACGTCCACTTTAGCGATTATGATCGTATATAAATATTGATAAAACATGGTATTATTATAAAAAAAATAAGTAATTTAGATTGTCACATGATAAAGTAAACTAATATAGATAGTTAGTCTATAATACATGTTACTAAAGTGTATGAAGTTCACGATCGAAGCTGACAATGCATAAGTATGAATGGCTCGGCCATGTCTTACCGAACATGGCAACAGTAAATAGGTTAATTTTACACCCGTTCGACTTCCAGTCGTTCTAGCTCGGCTAGCCCGGGTGAGGTTTGTCAAACCCACTATGACCACTCAAACACTACCTTGGTGGTTAACCCCAAATTAATGGTTCGCAAAGTGAGGACTTTAATGTTATAACACTAAGTAAACATGTGGCCTTACAGTTTTACTATATCCAAAAAAAAGTATTTAAGTATGCTTTCTCCTCCAAACGAATACAATAAGAATAAGAGGTTGTAAATGTCACCTTAGAATTACATAGATGCTAGAGAACATGTTTTTGATGAAGGAATAATCCAAGATCACTAACAATTGCAAGAACAAAATCGATTTGATTAATGTGTGTGTTGTAGTTTGCGCAAGTGTGAAGACGGGGAGAGGGGTAGGGGGAATGGGGTTGTGGCTGAATGGGGGATTAGAGTTTGGGGGTTATATATATATATATATATATATATATATATATATATATGAGAGAGATTCTAAGAAAACCACAATGTTATGAGAAAACTAGATAAAACCAATGAAATCGGTCGTATAATTTAATACTTCTTATCACTACCCTCTATGTATATGCGTGAGTATATATAAATAAGGGTATGGAGCAAATGAAAACCGTAGCATGGTTTTACGTATACGTAACCATTTTTCATTCAACATAGTGTTACGTATACGTAAAACTCTTCATTCTCGTATGTATGCTCAACATATATGTTGAAAAACATTTTAACAATTAAAATAACAACAAAGTTCTGAATTGTGTTATTGGTTTTCATGATCTTTTTTGTTTTCACATAACTATTAGTTTTCTCAAAAACCCTCCTCTCTCTCTCTCTCTCTCTCTCTCTCTCTATATATATATATATATATATATATATATATATATATATATATATATATATATATATATATATATATATATATATATATATATATATATATATATATATATATATATATATATATATATATATATTACAAGCAAGGCCCCTATCGTTTCATAAAATTGTTTAACATTACGCGATTGAAAGTTTCTAAACCGAAACCGCTAAATGATCACAAGATATCAAATAAATATTAAGAATAATATTTATTTTACTAGTTTAAAGTCATTTTTATAGTAATTAGGTTTTAAAAACCGAAAGTGCACGAAAACATGCCAGAAAATTCATAATTTTTGCAACAAGGCTAAACATTTAATCACATAACATATATTTCATACCAGTTATGCTTGTTTGAAAACTATTTTAACAAATCACCAATATTCGAGGACATACGCGAGTGCGATCCGACAATTATTCGAATTACCGTTACGTGAATGGTTGTGCAATAATTGTCATATTTTAGTGACTAACATTAAATGCATAAATGTATGACCGGAAAATAATGATTGCGCTGATCTAAAAGTGACTTAAAATGTCAAGTGTTACATTCCGGATGAGATACATAGTCAAAAAAACAAAAAAAAAAAACTAAAACTAAAACTGGAGTGGAATGAGCGGAGATTCTTTGATATAGAAATGTAATCGTTTAATTTTTTTTGTTTGGAGGTTCCTGTTGGTGTTTTGTTCCCCAACACCTTGTCGGGGGTGACTCTTTTTGGTGATTAATGTATTCCCATTCTTGCCGTTATAAAATGTATTTATCTTTTTAAATATATGTTATTATTGTTTTTTAAAGAATTTAATTAATTAATTATTTTTTAACCGTCAATTATTACTTTACATATTCTACTTCATTAAACTTGAATTACAAGTTTACAACTAATATACACAAACATTTTAAATAAGTGAGCCCTTGACATGAAGAGGAGCTTTACAACTTAAGGAGCTGCCTTTATATTGATTTTGATGATCGAATCATCAATGAACACTATCAAAACAAAAAACAAAAAAAAAACAACACTACTATGAAAAACCTCTTTTAGTTAGATTTTTGTTTAATACTTTAAAAATCTCTGGTCCAAACCATCAACCCCGTGTTACTATGAACCCCTAATATTTTAAATATTTAAGACTAAAATTATTTTAATAAAATATGTAAAAGCAAATTTCAAAATGTAAGGATCAAAGAGCATCACAATTGAGGCTCGGCATAGTGACACGTGGAGCAATCCTCGCCGTCCACCTATCAGTCGTTCTTCATACGTTTGCCATGTGTCGTACGGACTGATCATCACTCACCTCTTCGTAATAATCAAAATCTTTTGGGGCTACTTAGAAAAATAATATAATTGTGTGTCGGCTATGTAATGACATGCAGATTTTGTCATTTACGCTGTGTTCCCGAGTCTATTTAACTAGAGAAAAAAAAGTAAATATTTTTTTTTCTCTTCTTTATCTTTTTTTTTTCTTTTTTCTCTTTTCATTTCTCTCCATTTCCTTCTATTTTGGAAGGATTGATTTTTGTCTTTATTTTCCTTTCATTTCCTTTCACTTCCTTCTATTTCCCTTCTTAAGTAAACTCGGGAACACAAGTTTTTAATAATCCTTCCATTTCTTTTCACTAACAAAACTCAGGAACACAACTAGTATTTCTTTCCTTCCATTTTCTTTCTTTTCTCTACTTAAATGAGACTCAGGAACATAGCGATAAAGTATAAAAAGGATTTTTACTCAATCACTAAAAAGATATATTTTTAAACGGCTAATCCGGTAATTTTCTATAGATTTTCTTTACTTATTTACAATACAATCTAATATAGCATACAGACAATCCGTAATAGATTTTCTTTACTTATTTACAATACAATCTAATATAGCTATACTTAGAAGAGACGACTCTTAACCTTTTCTCTTTATTTTACCATATTAATATAGTAGTTTAAAAACTCGTGTAACACACGATTAAATAAAAATATTAGATTGAAAGCTATTATTTGAAATAAGATATAATTAAAATTATATATAATTAACTGTCTCAATTAATAAAACAACAACAACAATTTTTTAAACTTTCGTATTTAACATGTTTTGTTTAAAATAATGTTTTTTAAATGATTTATAAACACTGTCATTTATAAAAAATTATTTGTATTAAAAAAATTTCATCAATAGCTATTTGGAAACATTTTTTTTATTTATTAAATAGTTTTTAACAATTTGAAAAGAATATACAACATTATATTGTTGACTTGTTGTAATAATGACATGTGTTAAAATTGTTGTAAGAAGATAACTTGTGGCAAAATGATTGTGACAAACATGTGATAATACTCATTTTGTTTTATTAGTATAGATTATACACATGCAATATACGTATAAAATGATTCTGACTCGACCAGCAAAGAATGACATTTTTTCCTGTAGATTTTCTAGCGGTTTTCTTTAAACATCACAACAGAAATCAATTTTAAGTAACCAAAACGATCAGCATCTAACAACGAATCCAAGTTTGATCGCTTTATTTTTGAACTTGAACTAACAACCCTAAATCTATCATTCTCATATATTACAAACGTAACATACCATATAAAAATATTCTAACTTGAACATCATACGATGTTTTTCAAAGTTTTGACGTAAGATAATATTCTAATGGTTTTCTTTACACATTATTAGCAAAACCTAAGTTTGAAATACCTCAAACGGACAATATCGACATCCAACCACCACCTAGCGGGAATTTATAGAAACATGTTCATATTTAGCTTATACTTTCAATTTTATAAGATCAAAAGCTATATTCTGTTGGATTCACCTATAGATACTTCATATGTTTTTTATTTATTTATTTTAGAATAACAACCTTTTTTATATTCATGTCTTATCTATGTATTAAAATTAGGTTTAATGCATCATGCATTTTAAGTTGTAGTAATAAGATAGAAACACTTTTTGTCCATCCCGATATAATTTCCCCTTTATTGCAATCCAAGTTAATTTGTTTCTTTTAGTTATATATTTATTCCATTTTGTAACTCTAAATACAACCCAAACTTAATATTAAAAGCACCATTTTTGTTTTGTGTTTTTCAATAAGTTTCTTACTAAAACTGATACAAGCATGACAAATAGATTTGAGAAATTAACTAATACTTTTAGTTTTAACAGGTGTTTATATATCACCTTTCATGCTAGATAGAAGAGTTAGATGTGTTTTTCGTCCCTAAGTTTTATAAAAATTATCATTTGAGTTTAAAATTTTAAAATCTGTCATTTGCATTCAAATGTTTTATAAAAAATTTGTATCCATTTAACTACTACTAATTAACACCATTAACTTTTTTCGTTAAGTTTCCTACATTAGGGGTATTTTTGTCAAAACAATTACAAAATAAAAAGTCATCTCTACATTATGATTTGAATCCACTTATCAGATAAAAATAATATATAATGATAACCACCTTAAAGTGATTTATTTCTAACTTGATAAAATATACATCACACAAATATATATATATATATATATATATATATATATATATATATATATATATATATATATATATATATATATATAAACAAGTCATATGACACAAACCAAAATTTTATGATGATTTATCTTTTATGATTATGATTCAAATAAATTTGACAAGAAAATCTTTATGTAGGAAACTTCACGATGTTAAATAGGAGTTGTTAAATAGATTTAAATGATAATTTTTGTAAAACACTTGGATGTAAATGACAAAATTTAAATTTTTTGAACTTAAATGACAATTTTTATGAAACCACATAGATAATAAAACGCATTTAACTCTAGATAAAAATTTACTTTATACCATATTTACATGAATATATTTTATAATTAGTAATCCACAAAATTGCTTCAATTCTATATATACCCATTTGCAAGTGTCGGTGGGGTTCCCCATCAGCACGCCACGTGTTAGTGTCATTCGTCACTAATTTTCTTTTTTTATTTTTCCTTTTTTTTTCTTTTTATATGTTTTTTTGTTGTTTAAATGCGTTTTCGTGCAAGAATGGACAACAAACGTAGGACAGAGCATTTGGTTTGTGTTGTGTCTTAAGCGCTTTATTATTTAACTAGTGTCGCAGGTTCGAATCTTGTGTGGTTTTTTAATATTTTTCTCATATTTTATTTGTTTGAATTACTTTGTTTATCATTTTTGGATCACCTTTTAATACTTATCTTATATTTCTTTTGTTTGAATTACTTTGTTCTAAAAACTATACCGCAATGAGCGTGTAAAAAATATCGAATTTGTATTTCATAGTAGTCGTTTTTAGAACTCCAAAACTCTTTCGTTACTTTTGATATGTTTTTTGTATCCTACATTTCGGTTTCTATAACCAAACATATTAAACTTTGTACGGTTATCTTTAAATGTTTAACCACGTCGATTACGAGCTTTGTAAATGCGCCTAAGCACGTTAGTGTCACTAGGGCAAATTGCGTAATAAAGTTCGCAAACGCTCCGCAAGTGTTACGTGCGGTCACGCCACACCACGAGTGTGTGAAAATAGACCGGACTCCCGCCATGTAACGCAGGTTAAAAAAACTTCTTAATACAAAATCTAGCCATTTTCTATGAATTACACACCAAATCTATGTTGAGAACACGAAACTTTGTCATCTAAAAATCTTAAAACATAAAATGTAGCTAACTCGAGTTAGTATATTATATCATACAATATAGAGTGGATATCTAAATTTTACTATATTTTTATTACTATATAAGATATAGTCGAATTTAAAAATATCTGAAGAATAAATATACTTATAAAATACTTAAATGCTAACTATGCTTTCATCTGTTAAAGAGTCCCTACACATAAATACATAAACTTTAAACTCAAACTATCATTTAGAAGGTAGAGGCTGTTAAAACAGTTGTATAAGCCTGAAAACAACTATTGTGAATGCTATCAAACAGTCATTTGCAAATGGGGTGATACTAAATTACAGGTTATGCAAGTATAGCTCACCCTAGTTAAAAAGTATTAACGATGTGTATCCGAGTTTACTTCAGTAGAGTAATTTCTCTTCTTTTTATTTCTTTATTTTTTAATTTAAAAAGATTCATTTTAACCTTTGTTTTTCTTTCAATTTATTTGTTTTCATTATTAAGTGAACTGATAACATAACTTTCTTATTTTTTTTATTAAAAGAACTTGGTAACACAACTGTTTATGTTTTATTTTTTTTCAATTTTTTTCTTTTTTTCCTCAAGAAATGATATTAAACATAACGTAAGGATAATTTAATCATTTTCCACAACGCACCGCTCTTAGCCCCGCCCGTGCCGCCCTTCGGAAGGGCTGCGTTGTGCAGACTCATCCATCATTCACCTCCCCTTTGCCAAGGGCACACCATGGATGCATTTTGTGGGCCCACGTCACAAAAATACGTGTTGCTTTGTTTTTTTATGGAATTTTTAATGGTTGTTTGTGGGAACGATGATATTGGGGATAAAAGTTGATTGTGGGAATGATAAATGAAAGTTAGTGGGAATGACGCATTTTAGCGTTGTGAACATGTTGACTAGGACTATTTGTGGGAATGACGCATTTTAGCGTTGTGGACAGCCTAAACTAACGTTGTGTTCCCGCATTTTAGCCTTCATTTTCCTTTCATTTCCTTCTACTTTCTTTCATTTTCCTCCTTAAGTAAACTCGGGAACACAAATTTATAACAATCATTCCATTTCTTTCCATTAAAAAATAACTCTGGAAGACAACTATTTTTTATTTATTTCTACTTTTTTTTTTTTCTCTTCTTAAATAAAACTCGGAAACACAGGTAAATGCAAATACCAAATAATATCCACGTCAGCAGTAGAGGTGAACTCTTTTATATATAGAAAAAGCCTTAATCAAGACTCGTCTTGTTTATAACCCCAACAGAACTCCAAACACCTGAACCACTTGAAACAATCGTTAGCTCCTCCGATCACCGCCGTTCGCCGTCGCCGGCGACATCTGACCGTAAAACTTTCTGATGATTTCGCCGGAGATGGATATTCCGGCAGCCGTCACTCGATCCCTAAACTCACACAGCGGTGATGTCGTAGTTTTTGCAGCCTAAAACCTAACTGTAGCTTTAAACCCTATGAATGTATAATAATAATGATAATCTATAAGATCAAGCCATAAAATTTGCAGGTTTTTCTAACATTTTAGGCGGATTTTGGTTTTTGCACCGCTTGATTTGGCGATCTGCTGGTCAGATACGACTTACGAGTTCATGTGCTGTGTTTTTACAATTACAGCCGTTTAGATTTCGTTTTTGATTCACTTTGTTGTTTGATAATCGATTCAATTAGGTATTATCATAAAAAAAACTCGAGGTTTTGTGATAATTAGGGTTTTTTAGGTTTTAGGGTTTTGTTTCCCCAATTCGAGGTTAGAAAGTGACAATCGGAGAAGCTTTTGCCATGCCGTTGTCGATGAAGATACAACCGGTGGATTGCACCTCACCGGAATGTTTCGAGTCGGTGAAGACGGTGCCGAAGCCTCGGTTGAGACGTTTGTTTGATTTCTCGAGCTTTTTGAGAGGATCGGCGGTTGTTGATCGTTCGGTCGCCGGCGAATCGCAATGCTGCAAAGAGTCGGTTGATGAATTCGAGCCCAATTCTGTTTGTTTGGACAAAATGGTTCAGAATTTTATAGAGGAAAGCAACGAGAAGCAACCACAGGCTGTTGCCGATGGTTCTGAAGATGAGTTGGATTCGTTCAATTGTTTTGGTAACTCTATTAACCACAGTTCATCCACCGACGCATGTGATCTTCTCAAGGTAATAATCATTATCCAAAATCGTATCCAATTGTATATTTGACTGCCATAACGCTTATTGTTGATCAATTTACAGACTTTAGTGCTTTGTGAAACGGTTTTTGAACGGAATTTACTCGCTGATGTTGCAAAAATCGTTGATAAGAACAAGATCTGCAAGAAGAAAGATGAAATCAGCCGGAAGATCGTCGCCGATGGCCTCTTAGCTGCTGGATACACCGTTTCTATCTGTAAATCCCGGTGGGAGAAAACTTCGAGTTATCCGGCTGGTAAGGCATAATTTCCCCAAATTATGTTCTTGAAGTTATAGTTTAATTCGTTCAAGAACATTACTGGATCGGATTACTGATTGTTCACGATTAGTTTCATTTGATTTGATCAGTTGTTGTGGTAATAATTTGGGGATTGGGTATGAACAGGGGAATACGAGTACATTGATGCTAAGATAGAAGATGATCGTGTGATAATCGACATAGATTTCAGATCAGAGTTTGAAATTGCAAGATCCACCAAAAGCTATAGATCAGTTCTTCAAATGCTGCCTCATATATTTGTGGGCAGCCCCGATCGTCTCCAGAGTATCATCAACATTGTTTGTGATGCTGCAAAACAGAGCTTAAAGAAGAAAGGAATGCCTTTGCCCCCATGGCGAAGAGCCGATTATGTTAAAGCTAAATGGCTCTCTCCTTGCAATGGGATCATCAACAATCCTACTGATAACAACAATCAAACTTTAAATGAAATTGCTGTTAAGCCCAACTCGATTCCAGACCCGAAAGACCCGATTTTGATGGATGAATGTGCAGAGGAAGCTGTGAAACAATGGGAGCCATTGGAGATCAAACCAAAGGCACCAAAGAGTGGAGGTAAGGTCATTAGTGGTCTAGCTTCTGTGATCGAAGGCAAATGATGATGGTGGTGGGGTTCAATTGGTCTAAATTCTTATCAATCCAAATCAAATTCAGTTTCCAAGTTGTGGTTCTTGATTTTCTTGAAATGAATCTTGAAAGTGGAACCCAAATCACATCACAGGAAATGATTTGGATATAATGGGATTTAGATCTACTGGACCCTTAAAGATTTTTGGTATTTTGACTATTTTCCTCTGTTTTTTTGGGAAAAAAATAGAAAAAGAAAAGAGAAAATATATATAGGTTAAAAGAAGATGAGATGGGTAGACTGAAGTCCCCTTGGTGTTTTTAGCTGTAAGGGTCCATCTTTACTGACTGCTTTTTATTATATATGAAGATATGAATAAACAAATGTATTGAATATTATTATATAGCTTGTAGCATTCCCCTGTTTTCTTTCCAAAGTATTCAACTTTGTTCATATTCTTGAGGTGTTTTCATTTATTTATGTTAGTTTCTATCATAATTTAAGCTAATGTCATATGCTATATCATATCGCATATAGATTCGTATATATACTATCTTGTATAGAATGAAAATGTTAAGGGTTTAGACAGGTAATAGAGTATATGGTAAAAGTATACTCATTTAAAAAGATGGTTGATTGATATCAATGTTTGGGTGACAACGTGTCCGTTGAGTCCCATCTCTTGGTAGAGATGGGAAAGCCGGTTTGGAAACTAAAACCGACAACCCAACCCGATTGAACCGACTGTGAAACACTTTTCACTTCAATCCATTCCAACCTGACCCAATCCTTTTCACTTCAATCCATTCCAACCTGACCCAATCCTTTTCACTTCAATCCATTCCAACCTGACTCAACCCGTAGGGTTGAGATCGGTTATAGAATAAACCGGTTTTAAACTTGTAGAACCCAAATCAACTTGGTTTCAAAAACTAGTTTTTAACTTTTGTCGACTAAACATAGTTAACCGAGTTGGAAACCTGATATGTATGGTAAGTTTGTTTTTAGGGTAGATTTTTTTTAATCTTGAAGGTTACATTGAAAAAATTGAATAAAGAAAAATATTTAAGGACACCGGGTCCAGACTCCCGGTGTATTAAATTTTGATGATCGTGATTCTTGAATAGGCCCACAATGCCTTTACCTAATTTGGATGGGTATATATCCATTTATTGAACCGCCGACTAATACTTTAAACCAGTTATCAGGGTAAATTTATTGGCGAAAGACCCCTCATGACTATGAACACAAACAACGCTGGTGACTTGGCTCGTCCACCATTCTAGCGGAAACCTACCACTCAAAGGTCTACTAAGTTAAAACCCTTGACCCACTTAAAACATATTATATAAAACGAGATTTAAACACATGACCTCTACTCTAAAAAATCATAGGATGCATTATCTTACATCAATTAGGGCTCGTTATATATCCGTCTACCTATTCATAATTTAATTTTCATAAACAAAGTGAAACTACAAAACACTAAAAGAATGCTATTAAGTTTGATGAATAATTTGGAGCAAACTAAACAAAAGTATAAGATGTACGTCACATGTTAGGCTATTTTAATAAAGTGGTTCCTTTACCATCAATATGGCTCATCCTATTATACTCGCCTACTCTTTAAATAAGGTGAAATGAGAAAGCAACTAAGACCATTGTAGGTTACATGTGTATTTTATTGTTATATATAAAACTAACAATAATTTTATAACAACACTTCAATTTACCGTTCGATCGACCTATGCATCATTAAAATCCAAAATAATTAAAAAGTATCAAAAATCTGATCCGACTCGACAGGTTGTTTGGCTACAAAACAAATTGGGCTGAATTTATTAAAAATCTTATCCGAATCACAAAACACCGCATTGCAGTCAACTGACGTTGTCACCATTATCATAGGATGCCACCACCAACTGGCTACCGCCGCCAAACAAACATACTTGCGCCTTGCGGTAAGGTACATCTCTTATGTGTGGGTGTATAGATGGTTAATAAGAGTAAGTTGAAAACTTTTAAAAAAAAATTATTGCTCCCATATCAACGAGCTAGACAGGGCCGACCTTGGGAGGGAAGGGGGTGCGACCGCCTAGGGCCTGATCTCCTCAGGGGCCCAGAATTCTAAAAAAGTTGTATTATCTATGTATTTCTAAAATTAAACCTTATATGTTACGTTAAACATCAAAGCTTATTAACATTTTAATTATTATAAGCCTAACAAACATTAGAGCTCATTAAATTTTTTTATTATTTTACCCCCTATTATTAGAATTTAGGCAAATTGGGTTTAAAATCCAAACTATAATCTATTGGCCGATAATAATCCATACGATCAAATTGACCGATTATAATCCCTACTTTCATTTATAATTATTCAAATTGTTTACACTTAATTTGCACTTGATTTTGCTCATGATGGTGATTGTGAATGAAATAGGAAGACACACACAATATAATGGAATGAAAAACGAGTTAAAATCAAGTGTAAATCAATAAAAGTTATACTACTACGATTGTCATCAGTAACAAAACTGAAAGTTGAGATTATTATCAGTCAATTTAATGGTATGGATTGTTATCGGCCAATATGTCATAATTTGGATTATTAAAATCCAATTTGCCTATGTATTTCTAAAATTAAACCTTATATACTATGTTAAACACCTAAACTTATTAAACATTTTATTTATTTTAAGTCTAACAAACATTAGAGCTCATTAAAATTTTAAATTATTTTACCCCACTCCATTTACCTATTATTAGAATTTAAACCCATTTAAAATGCAAACAAAATAAATTGCGATTTGGGACGGGAGCGTTAAAATAACGATTTGAACACAAGAGGTCTGAGCGATCTATTGATCGGAACTACTGTCTCATTTTTTTTCTACTCTATCAAGACCTAAATTTTTATATATAAGTTATTCACTTTATACAATAATATATCTAAAATTTCTCTATTTGCCTAGAGCTAAATTTTTTGAATGATTCTCGAGGACGGTTCTAGAGCTAGATATAATCTTTCATGTTTTCATGTCTCTCAAGAAGGAACCATCTTAACCCTTGAACTTGTATGAACACCAATGGGCAATAACCATAAATTAACATTTGGGTTTCGGTGGGGTTTTTCAACGACTTAAAGTATGCATTGAGGTAGAACATTACTCGAAATAGGCTGTTAAACAATTTTGTTTTTCCTTACTATTCCATTTAACTCGTTCAGTTTAAAAGAATTCAAAAAAATAAATAAATAGAACAATGTATAAACTTAAGTAGTTTTATCTTTAGAAAATATAAACACCTTTAATAAAACAGTATTAAAAGTTTGATATTATTGATTATAAATAATTATCGTGAGACCCAAACTAAATGTAGCTCTCAGCCTCTCAGTCATAAGTTTGTATGGCCCTAATAATAAGTGTATATTTATACTATATATAAAACATATGAGAAGTGTATTTTAAGATACCATTAAATTAAGAACACTTACCTCATTCAATGCATAAGGTACAACCATTTTTAAGGGTAAAATAGTATTTTTAACATTATTTACAAATTACACCTTACAATTAGTTACATAATAACCTTATAATTACTATAAATTACATAAAATTTTACATTATTTACCCATAAACCAAAAGAACTTAATTTTTTTTAAAGATTTCTGTTATATCAATCTATCATGTTTAAAAACTTTTTGATACTATAATCGTAAATGTGTATTTTTTAAACGTTTTGGTATAAATTTTTTGCTGAACCGATATGTATTTTGTAAGGTACAATAAATTAATGCATAAATGTACAAGTCGTCATGCAAAATTCATTTATTTTATGTTTTAAATTTAACATAGAAAAAATATAATAAACTTTTGTAAAATTGCTATAAGAATAACAAAAATTAAAAACTCGTGTCCGATGTAAATTTTTGTCCCGCCGCATTGCGCGGGCACTCTTCTAGTATATTTATACGATCTTAACCAAATAAACAAAATAAATTACATATAATATGGAAAAAGTGTATAAACTATATGAACTAATATTCTTTTAAAAAAGAATTCTATTTGTTTTTTTTTCATATGTATGTGTTTTTAAAATGTTAGACTTGTTGATAAAGTATAATTTTCTTAATATACAAATAAAGAATAGAAACAAAAAGACAAGCTTATGCGGAGAATATAAGCTGTAAGGTTAAGAATAACATTAATATTTTAATAAATCTTTATGTTAGATTACGGTTAACGTGCTCATGTGATGGTTCTCGAAGTCTTCATTTTTGTCTTTTAACTATTTCACTTTTTTTATTAAAACATAAAATTATATTAAGATGCTTTTTTTTTCGTTCCTTTTTCATTTAGTTGTTAAATATTTTTTACATTCAAACACACTTTACTTTACATATACTCTACTTTTAAAATTACACACTGTATTTTGTAGGGTTTGAACTTAAAACCAGCTGGTTAGAAAGTACTACTGAACTATCAAAATATTAGTTATCTTTATGTAAACCTTTTCTAAACTAATGATCAACAAGATTTTGTAACGCGTACCTTAAAACAATGTCCACCCAAGACTCGTGTTCTAAATCATAACTTAAACATGGTTAAGGTAACATAATAACACTTTAGTTTCACTGTTATTTTATCACTTTACTAAAAGTTAATATCAATACAAATATAACAATAGTACAACTAATGCTGCCAAAGTGGGACTATCATCATAGAAATCATTAATGATGAAAAGAAAGGCACCAAATTTTAAAAAAGATGTATCAACAACAAAAGTTGTGAAAAACATAAACCAATGATGACTTTGAGGAAAATAAAAGAAAAATAAATTCTTTTTGATGAAGTTATGCGTTTTTTGGCCGTTAGGTAAGGAATCATTTTTAAAATTTTACCCTTTATCAATTTATAATATGGTAGCTTTATTTTTTTGTTTCACAGTATATAGGCATTATTTTTTATTGAGTAAATTACTATTTTTATCTTTATGGTTTTTTCAAAATAGTTATTTTCATTCAAAAGTTTAAAAATAACCATTTTAGTCTAATAGTTTTGATTAAGTAACGATTTTCATCCACTCCGTTAATTCCATACATAGATTTCGTTAAAAATCCCCCATGTGTCTCTGACATAATGGGTATTTTAGTCAATTCAACTTGAAAAGAAAACATTTTTGGTTCACACCTCCCTGACTTGACAACAACAATTGATTGACTACACAATATGCAATCATCTGTCCATTGGCTTCATAAGCTACGTACGACTCCTCATTGATCGACTTCACAACCTACGACTCCTCTATCGCCCGGCTTCACAAGCTGTGACTCCTCATCAATCAGCTTCACAGATTTGCCACTCCTCTATTGATCATTCAAAGAGTCGTCGACATGGTTGTTTCGCTATGGTACGTTTCAAAACAAGAGTAAGTGTTCAACTATTACCATGCTTACGATGAGTTTGCGTTACCTTTCTTCGAAAATCTTGTTCACTACCATGGTTGTTCTATCTTACGATTGTTTTATTTTAACCAAAGAAAAATGTATCTTTTCATCATGAAGACTTATTCACTGCATTTGTTTGGTTTTATGGGTTAAAATGGCAACAAAAAACATCCCCTATAGAAAACCGTTTTTTTTCATGTTAAATTGACTAAAATACCCTTTTATGTGAGGGGCACATGGAGACTTTTAACGAAATCATAGATGGGGTCAGCAGAGTAGATGAAAATCGTTACTTAATTAAAACTATTGGACTATGATGGTTATTTTTGAGCTTTTAGATGAAAACAGTTATTTTGAGCAGACTTTAGGGATGAAAATAGTAATTTACTCTTTTTTATTAATTTATAATTATTTTTAATAGCATACCTAGAGTTAGTTTATTTCTTATAAGTTCTAAAATATAATGTTTCTTGGATTTCAAGAAGCGATTATGACCTACTTATTTAATTTATGTAGTTAAGAACAAACACGCCTTAAGTGTATATAGTGTAACACCCCGGCCCCTGGTAATAACCAATATTGTCCGCTTTGCTCACTAAGAGCTCACGGATTTGTTTTTGGTTACCCAGGTGAAAACTTCCCAGGGGGTCACCCATCCTGGTACTACTCCCACCTGAGCACGCTTAACTGTGGAGTTTTTTAGGCTCCACAGCCAACTAAGCCCAAAACGCGTCGGTGATTTAAGAGGCAGATCATTACTTATGAGCCAGGAATCTCTCCTGTCCACGGATAATGTGGGAGGTACGCCTCTAGGTGTTGCAATCACCCCCCATAAGGGACTCATCGCACTCGATGAGGTTTTGCCCTAACGTATATGTAGGAGGTTGCCATTAGGTGTTACATATAGAATTATATACAACCATAATTTTTAAAAGTTCATAAAAGGAAAAAAATAAACAAAATCGTACATGTATCAAAAACCAGAAAAACAAGTATATAATCAAAACTTTAATGCTACATAAAAAACTTCAGGGGCTTTCAATAAAAATATGAGAAGTTATCTGCATTGCTGGGTGTGCTCACTTTATATAAACTCATGCATTGTTTAGTTGCGTCATATGCATTAACATTTTCATGTTTGGTTTTTAAGTATAACCAGTTTTTGCCTGCGCGTTGTGCTGGTTCGAACAAAATTCATATCGAAAAACTAATAGCATATTAGGAACATAGAAAACATTTATGATTTTTGATAAAAAGTAAAAATATATTATACTTGGACCACGAGTTTTGGCTGCTTGTTACGAAGATTGGTTATAGATAATATTTATATTGAAATGTACGTAGAGATAACACGTCGCAACAATATTCATGGAATTTCCAAAAAATATATATTGCGAAAAAAGTTAATAGTATATTATATTTGACTCCAATCGATTTCAGACGAAAATTACGCTTAAACGTAGATAAAATTTAGTATGTGGCAACAATGCATTCATAATTTTAAAAAACACTATTTTTTCAAAGTTATAAAAAAAACTAAATAACATAAACATTCATTATAATAATAAACAAGTAAATGTAAAACTTAAAGTGGAAAGCAAAACAAACTAAAACCATGAGTAATGGTTAATGATCATTAATGGGCATTTTCTATCACATTAGCGCCAAGTCACCATTACTTTTTTTGTTAAAAACATAAGTAATGGTTGATGCTCATATAACGCCCCTTCATCATTGTGGATTTGGTGATTTGTGGCGTTATAATAATAATGTCCCTTTAAACATAACGTCCCACTGTAATGGTGATGGGGGCATTATGTGGCGTTATGTATGGGTTTAACGCCCCATTACACATGGTCTAACGGGATCAATGTCTTGCGTTTATAGCTGTACTTTATGCAGTGAGGGTATTATTTGGTTTTAAAATAATAATTTCAAAACTCAAAGTTGAAAGCAAAGCAAACTCATGAAAGTCAGTGTCATGCATTTGAAGTTGTAGTTTATGCGGTGAGAATGTTGAGTTTGGTTTTTAAAGTATATAAACTAAAAATCACTATACTTTATCTTTATCTATATAATTACACTAAAAATCACTATACTTTCTCTCTCATTTTCAATTAAATAATACTTTTTATACACTTGACATTACTTTTTTCCTATATCCTTCACTCACAACCACTTTAAAGAAATATTAAAAAAATTATAGGGATTGAACAGTGATTTTCAAATATACCAATCCACAATAACATTTTCTTTTTCTTTCACTCACAACCACTCAAAACTATTCCATATAATATACCAAACACACTCACATATTTTTAGGGATTCTATTGTGAATGCTCTCACCGAAACATATATACCACCAAATGCCAATTATCCTTTAAAAATATTGAAATTCGGCTCCATTGTCTTAAGTGGGCCTATGGGATTGCTTAATTAGCCTTTCAGTCATTAGCCCATAGTTCTAATAAAGATTCAAGCCCAACAACTCAGAAACATGTTATGTTGGGCCCGCATAGGTGTGTTCTAATTAGAGGCATAGCCCACAAATACAAATTAAAACATGTATTTGAAATCAAAATCCAATTTTTTCAAGAACGTGCATACAAGACAAAATGCATGGATAAGATGCGGAATTAAATAAACCACTGAGAGTGAATAAAAATTTTTTTGTTGATGAAGGAAATGAAATGGATCGCTACATAAGTAATCACATTCCCTCTAATCGGACCAAATAAATTTCGGCCACCTTTTTCGTTTAATGTCATTCATTCTTTCATCCTCGGTCACAATTACCGCTATCCACCCACTACCACCGGCCATCACCACCACCACAAACGGTAACGCAATTACCACTGATCACCACCAGCGCCACAACCACCACCGGTAAACACCAACCACCACCAGCACTACCACCCACCACTAGCACCACATCCATCACCACCAACCGTCACCAATATAATCACTTTCGTATTTCATTCATTCGTTTTTTTCCTCACATAATAATAATCACTATATTCACACAAGATATTTAATACAGGAAACAAAATTCAATGATTAATTTCATTCTCTTATCCGTTCAGTAACGAGATTTAAGATATTTCTAATGAATTATATATAACCTATAGATTTTTAGTACAATTTTTTTAGTCAAATTCTAGTGAGAAGCCAATGCTCTATACTTCACTTCCACCACCGTCAATCTCATTCTTCTTCGCCGCCTGCAACAAACCCATCACAGTTTTGGTCGAACCGGTGGTAGTGACGGTTCTAGGGTTCCGACGGTGCGGTGATGACGGCACAAGCGGCATCCGGCGGCTGATCGTTCCTTTCACCGGCGACTCAATTTGAACTACAGATGCGTTTGCTCGGAGGATTAAGACGCCTTTCTGCTCTTGCTTCAAGGGCTGAACAAATCCCCAATCAAATCACACCCAATCACCAACCTCAATCAGCGATTCAACCCCCATTAATCTCTACTAATTTCACCACCAAAGGTAAGTTTTCTTCATCGAATACCCAATTAAAGTCCCCTATTAACAAACCCATAGATCATCGCTACATTTCCCACATTCTTTCAAGAAAAGATTGGCATTTACTTCTATCCCACGAGTTAAAATCCAACAAATTTAGCTTAAGCCCTCGGATTATCGTGAGTGTGCTGCAGAATCAGGACAACCCATTGCACAGTTTGCTTTTTTACTTGTGGGTTTCGAATATCAATCCGTTATTCGCGAAGAATCAATCGATTCGAGTGGCTTTAGCGAACACCCTTTACAGGAAAGGTCCGGTTTTGTTAACTAAGGAGTTGATTGAACTTGTTAGAAGTTGTGGGTGTTGTGTTACAGAGGATTCACTTTGTGTTTTGATTAGCAGTTGGGGTAGATTAGGGTTGGCTAAATATTGTGCTCGAGTTTTCGATCAAATTTCGTTGTTGGGGCTTAATCCTAGCACTAGGTTGTATAATGCGGTGATTGATGCGTTGGTCAAGTCGAATGCGCTTGATTTGGCGTATTTGAAGTTCCAACAAATGAAGGCAGATAGATGCAATCCGGATAGGTTTACCTATAACTTCTTGATTCATGGAGTGTGTAAAGCGGGAGTTGTAGATGAAGGTTTAAGATTAGTGAAACAGATGCAGGAAGTGGGATATATGCCAAATGTTTTCACGTATACGATTCTCATTGATGGGTATTGTAATGCAAAAAGAATCAAAGAAGCATTTGGTGTTCTTGAGAGGATGAAGGAGAGTAATGTGAAGCCTAATGATGCTACGTTTAGATCATTGGTTAATGGTGTGTTTCATAATACTCATCCACTCGAGGCGTTTAAATTGTTATCTGAATTTGTGGAGAATGAACATGTCTTGCATGTAGCAGCCTGTGAATCTGTTTTGCTTCGTCTTTCTAGCAATTCTATGTGCCAAGAAATCGTTCTTTTTTTGAAGAAAATCACTAAGAGAGGTTATATTCCTGATACCATAACATTAAACATCATTATAACATGTTTACTTAAAGGATATGATCTCATGGAAACATGTGATATTGTTGATGGTTTGATTTCTAGAGGTGTGAATCTTGGATTTGATACTTATAATCTTCTTGTGGAGTGTTTATACAAGAATGGAAAATTGGAGGAGGGTAATCGGTATTTAAATCAGATTATTAAAAACGGGCTTTTAAAAAATGTGATCTCGTATAACATGATAATTGATAGTTTTTGCAAGGCGGGTATGATTGATAGAGCTATGAAAACCTTTCTAGACATGCTTCAAAGTCGTGTTTCGCCTAATCTTGTTACTTTCAACACTCTATTATCATATCATTGCAAGAATGGCGATATGCGCGAATCCCGGGAGCTTCTTAAGATGCTTTTAGATTGTGGCTTACAACCCGACACATATACTTTTAGTTCGATAATATATGGTCTTTGTAGGATCCACCAAATTGATGATGCTTTTGATTGTTTGCACGAGATGGTTGGTTGGGGCGTTCATCCAAATGCTATAACATACAATATCTTGATCCGTGCTTTATGTATTATTGGTGATACTTCTAAAGCAAAGGCGTTGCTAAAGTCAATGCAAGACAATGGGGTAAAACCGGATGTTTTTTCTTTCAATGCGTTGATTGAGAACTTTTGCAGGATGAAGGAGGTCGAGAAGGCACAAAGGGTCCTTGTGACAATGTTGACTTTAGGTTTGACTCCAGATAATTTCACTTATAGTGCTTTTATTAAGATGTTGTGTGATTTGGGGAGATATACAGAAGCTAAAGAGTTATTCCAATCAATGGAAGCTAATGGATGTAACCCTGATTCTTTTACTTGTAATTTGTTTATTGATGCTTTAGTTCAGTCTGGTAGGTTCATTGAGGCCCGAGATATCTTTCTCAAGTATAAAGAAAGGGGAATTGTATTGAAACCCATCTCAATTTTATAATGACATTCACAACAAGTTCAAGATTATTGTTTTTCTTTCTACCTTTGACTTTGATAATTGTACGTCATGGAGTTGCCTTGCCGCCTAGTTCCCGCCAAACTACGTATCAAGGTATGTTTGTTTATTAGTAGATATCGGATTTTGTTTTAAGTGGAAGTTATTATGTTTAAGAAAGTTGCAATATTACATTTCTGCAAAGCGTCTATGTGAGGTCACATAGTTACCTGTTGTTATCAAGAGAAAAGATCAATGGTTTTGATTTGGGTCTAGAAGGTCACCTTATTTTGTCAGTGGTGAAGGATGTTTCAAACATTTGTGTATAGTCCTTATAATTGTGTGGAACCATATGATCAGTTAAAATGTTGCAAATTACATCAAAGTTACCTTATTGTCCCTTTTATGGTTTGAAAAAACATCCTTTGTTTCTTTTTTAGGCAAATCGTCTGTATAGGTGTATCTAAGTGTGACATTAATGTTAAAAAAACTTTAAACATACATCCCTTTGTACCAGTAAAGATCAGATGCATGTCATGCATGTATCACCTCAAAACATTAAAAGTGAGACCTAACTTTTGTAACTAATGGATTTTAGGTTTGATGCTGCTGTTGTTTTTGTTCTTTCCAGCTTCAAATTAGGTACTGTTTGACAAAGTTTTAAACTTTGATTAAGCATTTGTTAGATAAAAATAATTTGATTTAGTGAAAAGTGAAATATCAATGGGGTGGTGTTGATTTGTGCGTACCTAATGCTTTACTTAGCTTCCGACTTGCGCATGGTCTAGGAGGGGCCAGATTGCTTCGCGATCTAATGTACGTACCCTTAGGAGGCTGTTTTATGACATCAAGATCACAAAACAACAACCTTACCGGTTGCTCCAAGGCCCGCCCTCAAACTAATAATTATTTGTTTTTGGAGTCTTAGTTAAATAAGTCGATGGTCAAGTCTTAGCATCAAATCCAGGGTCAGTTACTTTTTTTTTAATGTAGGCGGTGTCTTTTTAGTATAAGAGGGTAATAGTTGTGTCTTGTAGTGGGTACCAATCTTCTTGAATTTTCAATAAAATCTGCGTCAACTGTCTTGGTTTTCAATCTATAATTGTACCATTTGTTTTTAATATACAGGAATTGCTGGAACTGGAATATGATATGTTTCCAGCACCAGGTGGTGGATCCGGAGATGATGGTGGTGGTGCAGTGGTGACCGGTGGAAGTGGTGGTGCAGTGGTGACTGGCGGAAGTGGTGGTGCTGTAGCGTTGATGAACCTGATGAGGTTGTTGTGAAGGCTCTTTAACGTTTCAACAAGAAACATGTAAGTGATCTTTTGACAATTAGTACATGACTTTAAGCCACCTTGCTTTAAACATTTATTTACATATTTTATACACTAAAATGGTACAATTTTTACCAAGAAGATGCACATTTATCCTAATAAATTATGTTCTTAAATGTTGGACTTTTCCATTCGAGGTCAAACAAAGCATATTTCGACTCCAAAGATCTATCAATTTTGTGATTAGTAAGATAATTGTATTAAACTCTAATTAAGGTACCACAAATCAATAGACATTTATGTTAATTTTTGTAAGAAAATCCTTCTATATTAAGAAGTCAAACCATATTAGGTTTGACTTCAAAAGCAAAACTCCAATTGTATAGTTTCATGGAGACCTCTGCTAGAGGACAATTAAGTGCTTACCATTTCACCACCTGGGTTGCTATGGTCCACACAGGTAATTATAGACAGAATTTATATGCTTTTATGTGATTTGACTTTTTGAATGTTCTTGGTCAATCGTTATAGTTTAACCATCTTTTTAAAGATTTGTCGAATAATAAAAAAACATTGTTCGCGTAGACAAGCTACCAATGGCCTTGTTTGTTTCCTAGGTGTTTAATTTTGTGTTTTTTAATTATTTGTTTAACTAAGTCAAAACTTTTATATTGATTATTGATTCATCTTATAATTTTTGAAGTTATTTATCTTTCTAAAGTGATTCTGTGAGGCTGGAAAACCAAAAAAGCTCTTCAGTTTCCGGAATACCAAGATCAAAACGACCTCGAATCAGCCCTCCAAATGCTCGAACCGTTCCTGATCACTCATATTTGCCGAAGAAACACTAATTTTGAGGAGCGACTCGATGAGGCTGCAATGGGGAATGTGTTTCTGTTGCAGGGTGGTGATAGTACTGAGAGTTTTAAGGAGTTTAATGCGAATTACATTCGTGATACTTTTACAGTGCTCTTCAAATGGTAGCGGTGTTGATTTTGGCTGGAGTTATACAAAATGTTCTTCAAATTCTTTTAGAGTTATACAACTCATTTTAGTGATTTTGGAGTCAATTTTGGATCGATAATGAGGTTGCGATACTGAGACAGAATCAGATTAAATACAATTTCAATGAGTTGGGTATACATTGACAGGCATATGAAGTTAGATGTTAAGTGGTAATGAGAAGTATAAACTTGGTTATAAGATCATAAACTTCAAGAAATGTGCAGTTGAAAGTGTATCATTCTTAGCAAGTAAAACAACAAACTACCTTTGTAAAAACAGATACAATTTTTTTGTATTCTACTTATTTGATTCGTCATAATAACTTTCTAGAAGCGGTATGATTGTCCTCTAGGCTGTAGTTCAGTGGTAAGAGATAATTTTTTTAAGTAAGCATATGTATAAACCTGGTATTGAGTAATGAATGTTTGCTGTAAAAGAAGAGATTTTTACATATTTCTTCTTCCTAAAACCATAAATTACATATTTCCCCAAGCTAAAAAATTAATTATATATATCCTCTTCCTAAAACATATATATTACATATTTATCCATTTCATTAAACTACATATTGATGTTTTATTATTTTAATCGTTTGAAATCTTTGACAATTATATTTTTGTATTTGAAGATATAAGTTTGGTTATCAGTTATTGTTGTTTTGAAATCAAGTTTAAAACGAGATAAAATTTTATTGTTTTTATTTATATAGAAGACTTGACTTTTGGTAACTATGTAACTGATAGTCTTTGTAAGTGAAATGTATAAAAATATTTTAGTGAAAATACGAGTAATATAATTATTCGTAAATAATTTTAATAAAATGAGTAAATATGTAATATATATTTTTTAAGAATTGGGAAATATGTAATTGATTTTTAGACTTGGGTAAATATGTAATTAATGACTTTAAAAAGGAAAAATATGTAAATGCCCCGTAAAAAAAACAGAAAAAACTATATATACAAAGGCTACCTAATTAAAGGCCAAAAGTCGAAGTGAAAAAATTAAAAATCCTAGTCTTGTATTTGCAATTGTGTTATCATTACGGTCTTATGGACTGACAATTATTTAAGAGAACATTGTTTCATACACCACCGTTTCAGCATTTTACACCACCGGAAGTAAACGGTCGTTTGTCAACACGTAAACGGTCGTTTGTCACGGTGTAAACTACAGTTTGCATGGCTGTAAACGGCAGTTTACAGAGTAGTAAACGGTCGTTTACAGAGTTGTAAACGGCAGTTTACTACACAGTAAACGGTCGTTTACTATTGTTAGGGTTTTTATTATTTTTTCCTAATTATAATTATATTATATTTACTTTATTATTGTTAAGTTTTTATTCGATTTTTAATATTTTTATTAATTTTAAATTATAGTAATTATAAATTGAATATAAGTATTGGATGAAAATAAGTTAATACATGTACAAAAAAGTTTATGTACCTATATTAACATTTTATTTTTAATTATATTAATCTTTTGTATGTTTTTATTTGTAACGATTTTATTCTATTTTTAATATTTTTATTATACTAAGTTTTTATATATTGTTAAATTTAATTATACTAAATTATATAATTTATATATTAATAAGTTTTTATGTACATGTATTAACATTTTATTTCTAATTATAAGTTTTTATATAATTTATATATTAATAAGTTTTTATGTACAATAAAACTTATATAGTTTGCAATTTTTGAACTTTATAAAAGGAATATATTGTTAGTAACTTAGTAAATGTCCATTTACTATTTTTAAGATTTTTATTAATTTTTTCTAATTATAGTTATATTATATTTAATTTATATATTGTTAAGTTTTTAAGATTTTCATATAATGTTTATAATTTTTATAATTTTTGAAGTTTAGAAATAACAATAAAACTTATATAGTTTACAAATTTTGAACTTTATAAAATGAATAATTACAAATTATACTAATCTAATCTATATTGAAACGAGTAACAGTTTTATTTTGAAGTATATATTGAATATATCTTTGAAGTCTCTCCTCGTATATTCTTTCCCACGCAGCCGCACTATTACTTTTGTGAAAATTCCATAACGGCGTTATGAAAGGCAATGGATATTCACCCTCTAAACGCACAGAGGCGTAGTGGCAACCATACACATGTGCAATAGTAATGAATTGATGGTACATGAGTTCATCCGGACCTGTCCATAACGGAAAATAAGTTGCGCTTTCAGTGGGAGATAAGCATTGAAGAATCACATTAAATCTGTTTGCGATCAATAATCCTGTGTAAGGCATTATCATCCAGTGTTGATCAGGAGCTGGACCCGGATGTAGCCATGATAAACTACGTTCTGTCTCATCATATGAGCTAGAGAAAAGATTTCTGTACAATTTAGAATTGTTATGTAACTCGTTTAAAAGCTCATACCTCATGTTCAGCCAATATTCTTCACCGAATCCTAAGGAAAAGAAATCTGCACGAAACCCACAGTTACCATCACTGTTTACGTTCTCTATATGTGTTATATATGGATGAAAAGAAAAGGGAGGCGATACCTGTTCGTCTTGTACGTGCAATCTAAAATAATCACATGCGGTAACGCACGCCATATTTTTAATGAAGTGGGGTTGACAAAAAACAAATCATTTAGTTGATTTGATTCGTCATCAGTAGTAAAATCATAGATGTATCCGCCCATCTACAAGGATTGAAGAAGTGCTTGCATTGGGGTGGTTCCAACTTTATCCATCTTTCGTATCCTTGAGCGTGCATCATACACGGTTTCAATTGTGGATACATTTTTATCATTATTTTCTTTTAAAGCCGTAAGAATATCACGTGGCTGCATATTCTTTCTTGTAAGATCTTCCACCAATGCATACTCTTCTTTAGACAATCTTTTTGCATAAGCATGACCCTCCAAAAATTTAGAAGGTTCATGGTTATGTTCGTCATAAACAATATTTATTTTCCAACCTCCATCTTCTTTATGATATTTTGCTATAAGTTGAAATGGACAACCTGTCTTCTTTGTCCCTGAATGTGTGGTTGAATCTGATGTTGACTTGTATACACAACCACGATCGCACATAAGAAATGCATTGTTGACGAATCCGTATACAGTCTTCTTCGTTTGTTGTGTGACAATAACATATCCAAGGGCGTGTGCAGTGTTTTGCACCCAATCCATTAACTCCTCTCTTGTTTGGTACACCCAATCATTATAAAATTGAGACATTATTGACTTGAATTACGATGGTGTGTGAATAAATGAATTTGAATACTTGTGAATTGTGAATTGTGTAAACGGAATTTATAGGCATCTTCCATTATTGACAAATTCTTGCGCATTTCCCAATAAATTCTGTAAACGATTATTGATTTTATCTGGCACATTTCCCAATAATTATTATATAATAAATAAATTCTTTATTACAATAACTAAAACATAAATAAAATTTATATACAAATAAAAACTAAATCACAATTTATATAACTAAAAAAATTACATTACTTTTCCAAAACAAATAAAATTACAATTTATTGATACGGATCATCAGGAGGGTCTTGATATGGAGGTATCCACATTTGATTATTATGTTTAAACCTCCACCTAACTTGTGGATAATCTGCGATCATGTCCATCCGTATAACATGTTCACGATCAACAAAT
Source organism: Flaveria ramosissima (assembly GCA_025215565.1). Classification (NCBI taxonomy): domain Eukaryota; kingdom Viridiplantae; phylum Streptophyta; class Magnoliopsida; order Asterales; family Asteraceae; genus Flaveria; species Flaveria ramosissima. The sequence goes on along the minus strand of CM046029.1, from coordinate 63,866,100 downwards.
CCAGACATAAGTACCGGCCCGTTTAAACCTGCCACGTTCTCAGGGGTGAGAATATGTAAAGACTCGGCAAGTCGAGTAACATACGTACCACCACAAATATGCCCTCTTTTCTTTGTACCCGTACAAGAAGTAAAATAATCAGCAAGCATATATGCCAGATTACAAGGCCTCCTTTTAATCAAACAAAATAAAAAGAACAAATCCTTTTTAGTCACCCCACCACTAGTCATCCTACGTCCAGCTATAGTATGACCAATAACGTGATGAAGATATCTATACAACGGATCGTTCATTCTTGTAGCTTTTGTTTTATTGTTAGGTATATATTGGCCATCACCAATTTCTTGCCAAAATATTTCATCATTATAATCTTCTGGAAATTGCGTAAGACCGTTCAAAAATCAGATTGATGGGTCTCTTGAACTGTATATAAACCCATCAAAACACCAAACTCGGCCACAGAATAATTACGTGGCACCCCCCGAGCACGAAACTGATAGCATCGTTATCACTGTTAAAACAAATATAAGTTTAATTAAATGTAGATTCGAAATTATATATAATCCAACTAAATTGGTATACCTATAGTTATGGTTGTTCGAGTCGAAATTAAATGTAGAGAAAAACTCCAAACAAAGCTCCTTATATTGCGGGCCACTAATTGCAAAAAATCTGGTCCACGGCTCGTTCATCATGTTACGAGCACGAGTAAATTCACCCACGTCCCGTAACAAGCTCTAAGATATCGAACGTGAAGCCTCAAATTCTTTATCTAAAAGTTTTTGAAACCTTTTATATTCATCTGATCCTCGACGAAACTGAAGCCACGGATGATTCGAAGCACGAATCGACGCTGTATCTTGACGTGAACTTGAAGCCATTACCTAAAATAATTACAATTAGTAACACAATAAAATATATATCAAACTAAATTGTATTATAATAATAATAAACTAACCTTTGTTGTAATAAGAAAAATAATAAGAAGATGATGAAGATAAAAATTATGAATGCGGTGAAGAAGATGATGTGAATGGTAGTATAAATTAGGGTAAAGAAGATGATGGTGAAGAATGAAGATAATGGTGAAAAAAATGATGGTATATATTGTGGTGTGTTCGGTTGGGTAGAAAAGATGATGGTGAAGAATGAAGATAATGGTGAAAAAATGGTGGTATATATTGTGGTGTGTTCGGTTGGGTAGAAAACAAACGAATTTTGGAGTTGTCAAGTCATTAAAGCAAACGACCGTTTGCAGGTCAAAAAACGACCGTTTACAGGTCGAGTAAACGACCGTTTACAAGGTCTTAAACAACCGTTTACAATGTCATGTCAAATCAGTGGTGTACGAACAGAAATCCCTTATTTAAATACGTTAGTATCGGTGGAAAGGCAAAAGAGTCAACATGTTTGGTTTCACAACAATTAGTTGAAATGCGTTTGGATCACATCCTTCTTCGGTTGGGTATGACTCCAACTATTTTGGGAGCTTGCCACTTAGTTCTTTGACTATATATAGGTATTTAGCGATGAGAGTAATTAAGTATCTAAATTATTGTTTAGTCCTTGTTGTAACTTTATATATTTGGAAAAAAATAATCTTTCAAATAAACTTAAAAATCAATAATTTATAACATATAATAAAGAATTTATAACATATAATAAAAGAATGTTTTTTTGAAACGCATGTCATCATTCTAGCATATCAAAAACATTATTTTCCCACATCTCTCTTATAATAAATTAGAAAATTATAAAAACAATCAATTTGACTTTCCTTTCTTATCAAAATATGTTAAAACAAATATATCTATATTTGTGTTTCTTGCCTCTCTCATATTAAATGATGATTATTTTATATAAGTAAACTAAACTATTAAACATCTAAAATATAAATATTCTTATGTTAATAATTTATTAATATATACTAAAATTATATGATTTCAGACATATTTTATCTTTAAATATAAAGTAATAATTCCCAATTTTATTATTTGTTATAAAATTTAAATATCCATTACATTAATGATTTTAATATATTTATACATTGGCTATAATCTAGTGTAAGAAAAAACGAAAGAAGGCTTTATTTCCCCCTTAACATTCCCGGTTTATAGGTTATATTGTTTTAATATCAAAAAGAGTAGTAGTTATGGTTTTTTATCATATGAGTCCACACTAAATTTTGTTTTTCATTCTTAAACTAAGATAATAAGGAAAAATATTTTTTCGTTTTGTATTTTGTCTCGGATTAAGTCATTTTTATTTTTCGTCCTCTAAATTTACTTAAATTTAAAAGATAACGTTATTTATTTTAGTGAAAAAGACTTAAATCACTATAAAAAATAAAAGACATTTTTATATTATTTTTTAATTTAAAAACAAAAGGTGGAATTTAAGTTAAACTCGTTAAAAACTTCAAGGGATTACACCTAAGGCTGGGTGTTGTCGATGGCGTGATGGGGGGCGCCACCCATATGGCTGGTCATCTTGGTCGCGAACACCACAACATAGGGGCGAGATGGGTGGGCGTGAGGGGGCTTGTGGAGGTAAAGTAGCCCTGGGGACTTTGGGAAAATAAATAGAGTCGTTGGTTCATTAAAAGAAATTTCAAAATATTGCATTCTCCACTATAAATACTGCCTCATTTCTATGGAAAAAAATCACAATATTCATATCTACTTTCTTCTTCATTTCCAAGATAGTTAGAATTTTTATTATGTTTATTTTTTTTAGGTTTTTAATGAACTTTATTTGATTATAATGTTCAGTTTTATTAATGTTTTACATTTAAAAAAATTAATTGAGAAATTCGTTAAAGTATCTGATCACTTGATCCACAACAATGTTACACTACTTGATTAGGGGCTCTATCCAGTGCCCGGTCAACATCCTATCAGTGCCACATGTCGCCATACTACATGATAACTTGATCATGGATAGAGCCCCACATCACATAGTCTAAGGTTAGACGTATTCAATGATGTGATGGGGGCGCCACCCACGTGGCTGGCCATCCTTGTCGTGAACAATGCAACACACGGGCGCAATCAGGGGCACGATGGGGTGCGAGTGAGGGGGCTCGCGTAGGTGAAGTAGTCGTTTGGGACTTTGGGAAAATAATAAGTCATTGGCTCATTATGAAAAAAATTAAAACAATTACATTTCTCTCCTATAAATACTACCCTATTTTTATAAAAAAAATCACAACATTCATATCTACTTTCTTCTTCATCTTCAAATTTTATAAAAAATCATCTCAGTAGAAAATGCCGGATGATTGGGATGGTTCGTTTTAATAAAGTTTTAATCTTATGGATGACGAGGCTTTTGAGAACTTTGCGTTTAGTCCATTTGATTATCCAAATGAGGTTGTTCCGGAGTCACAATCGAGTCAAAACCAACTTCTTGAAGATATTTCGATTGTTCAACAAAATAGGCATTCATATCACAAGAGTAAGGGAGGTCCAAGCTGTCACACCCCAACCTTGACGGCGGAAACGTCGAGGAGTGAGAGTTAAGATCGTTCACAGCCACATAACGCTATTAATAATCCAAATATAATTTAAACATAAGTTTCAATTGTAACATTACAAGCATAAGTCTCAAAGAAATTAAAAGCATAACATAGAATGTTTCAAATCATTCTTAGTTCATTTATTTATCTAGGTCCATTCCTAGATGTGCAAGCTTCAAAGAGTAGATATCAAACTTGGGCGTTTCCTGAAACATGTTAAAAATAAAGAGTCAACAATAATGTTGGTGAGCATTCCATAGTTTTTAATACATAGTTTATATAAAAGATGGCAATTCAAGTCATAAGTTAGTGAATAAAGTGATTAGGGATGTTATGAACAATGCAACAATCAAACCTCGACAAAGTTTTACAAGTCTCAAACGTTTACAAGATTATACGATCAGCTAAGTGTACTTGGATCAACCAAAGCAGGCTTGTCTTGCCCATAGATCTATGACTTCGCTGGGCTAGCAATTTGTACATATAACGTCATAACATGGTAACCACAAAAGTTCAACTAACCACAACTTTGCATGATGAATTGCCATAAAGATTACAAGTCTCAAATAAGTTTACAAGTGCAATGATAATAAGTTAACATGTTTCACCCCAAAGTGTGAAAATAAGCAAAAAGGGGTATGAAAATACTCACATTGATATAAGCATTACAAGATGATAAATAAAGATTAAAGGATGATCCAAAGTAATCCCAAGTATTCATTACAAGGCACCTAAACATGTATTGCAAGATGAAGATTAATAATATGATTAACGTTTAAATAATGATTAGGGTTTCAATAGTTTTTAAGGGATTTTTGATAAGTAACAATTTACAAAGTAATTACTTACATTTTTAATTCATTAGAAGAATTATATATGTATATATTTTAGAAATGAATATAAACATAACAAAGTTGGAGTTCAATATGTAATTAATTCTTTATAGTTTTATAAGAATAATATATCATTATCACAATTATAAAAGTAAACCTTTAAAGAATAAAAATACTATTGTGCCCATTAGTATTTTAAATGATTTTTAAATTATTATATCAAGTCCATAAGCATATAAATAATTATTTAAGACTTGGTAAATAGAATTAATAAAATACTTAATTAATTGACGTTAAAATTGTTGAACATCATTTTATAAAGTTTTGAGCTTTTAATTGATTTAATTTAAAGGTCTTATGATACAAAATCTAAAAAAAAATAACAATAAAGTATAATAGCACGTTATATTGTTTTATAAGTTTCAAAAATTTAAGAAATAAATTTATAAACTAATTATGATATAATATGGTTAAATAAATAGATAAATATCTAATTATTTAAATAACTATTTAAATAATTATTTATTTAACATATAGATTTATATTGTTTTAGAATAATCCACATTTGAATAATAATAGGTTTACAACATTGAAATTTCATAAAATATTTAGTAAAGTTTCTATAATCTTTATTATCTTTTATAAAGTGATTAATTTGAAAATCATAAGTTTTTAAAACCTAAAAAAAATTAAATTAAAAATTTCTGAAATGTTTTAATTTATAAATTAATTTTTACTTTGATTTAATACACATTAGTATAATTTATAGAGTTTAAAATATATAACAAGTAGCCCAAAAAAATAAATGCCGGAGGCTGGGTTTGAACCCACGACCTCCGGTTTAATGTGTGGAGTGATAACCAGTTGGGCTAAGCCCAGAATCTGTTTAGATTTGAAAAATAATTTATAAAAACAATAATTAAAGAAAACCCCAATTTCTAAAGAACCCTAGAATCGAATTGTTCCAAATTGAACCCTAATCCGTTGTTGTTAATGCCGATTATCATGGGGCTTTTGATCCCCATGTAAAACCGAATGTCTAAGCGGGTTCAATTACCTTATTGGATTTGAAATGATGCTTGGAATGCACGAAGCACACGTCGCGACCATGCCGGATCGACCAATGCCCAAAAGATGATATTAATCAAATTGCTCGCACAGAAATCTTCCAATAGCTCTAGAGGTGAAAAGCCCTCTATCAATTGTAGGTTAGCAAACTTGAAAAGAGGTCTTTGAATAGGTTGCAGGTCGCGGGTGATGAGAGGATCAAAGGAGGTGTTTGTGTTTGATTCAAGAGGAATTGCGAGTTGTGCACGTTTCGGGACATCTGGATGATTGTTTATGTTAGATTAATTTGATTATTATTAGAAGTTAATGTTCAAACGGCTATGGAAGTTTAATGTGAATCGGTTACCGGGTTCGATCAGGTCTATAACCGTCGTTTAAATGCATTAAAGGTTCACAACAGCGTTCGACAAGTGTTCACGAAGCGTTTGGGATGATTTGGCATAAAAAACGGCCGGTTTTGTGGGGTTTTGGGGCTCGCCGGCGCCGCGCCGGGCTTGGCCGGCCGGCGGCCGGAAAAATGGGTAGGAAGGGGGGGGGTTGGGTTGTAACTTTTAAAGTTACAATAATAGTCCCTGTAGTTTTGTACTTTGTTATTTCATGCACAAAGCTTTCTTTTGAAGTTTTAAAAATGGCAAACTTAACCCCTTAACTTAATTACTCTAAGTTTTTAACTTTTACAAGTTTAATAGATTAGTATTATTAGCATTATTGTTATCATTAATTTTGTTAATGTTGTTATTATTAGTATTATTACAATTACTATTATTAATATTGTCATCATTATAATAATAATAATAGTTATTATTTTATTTAAGATTATTAACACCTTAAATTTTATAATAATAAGCAAACATTATAACCCTTATAATGTTATTATATTAATTTGTTAATCACCAAATTAATTATTAAGTATAAACCCCAAAGTTTCAAAATGGCATAAAAGGCCTTTTAAGATTTAACAAGGTTAACTTCTAAGTTAACAAAATTAAGAGATGTCACACAAGCCAAGCGGAACACTTGGGGCATTGAAAAAAAATCCTCCTTCGTCGAAACAGGAGAAAATAGCTTTATGTTTTGCTTGGATTAATATATCCGAAGATCGTCAAGTCGGTATTTTGTTACTTAAATTTTTGTTTACTAAAAATTTAGTTTTACTTTATTTATTTGTAACATTTTGTCAATAATTTTTTTGTAGCCGACTATCAAAAGTCGAAAGTGTTTTGGGCGAAGATTAAAGACTCTTTCTACGAGCAAATTGGTTGTAGAGAACGCACCGCCAACATGATTTCTGGTCGTTGGGCCGAAGTTCGTAAATATGTCGTATTATTTACAAACTTACATAATTGGAATAGTCATCGAATGCGACCAAGCGAGTGTGATAACCAACAGGTTTATGAATTCACTCGTTAAGAGTGGAAACAAAAGATATTTAAAAAGTATGGTGTCAATAAATCCGTTGACGGAGATTATTTGTGGATATTATTAAAGAGGTGCTCAATTAGTCATGCCAGATGCGAAGGAAGCTTAAACCACTATCGAACCATGGTTTGTCCGGCGTCTACGAGACCTTAACCGGTTTCGATGGTCGAATTGGTATTGACCTAAACTTAGTCGATTCAGACGCTCCAACACAAGCATCAAGTTGGCCAATGGGAAGGGACCACGGGAAAAAGTCTAGTCAAAGTGTCGATTTTGCATTTGTCGCAAACATCGACAAAATAACGGTAAGTATCAAGGCGGCGATAAAGGCGAAAGTGTTGGATCGGGTTTGAATTAAACAATACTTTTTCTACTGATCTGCAATTAGCTAATGTGGAATATAAGTTAACTGTATACTAACAAACACAAACACAAACACAAACACTTTGAATAAGTTATAACATAAGAAATTATTTAAAGTATTCACTTGATAACTTTTCTGGTTACAAAGAGTAATAACAGTAGATAACAAAGTGGGCAAACAAGCTAACCCTAAAACTATACAAGTGTGAGGTATTTATACTATGAAAGCTAAACACTAGAATGAATCTTGATCATCTATTCTATGTTTAGGATCAATGACATGTTTCAATCATTGATCTACACATTATGACATACCACGAATGTGTATTACTATTGGTTACAAAGATATGTACAACAAAGATAGGGAATCGATACTTCAGAAGAATCAGTAGTTGCAGAAGTATGATGTCACCACTATTATTTGGTACTAATAGTCTTGTCTAATACAATAGTGGAACAACAAATAATCAACATATGCCCAAGTGCTGATTCACAGTAGTTCAATACTTGAAAATATCAGCATATGTAGATCGGTACTGAACTTAGAGTTTAGGTAGCTTCATCCTTCTTATGATTCAACAGAACGCCTCTAAAGCTAGGTTGAAGAAATTAGCTTATTTTACCAATGACTTTAGTTCTCTCCTTAAATCGGATAATTCTTTAATGGAAAAAGAGAATGACCGTACTCGTAGGGAACTAGACGAGAAAGATTAGTTAATTTTTTTATCATGTTTTCTTTATTATGTATGTTTTTATTTTATTTTTTTAGTTTTTAGTGAAATTTATTTAATTATAATGCTTAATTTTATATTTATATTTTACATTAAAAATTAATTAAAAAATTCCTTAAAACATCTGATTTCCTAATCCACAACAGAATCAGATTATTTAATCAGTAATCCAACTCCCAATTAATATTTAATCAGCCTCACATATCGTAATATTACATGATAACTTAATCATGAATAGAAACTCACGCACTAACACAAACAATATTTCAAGAGCCATTTGTGTAACTAAAACACTTTAAGTGGTACGTTCGTAAATAAGTCTTAAAACAAGCACCCTTTTAAACCGACCTCCATTATTTTTCCAAGCTTGAGAGAAAGACGAAGAAGAAAAGAAAAACACACACACACACACACACTTTCTCTCTCTACACTACTCTCTCTCACACAGTAACACACACTACACTACAAAAACATCATTACATATACTCACTCTCACTCTATATATACATCTTCTATACTCCCACAATCACACCCTATTATAACACTCAATCTCCTCATCACTCTTCACAAACCCTAATACATCATCATCATCATCATCATCATCATCATCATATTCATCATCATATTCATCATCGTCACTTGTAATCGATACAAATTGTATTCAACTCACAGGAATCATGGCGAACAACAACCCTTCCGATGGCTCTGCTGATGATTTCTTCGAACAAATCCTAGGGTTTCCTTATCCCGCAGGTGCCACTGACCCCAATTTAGCGGGAAATTTGGCGGGAAACGAGGGTAGTTTGGGTGGAACAGCTGCTGCTGCTAATTCTATGATGTTGCAATTGAGTTCTGCCGGTGATGGCTCTGGTCATCATCATCTAGCCGGTGGTATGGTTGGTGGTGGTGGTGGTGGTGGCGGCGGTGGTGGTGGTGGTGGCGGAGGGTTTCATTTTCCGTTAGGGTTGAGTTTGGAGCATGGGAAAGGGGGGTTTCTGAAGATGGATGATGCTTCTGGAAGCGGTAAACGGTTTCGAGACGACGTCGTTGATAGTCGAGTTTCTGCTACGGTGAGTTTGTTTATCTGCATATGGTTTTTATTGTTTAACTTTGTTGATTTTGAGATGTTGAAAGTTTTATTTTATTTGGTAATCTGTTGGTGTCAATTTGTTTGAAAATTTTGTTTGATTAGTTGCTTCCTCTGCCATTCATGTAGAATCGTATATATGATGAAGTTGTCTTTTTTACATGTAGGAATATATGTATGTTGATTCGTTAGGTTTTGTTGGTTTATGTGAGGTTTTCGTTGATTAAATGATTTGTTACATTGGAAAACAATGAAAAGCAGGGGATGGTATTCATTTTGGCTTTTTGTTATAGTTTTATATTCAATATGTTTGACGTGTAATTTGACTTCATAGTTACATTTCAATTTGGAATTTGGACTTTTTCCCCGTGAATCAATGCCTAATTTGTAATTTATGTGCAAGACTTTTGAGTAAGCTTTTTTAAAAAGTGATTAACAATTGTAATTTTCTAATTATATAAGATTGAATTCAAATTAATAATTTAAGATTCTATCTTTAGAAATATGATTATAGCAGCCTTTAAGTGACTGTTATATGGTTATGATTCTTCTTGTTGCAATGATCACATTGGAAACACATTTTCAAACACCCGTAAATCTATTGAAGATATCTTTATTGGTTGCAAGGTTCAGGTAGTGACAAAATTGTTTGATTATTTAGGGGTTCCAGGCTCAGCCAATGGCTAATACGGTGCAACCGCCTCCAAATCCACCTACGGTTCGTCCCACAAGGGTCCGGGCAAGGCGAGGGCAGGCCACAGACCCACACAGCATTGCTGAGAGGGTAATTTTGATTTTTTTCTCTTTCATTTTATTGCAAGTGTCATTCTTCAAATTTCAAAAAATGTCATTTGAAACAGCTTCGTCGAGAAAGAATAGCAGAGAGAATCAGAGCATTGCAAGAACTGGTTCCTAGTGTCAATAAGGTGAGCGATCTTTCGGTATTTTTTTTCTTATTTTTATTAGTGTTCATCGGCAGAGGTTGGAAGAAATAAGTATTGAATATATATAGCTACATACACACACATATACATATATTATGCACTCTTTCTGTTTATATAGTTGCAATGTCCTATTTTATTTTCCCTAATTTGAAAGGAATATATATTATTTGTATTTTCGTGCAGACAGATAGAGCTGCCATGCTTGATGAAATTGTGGACTATGTGAAATTCTTGAGGCTTCAAGTAAAGGTTAGAATAATAAACAGCCTCTCTCTAAAATGGTTGGTTTTTACGTGCTTTGTATAAGATCATTATCCGTTTACCCATATGCTTTCACGGAACTCATATATCTCCTCAAGTCCTCAACAAATCTAGTCAAAAGCTTTCGTGCGTGTATGATTTGCCACAAAATCGACAATTATATTCCAAATCAATTTGAATTAGTAGTTGATTAGGTATTCGTACACATCTACGTATATATAGTACAAGCTTGTGTGCACACACAATGAATAATTACTAATGGGTTGGATAAATTTCATCCATACCTTAAAAAGAACATTATGATTAGCTCTAATGTGCAATATCTCAATTATGCTAAAAAGAAGATTTTGAAACATGAAATCACTTTTTCAAGTTCAATGTTTCACATCATAGTGATGGTCCCTCATATGATTACTATTGAATGTGGTTTCTGATGACTTGTATTGTTAAAGATTATCATTACTCAAATAATTACTTGTATCATACTCTTTGAGTGATATTTCGCTACATGTGTATCCTTATATATTATTTACCTTTTTTGTACCGTGAAGGTATTAAGCATGAGTAGATTGGGCGGAGCAAGCGCTGTAGCGCCACTTGTCACTGATATCCCTATATCCTCTGTTGAGGTAACATTGATTTTTATATTTAATGTAGGTGAAAAAATGGGCGGGTCAAACAAGTTGGGTTGACCTGCATTTCTTCAGTTTTATAAATGACTAATATACTAAATGTGACTACAAGCAATAATTATCTGAATGATGGATCCATTTTTTGGCAAAACGGGCGGGTGACACAAGTTGTGTAACAGGTGAAAACAAGTTGGCTGACCCACCAACAGTTTTTTCTTGTACACTTCTTTAAATTTTATAAAAGAATAATATATTAGATATGATTATAGAAACTATTATTAGAGCAATAATACAATTCTTATTTTTGAATCAAAGTTTTATATAGGTGACAGAATGGTTGGGTCAGAAAGGTTAAAGAACAGATCAAAACGGGTTGGGTTGACCGATCAATATATATTTTTGCATATATTCCTTATAATTATGTAGATAATATATTAAGTACAATCGCAAAAAATAATTTGTACAATAAAGATCCATTTTTAAAAGCAATATTCGATGTTGTAAAAGCTTAAAGTATATACTTAGGATAACTTTCAACTTTCAAAGCATTTCAATATTAGCTTATTGTTAAAAAAATTTACCTGTTTGACCATATAAACCGAATCGACTAATTTCCATTTTGCATTCTAAACTACTTTGCGCTATGGTCTAACTTTCAAGATTTTAAACAGGAGGAAGGTGGCGAAGGAGGAAGAAACCAACCCGCCTGGGAGAAATGGTCAAACGATGGGACAGAACGACAAGTAGCAAAACTAATGGAAGAAAACGTAGGTGCCGCAATGCAATTTCTTCAATCGAAGGCACTTTGCATCATGCCCATATCACTTGCATCTGCTATTTATCACACACAACCGCCCGATTCAACCTCCATTGTCAAACCCGAATCCGAACCCCCTTTATAAACCTAAAAAACATGTCAAAAATCCACAAAAACTTCCATTCTAGTTCTAGCCCTAGCCCTAGATGCAATTGCAATTGCAATTGCAATCACCATTCACCAATATGTTTTATGTTTTTAGTTGAAATTAGCATCATATTTGCCTTTTATCTTTTTCCACCACTCATAATGTTTTATAAGAATAATGGAAAGCCCACAAGATTCAAGGAAAGGTGTAAAAGTTGTCAACATTTGCTTGATATGTTGTGCCTTTTTGTGTCAATTGGTGAGAGTAGTGGTGGATGACTAGGGGGATTATAAAGTTCTTATAGTGGGGGAGGCTTTATTTTTATTTTTTTGGGGGTAGTGGATTGTGGGGCCATTGATATAATATATACTTAATGTTTATCTTAAACTATGTTTTATAATTGTAGTTTTTGAATGTTTTTTATGTGGATAATGGTTGGCTGTCCTAAATTGTTTAAGATGCTGAAAAGTGGTATGAAATGGAGTAATGTTTGTGCAAAGGAATTGAGTGGGTTGGTATTACATAAAGTAGTTTTGACTTCTTTTTATGCATTATTGGTTGATGAACTTGTGTCCTTATTTGGTTTTCCTTATTGTTATGATTACTATTCGGCATAGGCTGCGAAATGGCCGGGTCTTGTCGATTCATATTTGTTTTCTTAGCGTATTGTGACGTGACGTTTATAAAGAAAAATGTGTTGAACATGTGATGTTTAGTGGTGTTACTATTGAAAAACTAATGGGTGGTTAAGACGAAATGTATTTTTGACTTTATTGGTGTGTTACTGTGAAGTTGGCGCATCAGTTGGTTTTTCATCTTTTGTATGATAAAAGTTAATTATAGGCATAGGCAAAGTGCGTGGGCGTCGTGATTGATACAAAGTTCATTTCTTTGATCATGACAACGAAATATGATATTTTGATAAAGCTCGCCCTTTTAGTGTAGAAGACATAAGCATATTGTATACATTTGAATAACAAACATACGTGAACTCTTTAAAGTTTGACGGGATGATACAGGAGCAATTTTTATTTTTTTTGGGTTTTTAAAGTTTAATTGGTTAATTTACACGTAACTAATTAAAAAGTTTGCATCTTGGAAGAGGAACTTAATGGAGGCTTTCTATGCTTTAGCATCACCACCCATTTGAATCTTTGATGTGTTTTGACTTTAAGAAGTAGATGAAAAAGGGAAGGAAGATGTTCTTAGACAGTCTTGCACTACAAGCCCCTATAGTTAAACAACTATTTCTAGGTCTTAGACTCCGAATATTACTTGTTCGGAGTAAAAAGCAGCATTTTAGAGCCGGGTCACTTCTCAAAAGCGTTTACATCACGTCAATGAAAATCTTGATTCGTTATTCTCTTTTAAATACACATGACAGATTCGTACAATACTATACTTGTTATCCATCTCTATTGTACGCCAAAAAAGGAAAGAGCTTTGCCTCATTCGAGCATGAATATGATTTTATACGTAACCTTAAAACTGGTTTATCGTATCATATTCACACAAAAAGATTCATAATATCAAATATACCTATTTTAGAATTCAACTTCTATCTCTTATAACTTGCACTATGAGATGAAAGTTTAAACATTTACCTTTAAACTAATAAACTTGCACTATGAGATGAAAGTTTAGAATGTAAGGATCAAGAAAGGTATCATGATCATATTATAAATTACATTTACTGAAATAAGTATGCTATGTTAAATATTTTAATAGGTATGTTTAATATTGATATTTTAGGCGAGTGAATATTGTATTAGAGCATCACATTCTGTTCCTTATGATTATGTGAGTATAATCCTTATATTATATGAAATGATTGTAAGTAGTTGTAAGTGGAGAATAGAAAAACATATTACTGTTAATCTGCAAATTAAAAAAAAAAATTGTTCTTTTAACTTTTAATTTTTTTTAATATTTTTAAAAGTGATTGTGGGTCAAGAAGAGAGAAAAGGTAAAGATATAGATATAAAAAGTATTATTTAATTGAAAATATAAGAGAAAAAGTAATGATTTTTATTATAATTATATGAATAAAGATAATAAATAAAATGTGAATGCTCTTATACAGGTTTTTTCAAGGGTGTATATGAATGTAATATGTTTTGTAAAAAAAATGAGCACCATACAATAGAAAGCAAAGATCCTACTTTTTCAAGAGCAACCTCTTAAGCTACAAACTAGCAAGAACTCCATATTGTCAAGAAAACATTCAAAAAGTTGCTAATGTTCTTATGCATTACAAATGGCAACAACAGCTTTGAATTCATGGATGTTGGCAAACATCAACAGCCATAGCATTATTAGGTGAAACATTTACCACAAAGATTTTGATTTCTCATTTTTAGAAAAAATAACCAAAGAGCTTGGGTTTAGCAGGCATCAAGGTCGCGGCATGGAGGAGGCTTGGGCTCACCCAACAATGTAGTATTCCCTCCAGCGGGCCCACAGTTGATTCGGTCCGGGTTTTGGGTCCCACGCTATTAAAGGTCAACATAAACAAGTTAGCCAGGTGAGATTTTCCACCCTTTCATTCATAAATGGATCGATTTGGGTTGGATTTTATCTCAAACGGATCAAGGTGTCAAATAAAACATAGCTAGAAGAAGAATTGGTCTACCTGGTTAAAAGTCTTATTTTAAACGTATATAACATACCTTAATCGTTTTATTCATATACTCAGAATAATATTCCTTAATCGTTTTATTCATATACTCAGAATAATATTGTGATAATATTTGTATTTGTAATCATAATTAGTGCAGTAAAATATTTATACTTTTTTAAACCTATGAATCAAAAAGTGTTAGCAGGTCAACCCATACCACCCATCCATTTTGACCCGTTACCTGACCTGCCCATTTCTTAACTTACCGGTGGCTTTTCTCCTCGTTTTAATGCCTCAACTATCTCCACAACTTTCTTTGGGGTAACATCTTCCTGCAAGCATTTCGCCAGAAAAGATGCATCTTAATTTTAATTAATATGTATAGGTTGAAACTTTTTTAAATACGAAACCACTAGTAGTTTATCAAGCTCACATAATAGTTGTAGGTATATCCTTCAGATCCATTTGAATAATCTGCTACAGTAATCATAGGAGCATTTACACAGCAACCCTGCAGAAACAACAAATCGATATTATCATACATTATCCAAACTTTGGATATTATTTCATATTCAAACGTGAATAGTGTTTTGAATTTCCAAAAGTTGCAATGAATTTACAAGTACAAAAAACACCAAGCATGGAGACAATATATTCAGGTTTATCAAAAATGATAAATCATATTACATTGCTTATTGGAAGACAAGACAAACATACAAGTTCATATAAATGAGAGCAAACTTCAAGAAATGAACTTTACACTTTTTTTCCCAAAATTATTACTGATTTTAGCAACCAACCTCATTTTAACTGATTTCACTAGTAAATTGATGATGTGACACCTGATAGTGCAGTTGACACTTATACAAAAGAATGTTTGTGAAAAGTTCATAATTAAATTTATATACAAGTTTGCGAAAATAACTTTATTCTAGATGTTCAAGAATAACTGTTAGAAGTCGCATCAAATGCAATGTGTCATACATATTCATGGCAACAATTGGTAATTAAATGCAACTTGGTTAATAAAACAGGTAATAAAGTGCAAGTTGGTTTCTCTTTTATGCCCACTTTAAAGTTAGCTGCTAAAATAAGAAAAAATCTGCACAGTTTCTTTCTATATTGTGCAACTTGCCCTTTAATTGAAGGACTTTTTAGCATTTAGATGATATTATAATTCGTAGAGTACAGTTTTTAGCATAGTTAAATAACAAAAAAACAAAAATATCCACAAAAGAGCAAGTGACTCACCATGCATTCCATTTCTCCAACAGAAAACAAGCCATCCTTTGTAACCTCTATAATTTTTAAACAAGTAACCATGAAGTCATTAATATGTATAACACATTAACACTACAAGAAGATGTTTTTTTTAGTAAACGAATAGATATATACAAATATACAAACCGTTTCGTTTCACTCCCAAGTGATTTAATAATGCAGCTTCAATGTCCCGTGAACCACGAATCATACAAGGAGTTGTTCCACACACCAAAAGATGGTATTTGCCAACCTACAAAATCAGACACAAACTGTATTTAGTTTCAAAAAAATAAAGGTAGCAAAATTGTGTGTGTGCTGGGGGGTAGGGACGCAGGTTGGGTAATGGGTCAACATAGGTGCTTCTTGTAAGGAGTCGAAACTTGAAAGGATCGGATGGGTTAGACCAGGAGCATTTTTAGTCCAAAAGTTTTAGATTGTCTTATATATAATTAGTCTCAAATATGATTACAAGAGTCATATTACTTCAATGAAAAATCAACTTTTCAAATATAACTATGTGAAGGTCATACACACTTATGAGTTGGTCCTTTTTGGGGAAAGACAACTTAAACCAGTACGCTCGGGTGGGTCGGCTAGACCGGCTAGATTTAATGCTTTGAGCTGATTTTATTTGTTTACAAAATCGTTAGTTTGTATTGAAAACTTTAAGATGATGACGGTGGTTCATAAATATTATACATATGCATAACTACATATACCTAAAACATAAAGGTCTGGTTTACATGGCCCATTCCAAGTTCCACACAGTCGTCCAGAAGGTTGAACCCCCAAAACTGGACCGTTATAAATCTCAACTATCAAACCAGCTGAGTTGCTTCAAATCGGGCAGTTCAGTAGGTTTCAATGGTTTATGAACACCCCTAGCAGTTGGGTAGGTTTCAACAGTTTATACACCCCTACTTTTAAGGTTATTTGTTATTTGACACGGACGACCCGTTAGAAATGAAACATAAGCTGAATCAACATGTTTATAAGTAAATAGGTCAAATATGTTACATGTACAACAAATGTAAACGGGCAGCCTTACCTTTGCTCTATTAAACATGGAATAAAATGTTGCAACCTCATACACACGAATAGGAGCAACTTCAATTACTTTCGCAACCTTCAGCATGCAACATACCACAGCATTAGTGCAAATGACAGAGAAAGTATTATTTACAAAAAGAAAAATATAGTTATTAACTTATTACTATTACTTTGACCAAAAATGTTATAACAAGTTAGTAACACAAACAAGCAACAAACCTTTTGGGTGTACCTACATTGTAATTTCCACGTAACATTTATGAATATGTTTGGCAAATTTAGCTGTAAGCTAGAGCTTTTAGTTGGAGTTGTGAGTTCTAGTTGTCGGTTATATTATAGTGTGTCTTGCAAGACATTAAAGACACATAAATATTTATTAGGTACATGATAATCATGAAAGGGTGATTTTGCAATTTTGCTCTCAAAACCTTCACACTTAATTTTGAATTCTGATTTGAGTAATTATTTCTTTCTAGAGCTTACTTTTCCCAAAAAATAAAAGCTAATTTATCGAAGGCTTTTTTTCAATGAGGGCTTATTCTTTCTGAAAACCAAAAGCTAAAGCTCCTAAAAGCTGCAGTTCCAACCCATGGATTAATACATTACGAATAAAGAGCCCTCAAAGAGTATAATAATATGATACATAACCGCGGGTTTGAACCAGTTGCAATGGGGCAGATCCAAGTATCCAACTGGATCATGGATCCTGTTTTGAGTCGGTCAAAAGGCAGCAGCACAAATGGGGTTAGTGGGGTAGAAGTTAGTGGGGACAGTTAGTAGTACCTTGCTTTATATATAATTACTTTAATTTTCTAGGTTAGGTGTGGAGTATTTGGTTTTGTATTTTGGAGACTGGTCCATCTCGAAGGACTGCACTGTTCTTGTTTCTTGGTTAATTGCAATCAAGCCTACTAGAGTTCTATCGTAATATTATATAAAAAAGATATAAAAGCATGTATTTGATGCGCCCCAACAACAATGGCATTAGAGATAATAACCACGTATTATTAGATAAAAAAGAAAGAATGCATATAGACATGCCAACATACCGCATCCATTGCTGAAACAGGAAGCCAACCCCCATGTTGTTGTTGTGCAAGATCTAGCAGTGGGATGACTGCAGATTGCTTGTAGTTAGATGGATAGTGTGACAAAATCTCCTTTACCTGTATGCAGCAAATAACCATTAAAAACTTGAACTTTAAGGAACTATAGATAATATGGGAACATTAATAGTGGTAGGAATAGCCCCTAACTGAAAAGAACCTAGGTATCCCTAGAATTCTAGAACAATTGCAATCTAAAACTTAATGTGGAACATATTGGATGCTAATCCTTACAGAAATCTACAAATGAATTTGACATTTTGACTTCCAGTAGTGACAATCAACAAACAAAAAGTAATAATACGAGCAACTTACTGGTTATGTAATTAACTAAGTAAGGTATTGTGGTACCAACATAACGTGTTATACTCTTACATATACATGATACATATCATACCCAGTTGGAGGGCAAGATTTAATTGACCCAAGATTAGCCCATAGATTCAGTGATTACACTAAAAATGCCATTTTCAGGAATCAAAAACATTATAAATCAAGAGCTCCTTATAACTTCTTTAAGGTTAAGATATAAAGCAAATAAGCAATGAATGTAATCAAATTAGGATATGGTGCATGACATTAAACTTTTCTTGGAAATCTCTATATCTCTGACTTGTAAACCTATTTCATAGACTATTTTTTTGTTAACTTAACCGACTGATTAGAAGATTGGTTGGCCTCTGATCTACTAATTTGGTTTGTATCAGTGATATCAAAATCATAAGCTCCTCGGTCTTTCAACACAGCTATTACTTGATCCATGGTCATGGCAAGCAATTTGATGCTTACTTAACATCCGAAGATAAGAGTCCTGATGGTTCATCAAATCCTAATTCAGAACCCCAGTAATTTGAGGTAACTATTAAGTCCGGGTTTGCTAAATATAATACTAGATTTGATGCTAGAACTTGTAGCAAAGAGTTTCTATTTGTGAAAGCTCCCGAGCTCAACAAGTGATCAATGGTTTTACGTTCGGAATTATATCGCAGGCAATTCATGTATCAGCTGATCACGCTAAAAGTTCATATCCATTAATCAGTAATCTATTCCCTTATATTGTGGTTCAAGATAACATAACGAAAAGGAGAGTTGAGTGTGTAAATGCTATTACAACCCAAATTGGAGAAATATCCGATGGTTTCATTAACAGATCTGAAACAGACTGCATCAGTAAAAGTATACTATGCTGAGTTTAACAGTGTTATCTGTTCTGATTTACAAATGATGCCATGACTTCCAAAGCTTCCTACTTTTATGAAGAATTAGTTTTGGAAATTACCCATCAACTAGTTTTCACCTTGCAGGCGCCATCCCTTCAAAAGTTTTCATTATTCGAAGTCTAGACAGCAAAAACTATTCCAAACTAGATCACTTTATCTGTTCCAACTTTCCATTAGTGTGTTCCCATATTGAGACCAGTTGAAATACCATGTTTCCACGTATTCAACTGGTTAAACACGTAAACTTAAATGAACCGGGTATTCCTTTATATTATGCATGAGCCTCAGAACTATGAAACTAGTTCCTAATTTCCATCCACTGTCATGTTCCATCACAAAGTGCAAATTTCAACCTTATATTCTAAGAATTAACAAAGTTAGACAAAGATGCACAACAAATAATATATATATTGGGCTTTTTTTTTTTGAAACAGCTAACTCACACAACCTCTAATCCTAGTCCTAATCATATGCTTCAGGAAGAAATCCAACAATTTATTGACAATCCTACAAAATCCGTTTGTTCTCTTTCTTTAACAGATGTAATCTACACCTTTCATCTACCATAGGACTTAAACCCTCAAACACCTAAGGAAGAACACCTTTTCTACACACATTGGTAACGCTAGGCCACAAACCCTTTGATTGATGCTGGTTCCTAAAGAAATTCCCACTCCCAGTGTTCCTTAACATCAATATCAATTAAAAACCCTAATCATCAGTAGCCACAGTTATCAAACAAAATCCATGATTAATTCCAATTCATGAGCAATTCTACACTAAACCATAAAGCTTTCATCACTTGCAAACATAAAAAGGGTTTCAATTTAAAAGACAGATGACAAGAAACAACCTTTGTTTTGTTAGCTTCACTGAACTCCCACGGAACATTAGGGTTGTTGTCTGGAGTATCGATATGCTACACACAACACCAGAAAGACACACATAATCAAAGAAATCAAATACCCATAAGCTACAACCCAAAATCAAGATCAAGATTTGAGAAGACAGACAAATCGATTACAACTTACATAGTTTAGGGCGGTGGATAAGGATCGAGTTGACTGAAGAACACACGAGTGAATGAATTAGAAAGATGGATCGAAAGCATTTGATGAAAAGAGTGAAAAACAGCAAGAAATTTGGGGGTAAACCTGAGGGTATTGACGGAAAACTTGACGGATCTCTTGCAGACGCTTGGATGCGAGACGAGCTAGCATTTTGGAGGTGGGATTGTGAGAGAAAATGGAGAAGATGAAGTGTGGAGATTTTGGGGGCAAAAGCAATGAGGGATTGATGACGATGAGTGGAGGGTTGGATGTAAGCGTGGCTAACACAAGTTATGCCCCAAATGAGAGCAAGTATAAAACTTAAGTTTTCTTTAAGAGTAAATTACACGATCGTACACGAGATTTGTTTAAATTTCACTTTTCGTTTCTAGATTGAAAAAGTATAGGTTATTCTTAAGGTTTGAAAAAACGTAACACTTTTAGTCATTCGGTTAAATGTCCGTTAAAAAATTATGTTAAGTGAGTGTAAAAGTATCATTTTACCCTTTAATCAAAAACTTCATCTCCTACATTTGTGAATCTTACCCTAAACACAAAATAGAGAGCACTACCGCAATGAATCCATGGCCGACCTGCAACCAACGCTAACCACCGGAACATCATCGTCCGCTTTCTTTCTCCTCTTTCTTCTTCCTCCCACCTCTTTACCTCTCTCTATTGATACCCATATACAAATACATGTATATATATACACACATTTGATTATACCCACATATAGGTGTATGTATATATCTATTTGATGGGGATGAAGATGACGCATTTGAATTTCATGGTTTGATGATTTCATGTATACATCTCTTGATTCCATATGTGTGTGGTGTGTGTGTGTGTATATATATATATATATATAGGGGAGGGATCAAATGAGAACTCCCTTTTTTGTGAGAACTCTAGGAACCAATGTGAACCACTAGTTTTCAATGGCAAAATTGTAATTAACAACAACATAATCAAAAAAATCATAAAATAAAAAATAATAAAAAAATAAAAAAAGTAAAAACACAGAAGTGTTTCTCTCGTTTCCCTCTACCATTAAAAAAATAAAAAAATATATAAAAAATAAAAAAAAATCTCTTTTTTACGAACGTCATTTTACACATATGTAATTTTTGGAAGTACACATATGTAAAACATAATTTACACATATGTAATGACTAATTTACACATGTGTAAATAACGGGTGGACGAATTTTTTAAAAAAAATATATGGTAGGCGTTGGAAAGATAAAAAAATAATGAAATTAATGGTGAAATTTTTATGAAAAAATAATGTCATGAAAAAAAGTTATGAACGTTTTAAAAAAAAGGTGGAAGTGGCATGTGACTTGCATGTGACTAAAATGTGTGGTTGATGTTGGTTCCTAGAGTTCTCACTAAAAAGGGTGGTTCTCAAGATAACCCTACCCTATATATATATATATATATATATATATATATATATATATATATATACATATATATATATATATATATATATATAGAGATATATATATATATATATATATATCTATATCTATATATATATATATATATATCTATATATATATATATATATATATATATCTATATTATATATATATATATATATATAGGATGAAGTTAATATGAGAACCTAAGTTTATTGTGAGAACTCATTAACTTAATTTTGGCCTTAGATTTGACCTTATCTTTTTGATCTAATGGTTAAGAATTATTTGGATTATTATATTGATTGGTAAAGCATACTAGTTCCACCCTTGAGGGTATTATGGTAAAATCCTAATGCTTTGAAAAAAACGCCTGTACTTTTTTCTTTCCTAATACAAGCCAATGTCAAATCAATCACAAACCCACTCAAACATATCTACTTTTCTTCATCTCCTCCGTCAGTACACATTCAAACGCATAGACTAACCGATAATTTGAAGTTTTTGAAGTTTTTTTTCTTCATCCCGCTCATATATGGTGTGAAGTAGGATATCTTCTTCGACGGAATTGAGGATTTTTCTCGTTTAAGGCATTTCAACCCCCCGTATCCAAGATGGAAGCTACGCGAAATCGGTATGTTAATCGAATATCAGACGTTTAATTCGTCGATCAATTACCTCAATTTAGTTAATGTGGACCTAAATCAGATGTAAAATGTCCTTAATTTTGATATTGTATTCCTCTAGCTACTGTGATTTCCACAAAAAACCTTAGTTTTATATGCTTCTATGTAATCTTGCGCTGTAAACCCTAAAACGTGAATTAGGGGTTTTAAGTCATTAATGAATATTAAGTTTAATCATTCCTTTGCGATGAAATTAAGGTACCAAATAAGTTTCCTACTCACATTAATTTAATAAAACTTTTGTGTCTATGAAAGGAACATGAAAATGGTTTGTTTTTGATTTTGGTGATGATTTGTACAGTTAGTTCAATGTTAAACATCACGTGTTATGTTTATGTAAATTTCTTACCTATATACATGTTCTCTTATTTATACAGAATGTTTAAGAAGAGTATTCCTGTTACCGGGTCAAACAGCTGGAGACGTTCAAAAAGTAAGAAAAAAAATTCAGTTATAATGACTGATTTAAATTTATTTATAAGAAATAAGTTTCCTTTTTGATTGTATTGTTTTTTTTAAATAGGGAGGACTAGTGAACGATTAGCAAAGAAATCACTTAGTAGATTTAAAAACACAGCACGTAGCCCGATAGAGATCGACATGGATGAAAATACGGACTTTGGTTAGTTATATATATACCAAATTACATTCTATTGGGCAATTGAATTTGTGGAATAACATGTGCATATCATTTATTACACTTCTACAACAGAGACTGTTCAAGATTTAAACGCGCCAATCATCACTTTATTATCATCAGAAGGGCCAAGCGTTCGCTCAAAATCTAAAGGTAATGTCCTTTAGTTACATAATTTTTAATTATGTGTTATCTTGTTTTAGGTGTTCGTATCACGTCAAGAAGTTGACTTTATTATTTAAAGAAAATCACAGTTTGTTTTGTGAAGCGAACGTTATATAATTGAAAAGTTAGGTTGTAGTAAAAAAGAATAGGTTCATTTATGATTACATCAATGTAAGTCCGTGTAAAACATATGTTTGTTTTTTTAATGTACAATTATAGTGTCTAATAAAACAGGGACTGTTGGGGGAAAGAACAGGAGAATAATTTCAATTCAGTCATCTGACGGATCAACTGTGCGCAGAAATGTAAAACGTAAGTGAATTTATACATTGACCGCATGAGATAAAAATTTATTTATATTAGGGAGTGAAATATATAATTTTAATGAATCATTATGACATTTTACAGGTTCTTGTGTGAAGGGCAAAATGGTGTTTAATAATTCAGAAGAAAAGAAGGAGAAAGACGGGTTGAAAGGTAGGTTTGACAAACAATTCCTTATAGTTCAACACATTAGTTGGTACATATATTGTAACTAATATAATATCCAAGATTTTAGTGTTTTATTCGTATAAACGTAGACAATCAACTTAGTTTGGCTTAAATTGCTTGTTAATGATAATCAGCAGGAACCATTATGATGGAGGGTAGTTATAGTGGTCGAAAGAGGACAAGAGATACATTAGAAGTCAAAAAGAAGTTGTCAAGGACTCAGAAAGAAAAAAGTAAAGATAGTAATTGCCAGAAGTATCTGTCGATAATCAATAGATGCTCACCAAAGCCACTGTCAAAGGCCATTACATTGTTGAACAAGGTGCAACGTAATGAGGTGGAAAAGATGGGGTTCGGTAAGCTTTTGTCAATGAAAATAGATGGAATACCACGAAAAGTAGGATACTATGTTGTAGATGTTTTTAATGAAGAAAAAATGGCGATAGAGTTGCCCTGTGGAGACATAAAGGTGGATGAGGATGCAGTTCACTTAATGCTTGGTATTCCTAAAGAAGGTATCCTTTTAGATAGTTTGGAAGAAGATGATATAAAAAGTTCCGAGATAGACGATTGGAGGAGTTCATACGGTGATTCTTACATATCACCGGCCGATATAGTTGGTAGGATAACAAGCAGTGGTGGTACAAACATAAATTACTTCAAGCTGGATTTTTTAGCATTGTTCTTGTCCACTATGGTGGAATGTCATGCACACGGGAAATGTAAGCTTAGTGCCATCTATAGGCTTAACAACAGAGTCGATGTTAGTAAGATTAATTGGTGTGCATATATTGTGAGCAAGCTAAAGACCAGTAAAATGATGTGGGAGCGAAACAACACAAAACCTTTCACCGGCCCATTGACTGTACTTACGGTAAGTTACACCCCAAAATCTCAGATCTTCAATTACACTAATGTAAGATGCAACGGTCAAATGTAAATTACATTTGTGTAATTTAATTTTGTGCTTTTATATGTAATTAATTGTAACTAAAATTTTCGTGTTGTGAATAACTTGTAGCTGTTGTATGTTCGTGGAATGAGCTGCAAGGGTATGGAAGAAGATTATTCGAAGCCAGCAATTCAAACGTGGAATCTTGACAAGTTGAAATTAAGAGAAAAAATAGAAATTAAAAATGGTGGTTTTGGCAATGGGGATTTGTTAGGAATTTCTGCTGATTGTTGGGGTAAAGTAAACGAACGGAGGGCTGTAGGAGATGTAAATCCATCGCTTGTTGAATTACCGAAGGTAAGAAAAATATATTGTGGGTTGGGGGGGTAGTTAATGTAGTAACTACATATTTAAAAACATAATTTAAGGTAGTTTAAAGTATGACAGTAATAGTATGTAAACAAAATTAATTTATAGGTCGTTGTCAATAAAATGCAGGGGGAATTATGTCGACTAGAAGAAATTATGTGCAAAACAGTAACGTTCAAGACTGAACTTGAATTAGGAATATTAGAAATGCAGAAGAAGAATAGCGAAATAGATGGAATTAAGAGATTAATTTCTAAATTTGAAAGCGTCTTCAACCAAAAACCAAGATCACTTTGTTCGCCAATGAAAGGGGGAATTAGTGAGGAGAAGGAAAAAAATGAAAACAATCAGGGGTTGGATGAGTTAATATATAAGGTTTGTTTGGAGGTAAATGAACGTAGACAAGCGTGGATAGAAAGTGAAGAAGATGATGTTATGAATGATGAAGATAAGAAGAAAAATGATGGTATGTACTGTAAATTTTAAATGTTTGAATGTAATAGTCCAAATAATTATGATTAATATATTTTTTCTGAAAAAAACAGAACATGAGTCACCGAAAGATGTACTTTTCCCTAATAATACTAACTTAGAGGTCTTACATAATGACGATAATTGTTCAATGGAGTATGGAGCAACAGGCAACAAATGTGCAGGTTAGTAGATTAGACGTAATGAGATAATAATATTTTTACAGTGATGTAATTGAATTGGAAAACAGTGAAATATGTAAACAAATTTGGTGAAACAACATTTCAGGAAAGAGCACGGGTGATAAAACGGGGAAGATTTCAGTGGGAGATAACGCGACAAAGATTACAAATGAAGGTATGAATAATAACCCGATTAAGTAACATTAAATTATATGTATCTTTTAATTATTAGAAATAAAGTTTACAGTGATGTAATTGAATTGAAAAACAAAAAATTAAGATTCACATAAATATATGTACAACATTAAACAATTTGCTGTACAGTTCCATTGGGTGGAGAAAAGTTTGTAAGGAAAAGTGATAATACAAAGTCAATTGGAAGAAAGGAACAGGATGCTGACCGATTAGGGTTTAAAGTTGAACAAAGTGAAGTTCTTAATAAGGAACATGGGCCTAAAATAACAAAAGGTATAGTAGATTGTCTACTAATTGCGTTGTTAGAAAAGTTTAGTTTTTGTGTAAAAGTGTATACATGACAAACAATAAGTTGGTTGCAGGTTATACTAAAAGTCAAATAATAAAGAATCGATTCAAGTTCGGAGAAGAAGTGGCCTCGAGAACTGGAAAAACTGTGACTAAGGATGTGATTGATGGAGGGATGGTTGAAGAAAGGAAAAAGATTGATAAAGGTTCGTGTAAAGTAGGTAGATAGTAAATGAGTCATATAGTAGTTGTTTATGACATTAATTGTAAACTATGCTGCATACTAGGTTTAGAGAGCAAAGGAAGTGGGGATGAAGAACCTGATGTGAATCCAAAAAACATCCTAGCACAGTTTGCCCAAAAATTAGAAGAAAAAAGAATTAAAGGTAACCAAAGACCGTTGATAATTTTTAATTCTTTAGAAAAGTATAACACATATTGTCAATCGTATTTTTAAATCCAGTGCCGGAACTAAATTCCTACAAGTTGGAGGTGAAGCAGATGGATGGAAAGTTTGGTACACATAAAGGTAATTTTAATATTTGTATTTGGATGATATAAAAAAAAGTAAAAGAAAAAAATGGTTATAAAACTGGCTTTTAATATTAACTTGGAATTATTTCACTGATGTAAAATGTCTATACTACATGGCGAACGTCGTATGTAAAGTCATGTTAACTAACTTGGATGTGAAATATATGTTGTTCTTTTATAGTATATCAGTCAAGCAACTTGGGGGTTCCATCTTTCAGTTTGGGTTTAACTCAGGAGGAGAACACAGTGGCTGAAAAAAGAGGTACAGAAGAAATTAATTTCATTCAAATGAACTGTGTTACCTTATGTTACATCAAATTTAGGAAGTTTATAATTTGTAAGATAGTGAAATTAATATTAGGTAAGTTTGGTACAGATAAAGGTAATTTTAATAATTACAATTGGCTGATATAAAAAAGAAAAACTAAAAGAAAACAATGGTTATATCACTCGATTTTAATATTAACTTTGAATGATTTCACTGATGTACAATGTATAGAGTACATGGCCAACTTCGTATGTAAAGTAATGTTAACTAACTTGGATGTGAAATATTTGTTGTTCTTTTATAGTATATCAGTCATGCAACATGGGGGGCCATCTTTCAGTTTGGGATTAACACAGGAGGAGAAATCTGCGGCTGAAAAAAGAGGTAGACAATAATTAAATTTCATTCAAATGACTGTCTTACCTTATGTTACATCAAATGTAGGAATTTTATAATTTCTAAGATAGTGTAATTAATATTAGGTTTTCTTATAGTTGATATGTGAAGAATGTTATGTCTACGTGGGTAGATTTTCTACTTTACACACAATAATATTTTACCATGTGAATATTCCTGTTTTGGTGGGATGGGAAAAAAATGTAACCTAAATTGGGCTTGAATGGGGGAAAAGGTGATAAACGATTTTATTTGTGATTACATAAGAATGTCATATTACATACACTTACATGTAGAAAAAAAAGGTTACTGACTTATATTGCACTGTTTTGTTAAAATACAGTTACGTTAAATTACATTGTTGATGAATATAAATTCATTTTTTGTTGGTGTAAAAAGGAATAAAAATATAGGGGGAAATTTTGATACTTCAATGATTAAATTTCACTGCGTTAATAGCATTAGTTTAAAAAATGATGACTGTTAATTTAGTGTTCTTGTTTTATAGTTCATAATCCAGCGAAGTTTACTGAACCGTCTTTTAGTTTGGGTTTAACACAGGATGAAACAAGTACGCATGAAGGTATAGGTGCATATATTATTACCTCAAAACATGCCCTTATGAACATTTATTGTTTTACTAAAATAACTACTTTCTTTATCATAGTTATTAAGTCAAGAAGCTTGGATTCACCTACTCACAGAATGTTGTTTACACAAAAGGAGAAAAGTGCGGCTGAGGAGAAAGGTACATAATAATTAACTTTTTATGAAATTATTGTGTTAAGTGAATATTAAATTACATCTACCAAGTTCTTAATTAATTTAGTTTTGTTAATATTTTTAAATTAATAGTTTTGGTGTTATAGTGGATATGTGAAGAATGTTGGTTACACCGCGTTATATTATAGATAAGAAAGAAAAAGGGGGAAGAAGTCTAAAATAACGTTTACATGTTATACGTGTAAGACAGTGGATAAGGCCGGCAAGTTTGGTGAAGTGGGTCATATCTTAATTTTATATCAGCATGAAAACATAAACTTACTTACACTTTACAATAACTTACATTGTGGTGAATAGTATTTATTTCATAGCCTAAATTTATATCAGCATGAAAAACATTAAGTTACATATACTTTACATTAACTTGCACTACCTTTGGTAAGCCTGGAAAAAACAAAAATTGTCCTTGAACATTTACATTACAAAGATCGTGTTACATACACCTACATTAGAAGGTCATGTTACAAAATTACATTAAAAAGTCATGTTATATTAGAAATATATGTTACATTACACACTCCTGTTACATACTCTTACATTACAAAAAGCAGGTTAGTTTGAGTGACTTAATTATGTAAATGTTACATTACAAAGTCATATTACGTTGACTAAACATTAGAAAAGTAATGTTACACACTTACATATTATGTAAATTGGACTTTCAATTGGAAAAAAGTTGAAAAATGATTTTATTTTTGTTTACATTAGAAAGTCATATTACATACACAAAAATCTGAAAAAAAAGGTTACTGACCAATACTGCACGGTCGTGTTCACATACAGTTACATTAAATTACAATAACTTTACAATACCTTACAATAACTTACAATAGCGTATTGGTGCAGTGTGTCATAAAAGTTACCTACAATTTACACTAACCTACAAAGAATTTACATTGTGGATAACCCAGGCCAATACAATTTCACAAAAATCTGAACACACTATGAACATGGTCTTCTGTCTTAGATGGTGCGATAAAAATGTTGCCTGTGTATTTATGTATTCCTAACTTTTGGTGCCCCTTCAATGTGTTAACTGCTATTGCATTATATGTATGAAGTTTTTTATTTATTTTGTTTGGTTAAGGTAATAAAATTAATTTCACAATAACTTTACAATACCTTACAATAACTTACAATAGCCTATTGGTGCAGTGTGTCATAAAAGTTACCTACACTTTACAGTAACTTACAAGATTTTACATTGTGGATAACCCAGGGAAATAAAATTTTACATAAATCTGAACACACTATGAACATGGTCTTCTGTCTTATAGGCTGCGATAAAAATGTTGCGTGTGTATTTATGAATTCCTAAATTTTGGTGCACCTTCAAAGTCTTAACTGCTATTGCATTATATATATGAAGTTGTTTATTGTTAAGGTAATAAATTTATTTTTTCTTTCAACATGGTGGATAGGTGAACATTCTTTGTTGAACCTGGTTACAATTGGTGTTGTACGGGGAAAGGGGAAATAAGAGTTACAGAAAACATTTGATGTTACACAACGATTAACAAATACATTCTTACCTACACTTACATTACGTAGGGATGTGTAGTTTTCCATGAAAATAGTTCAACTATTTTTCCCATGGAGATTAAAATATAACTTACCTTTGGTTAGCCTAGTAAAAAAAATTTGGCATTTAACATTTACATTACAAAGCTCTAGTTACATACACTTACATTAAAAAAAGTGATGTTACAAAATTACATTAAAAAGTCATGTTATATTAGAAACACATGTTACAATACAGACTCATGTTACATAGTCTTACATTAGAAAAATCAGGTTAGTTAGACTTACTTAATTTTGTAAATGTTAGAAAAACTAATGTTACACACTTACATATTCTGTAAATTGTCCTTGAATGGGAAAAAAGTTGATAAATGATTTTATTTGTGTTTACATTAGAAATTCATATTACATAGACAAACGTGTGAGAAAAAAGGTTACTGACCTATACTGCACTGTCTTGTTCAAATACAGCTACAGTAAAGTACATTGGTGATACATATAAAATTTTTGTTTTTTTTGGTGTAGTGGAATAAAAATATATGGGGGGATTTTGATACTGCAATGATTAAATATCACTGTATTAATAGCATGTGTATAAAAAATGTTGACTGTTAATTTAGTGTTCTTGTTTTATAGTTGACAATCCAGCAAAGTCTATTGAACCGTCTTTTAGCTTGGGTTTAACACAGGATGAAACAACTCCGCATGAAGGTATAGGTGCATATATTATTACCTTGCAAAATAGGCGGTTATGAACATTTATTGTTTTACTAAAATAAAAAATTTGGTGATCATAGTTATTAAGTCAAAAAACATGGAATCACCTACTCACAGTATGCGGTTGACACAGAAGGAGAAAAGTGAGGCTGACGAAAAAGGTACATCAGAATTAACATCTTATGAAATGTAGTGTGTTAAGTGAATATTAAATTACATCTATGAAGTTGTTAAATAATTAAGGTTTGTGAATATAGTTAAATGAATATTTTTTGGGTTATAGTAGATATGTGAATAATGTTGGTTACACCGCCTTATTTTATGGATAATAAATGAGAAGGTGGATGAAGTATAAATAAGCGTTTAAAGGTTATAAGTGTAGGAAATTGGATATCGCAGACAAAGTTTGGTGCACTGTGTCATAGCATCATTTTATACAAGCACGAAAACATAAATTTACATACACTTTACAATAACTTACATTGTGATGAATAGTATTGAACTTATGGTGAATTATGTGGACTGTGAATTATGTATTCCTAACTTATATAAAGTTACATACACTTTACAATAAGTTACATACCTATAGGCTGTGATAAAAATATGGACTGTGAATTATGTATTCCTAAATATTTGTGCACAGTCTTCTAGCCTGGGTTTAACACAGTCTTATAGCCTGGGTTTACAATAACTTACATTGTGAATTATGTATTCCTAAATTACATAAAGTTACATAAACTTTACATATAAGTTACATACCTTTACCATGCATGTTACATACTCTGACAGAAACAGTTTACTTACAGTGGGTTAATTCTGTAATGTTACATTAGAAAGTCATATTACATAGACTAAACATTAGAAAACTAATGTTAAACACTTACATTAAATTAAATTGGGGTTGGATATTTGTAATATTTTGTTGCAGAAGATTTGAAGAATAGTTATGAAATTTTGGTTATGCATTGACATGTGTTTATTTAGTATAAAGAATTTGTTTATCATATTTTTTCAGTCATGCCTATTAAAATTACATATTCACATTATGGAATTGACACATATTATTGAAGAAGTTTTTAAAACATAGTCGATAATGTTAAAACATTTATAAAACCGACAAGTTACAAGCGTTTACATCAAGTAGAACATGTGTTTAAGGTTGAAAAAAAAAGGAAAACTAAGCGGTTTTAATCTATTCATATCATCATGCAGAAGATTTGAAGGCAGAGAAGAAACCAATTAGGAAAAATCCAAGAAGAAAAAGAATGGTCTCCTCGTCAGTAAAATCACCCTACTTAAAGAGAGAGACAACAATACATCAGTTATTTAGCAAAGAGGATGAGGCAATCTGGGAATTAATCTTCAACGCAAATCCAAGGTAAAGATAATTGATAAAGGAAATAAATAAAATTAAAAAAATGGTAAGGTAAAAATTAAATCCCAAAAAACAACTATTATTTGTCTTTAAATTGAATTTGACTTACAAAAATAAAACATTTCGGCATCATTAATGCAGCCAACAGGTCTTTGACACACACATTGGGGTGAGGTCGGAGATATTTATTTTAAGGACCCTGGAACCAGGAAGGGAGGTATATGGCAACATCATTGACTGTTGGGCGGCCGTGTTGAATAATGAAGAAAAATTAAGGAGTAAAGAATCACCACACAGGCTGTTTGTCTGCCACCAGCCATTTGTAAGTGCAAATATTACTAAAATTATGTATAATACGTAACATAATTGATCAAGTGTTTTCTTCCAGTTAGAGTGGTTGTTCATAAATGAAGAAAAATGTCTTCGGACGTTTACAAATAACATCTTCGAAGCGTTAGGGAGGGAGGAAAGCCAAAGAGATCTAAAAGGGTATGATGTTGTGTTCTTTCCAATATTGGAAAAGAAACATTTCTACCTCGTGGTATTTGACTTGAAGAACCCTGCAAGCTTCGTTATTGACAATATGGACGCAGAAGAGAGCATTGTGCAAATGGTGGATCACGACGATTATCAAAAAAAAGATACACCTTACAAAGTGGTAAGTTCATAGAATTTGATTTTGCGTGTTAAACTAGCGAGCACTAAGTAGAAGAATTTTTAAGAGATTATTAATTAACAAATGTTCCTTACTATAAAACTGCGCAGAAACATATTTTTAATCAATACCTGCTAAAATGGGGGAATGGTAAAGCAGGCCGAATGGCATCTACAAACATCAACAAACTAGAGTTATCATGGGCCACTAAAGGAAATTACACTGATTGTGGGATTTTTACAATGCGCCATATGGAGATGTTCAAAGGGAACAACGGGGCTGGATTTGACTGCGGCTTTAAGAATAACGAAAAAACGCTGAAGTCTCAAATTAAAATCCTCAGAAAAAAATATGCTTCAAGAATATTACTATCGGATATAAACGTTCACAAGAAAAAGGTGATGGATGAGGCGTACAGTATTAAAGGTTAAGGGGCATCTCATAATGATATTTTGGGTGGTTAATTAAGGGGTGAAAGTAGGCGGTATGTAATCTCCAAGTATACTGTACTTTGTTATTGGGAATGAGTCGTTGACATTAGTAAATGTATTTTGGGATAATTAATAGTAATGATAATGAACTAACCTAGGGATGCTTCATATTTTGCTAAATCATGTTCTAAAAATTCTTGAATAATATATTTGGAACATATCCAAAATTTGATTGTAAGTAAATTAACTGTAGAAAGAAAATGATATGAAAATAAGTGTGCATATTAGTGCAGGTGTAAGTAAAATAATGTAAGTAAATGTAATTGTGTTGTGAAAAATATAAGTTAATGGGTGTGAGATAGAAAAATAACTGAATTTGTTCAAAATTAATCATTTGTTGGTGGGTTATAGATTATATACTTTTTACTCATGTTGTGTACTTTTTACTATAATGTAATACAAATTTCAGAAGGAGGGGACGGTCAAAGTAAGAAAAAAAATTATCAGGAAAATATTTGCAGGACGATTATGACTTATTAATTGATGATTTAGTTATTAAAAGAATTACAAAAAATGATGTAATTTAATGTAGTCGCCATAAAAGTAAGAAAGTTAAAGTTAATATAGTTGTGTATGGTGCATGTAAGTTAATGGGTGGCGGGGGACTAAAAAAATTGAATGTATTGCTTTGTCTGAAAATGTAAGCAACTGTAATTTGATAAATGATATCTTTTGTCGTTAACTTAAGGGGTGTAAGTATACGTAATGTAACCTCCAACTATACTGTAATTTGATATGGGGCATGACTCGATGACACTGTAAATTGTATTTTGTGATGATAAATAGTAATGAAAGTGAACTTGGTAAATGATATTGCTAAAATTCATGAATTACTTATTTGAACATATCCAAAAATGGTGTGTGAGTAAATTAAGTATACAAAGAAATGATATAAACATAACTTTTCATACCAATGTAGGTGTAAAAGTAACATAAAGTAACATAATGTAAATGAGGTGTGGTAAATATAACTTAATGGGGTAAGGTAGGAAAAGAACTGTATATAAAAAATTTGATTCATATCTTGGGAGTTTATAGATTAGATACTTATTACTCATCTTGTGTACTTTATAAAAAAATACACTTGGGAGTAAAAGGCATTGTCTGTTTATTATTATAATGTAATACAAATTTGACGCTAGTAAATGTATTTTGTGATTATTAATAGTAAAGAAAATGAACTTGGTAAATCATATTGGTCAAATTAATGAATTACTTATTTTGAACATATACAAAAAATTAATGTAATAACATTAACTGTACAAAGAAATGATATAAAAATAACTGTGCATATCAGTGCATGTGTACAAGTAATAAAATGTAAGTTAATGTAATTGGGGTGTGGAAAAATATAAGTTAATGGTGTAAGGTAAGAAAAGAAATGTATATAAAAAAAGGAATCATATTTTGGGGGGTTATAGCTTATATACTTATTAGTCATGTTGTGTAGTTTATAAAAAAATTAATGCTTTTGGGAGTAAAAGACATTGCCGTTTATTATTATAATGTAATACAAAAATCACAAAAAATCATGTTAAGGAATGAACGGGGATGTCAGAATAAAAAAATTGTCAGGCAACAAATTGCAAGACGATTATTAATTATAAAATTCATGAATTACTAATTTGAAGAAATCCAAAAAATGATTAAATTTATCTGTAGTCGCATAAAATTGTAAGAAAGTGTAATTTAATGTAAGAAAGTGTAAGTGTAAGTCAATTTGACGCTAGTAAATGTATTTTGTGATTATTAATAGTAAAGAAAATGAACTTGGTAAATCATATTGGTCAAATAAATGAATTAATTATTTTGAACATATACAAAAAATTAATGTAATAACATTAACTGTACAAAGAAATGATATAAAAATAATTGTGCATATCAGTGCATGTGTACAAGTAACATAATGTAAGTTAATGTAATTGGGGTGTGGAAAAATATAAGTTAATGGTGTAAGGTAAGAAAAGAAATGTATATAAAAAAAGAAATCATATTTTGGGGGGTTATAGCTTATATACTTATTAGTCATGTTGTGTAGTTTATAAAAAAAATTAATGCTTTTGGGAGTAAAAGACATTGCCGTTTATTATTATAATGTAATACAAAAATCACAAAAAATCATGTTAAGGAATGAACGGGGATGTCAGAATAAAAAAATTGTCAGGCAACAATTTGCAAGACGATTATTAATTATAAAATTCATGAATTACTAATTTGAAGAAATCCAAAAAATGATTAAATTTACTGTAGTCGCATAAAATTGTAAGAAAGTGTAATTTAATGTAAGAAAGTGTAAGTGTAAGTCAATGTAGATGGGTAGGGTGCATTGAGAAAACACAGATTGTCAAAAATATGATAAGTAACAAAAGCATTTAAGTAAGATTGTTATGTAATTAAAATGTATTTTGCATTAAAGTAAAACCAAGGTAAACAAAATATGTCAACTTACAATAAATTACATTGTTCCTACATGAATTGAGATAAAACCCATTTGGACACAAAAATGATATTTAACAAAGCATTTAAGTAAGATTGTTATGTCATTAAAATGTATGAAGCATTAAAGTAAAACAAAGTCCAACCAAACATATCATCATACATGAAATTAGATAGTTCTTACAAATTTGGTCAAATCATTGATGTTTCTATAAAACCATATGTATACACGTTACCCATTTGAACAAACGGTAACCAAAAAACATATGGATCAGAAACATATTGATAAAACACACCAATCATTGTGCTACAAAAGTTGAAAACCCTAATAGTAATCGATCACAATAAGTACTTTCTTAACAATGTAATCGCACAAAATAAAAATACTAGCACCCCATACGTTACACACTTAAGAGTGGTAACCAAAAAATAAAGGAAAGCTGGGGAACCTATTGGGATGGCTCGGCAAAGCCAACCTTAGCCTTCTTCTTACAGTTCCTCGAATCATGGTGTGTGTACTCCTTACATATGTTGCACAATCTAGCCTTCTTCATGCTCTTCTCAATAGCCTTCTCCCCTGGTCCAATTAAACGTCGATTGGTGCCACAACCCTTGTTACGAATACCTTGAGGGGCAGTTAAAGTAACTTCTTCCACATCTTCAACATCAAAAAGCCGCTTAATAACTTCAGACCTTCTATTAGAGTTGCTTTCTGATGATTTTTCAGCTTTAATACCTTCCTTGATTTCGTTTAACTTCGTAGCTAAACCTGTTAAGCCATCAATGTTGTCCCTTAATTCATCAACACAATCATTCACACACTCCAAAACATCATTCCTTAAGACAGCTTGTTCACTGGTGTCTACGGTTAGCCTGTTCTGGATACTAAAAACCTGAATCGGAAGACTTTCACGAAACCAACGGTTAGATATATACGCATCTGGGATTTCAGTGACTTTGGTCAATCGAAAAACACAGAAGATATGCCTGCAGAGGTACCCAATACGAGTAAATCCCATACAGGAACACTCGTACGACTTGGTAACCAAGTGATGAGAAACCTGAAATTTAGAAAACCGTAAGTTTGCAATATAGTAGATTGATGTAACACAGTTGTGAATTAATATTCTTACGTAGAACTCATTGACGAAATCAGTCCTCTTATCCATCTGAGATATTGTGAAAACCTTAGTATGATCCTGAACATCAACATTAGTTATAAAACAGGACATTAATCCCTTGTATATCTCTTTCTGAACCTCCTTGAAGAGAGTTTGCGTGTAGAAACGTGCTGCGTGTTGCTCAATTGGTAAACCAGTGCGATGTGGAAGACGGGTGGTACTGCTTACATAGTCCACGTTGCGCTGGTTGTAGCGCTGGTTATCAATAGCAGTGTCAAAGGCCATGAAAAATTGAACAAGCGTGTTCGCATGACTGGAATTCACCTTGAAAGAAGCGTTGGAACTCTCACATCTAGAGGTAGTTTTCATGAGACAACACATTGGGATTTCTCTAAAGTAAGCTGGCACCCACATATGTCTAATAGCAAACATGTCGTTCAACCAGACATTGTCTGTTAAATTAAAAGACTTGATAAGATTACGCCAACGTTCCTCAAATGTATCAGGTGTAATGTAAACATTCCAAATCAACTTATGAATCGCCGATCGAATATTAGAGTTGTCATATATATCAGCGGTGATCTGCAAAAAAAAGAAATAAAAATGATTGATCGAATTAATATTGTTACATAGTAAACAAAAAATACAAAAGGGATGTGCCACATACAGTTACATACAGTTACATCCAAAGTAATGATCCATTACATACAGTTACATAAAGTGCTTCTGCCTTTAAAGTGACTGATTTTAATCATAAATTTAGCTTACCATGACTATAATATCATATTAACGTTAAGCTACAGATTACATGAAACTTAAAGAAATGTACAAATACTTAAAACAAAACTGAACTACTATTATTTACTAAAATAATGTTACAATTACTTAATAATAACTTTAACATATATATATATATATATATACCTTCGATGGTAATTTCTTCATGATGTGCCACATACACAAGCGATGGTGAGATTTCGCAAAAACGGATGACACAGCAACCTTCATTGCGGGATCCTGGTCAGTTAAAACTAAAGTTGGATTAGTCTTGTGAGTTTTCAAAAAACATCGGAGAAGCCACATGTACGACGCTACAGTTTCATCAGACAGCAAACCCGCTGCAAATGTTACACATTTTTTGTGATGGTCTACACCAGTAAAAGGCACAAATATCATGTTGTACCTGCGTGTGGAAAATTAATAACAAAAAAAACATCAATACAGTGAACTTTAGATCTAAAAATTTTTAGGTAGGTTACTATATGTTTGATGTAAGTAAGAATAGGTACTTGTTTGTCGAATATGTGGCATCAAACGCAATAACATCCCCGAATGAACGATAGTTGATTTGAGAAACTTCATCAGCCCAATATATACCCTTAACTTCACCACCGACATGGTGAATGTCATAGGAAAAATTACGGTGGTTATTAGCAAACTGCTCAAGCTTTCTGACTACAAACAACATGTCTCGATCACCAATAAACATCCTAATGTCACGGCTAACATTCTTGTATGCTGCTCTGGTACCTCTCATGTTGTGATGGCCTCCTTTTAACGCGGAATGCAAACGATGTGCAACAGTGGGACCAACACGGTGTAAACTCATCGTGTGTATAAACTTTATATCCTGGAAGTCCAAGTGTCGCCCTGTGCGTGTCAAATCCATGTTGTCAGAGGATATCAATTCATGATTGTGCTTCTCAGAAAATTCATACAAGACATACTGTTCAGAACCCTTTATGACCTTCACCCGAATCAAAGCCTTACAATCAGTTACTTTAAATGAACAACCACGTGTTGGTAAAAGGGTGGAAGGTACGGTGGTGTCAATAGTCTTCCCTTTAGGTTTACCCCATTTGTTGCATAACAATGTGCGATGAGTAATGACACCATTCCATCTCTTAAAACCCCCAACACGAACAACAAAACCACATGACTCAACATACCATTGATACATGTTCACCACCTGCTCCCATGAAGTGAAAATAGCACCAACATAAGGCTTGTCATCAACTGAAACCTCCGGAACCCAATACTTGGTGCCATTTGGGGTCTGAAAAATCTTACTACAGTGATTACCTGAAAATCAAAAAATGTAAAAAAATAGGCGGTCAAGTTCAAGTATAGTGTAGGAAAACAATTAATTAAACATGTAGTACCAAAATAAAAATGTAAACTAAATCTTCAAAAAAAAATTGTAAACCAATTTTTACACGTTGGTTGCGTATTTGAAGATGTAAAACTATTATTTTTATTCCATGAAAAACGTGGTGTAATGGTGAGTTCTACAATTTGGTGTGAAGAAACACTTTTACATGGTTGCCTGCTAAACGTGGTGTTGTGCTAATAAAAATGAAAATAATATAAACATGATAAAAATATAAGAAATACATCCTTCCACCAAATAATATAAACATTAAACGTGGTGTTGTGCTACAAAAAAAAATTACCTGAAAGTTAAGAAAAAACAACTAACAATAACGAAAGAACAAAAGGGAACTAACCACGACGATCGTAACCAATATACAGAAGGGGAGGGTTTGAAACAACCAATTCATGTGCCACTTCATGACTGTCACCTTCACGTACAACATTCGCAACTTCTGAAGGAGGGGTACGGGTTACTTCATCTTCAACCATGATTACAGGTGGGGGGGCTTTGGGAAGGATAGAAGTTCGCATAAGGTTTAGAGGGAAGAAAATCTGGGTAACTTAAAAGATGATGAAGGAAAGTGGGAACATTCACGTACAAAATAGAGGGATGGGGGGGATGATGGTTGAAAGTTGTTGGGAATGATTAGATGGGTATGGTGGCTAGGATGGGGAAAAGTGACAAAAAGTTTACATCAAAGTACAATAGTTGACTAATGCATTTAATGAGGGTTTGTGGAAATGACGAATTTACCCTTGAAGATACTCTTTTATGTTGGTGATGTGTCAACTTCTGATTGGTCCATGAAGGTTAATGAGTTCTCACAATTTTCTAGGGTTAACACTAGAACCTTTCTCTCTCTCTCTCTCTCTCTCTCTCTATATATATATATATATATATATATATATATATATATATATATATATATATATATATATATATATATATATATATATATATATATATATATATATATATATATATATATATATATATATATATATGTGTGGGAGGGTTCAAATGAGAACCACATTTTTTTTGTGAAAACTTTAGGAACCAATCTCAGCCACTCATTTTTTATCATATGCCATTTCCCCTTTTTTTAAAACGTTCATAACTTTTTTTCATGACATCATTTTTTCAAAAAAAATTCACCATAAAATTCAGTATTTTTTATCTTTCCAACGCCTACCATATTGATATACTTTTCTAAAAAAAATCGTACATCCGTTGTTTACATATGTGTAAATCTCGTTATACACATGTGTAGTACTGGATTTACACATGTGTAAATCTGATATTATACATGTGTAAAACGAATTTCGTTAAAAAAACGAGATTTTTTTTTATTTTTTATAATTTTTTTTATTTTTTTATGAAAAGGGAAAAGTAGGGGAACATTTTTGTGTTTTTATTTTTTTTATTTTTATGTTATTTTTTTATTTATAAATTTTTTAAATATGTTTTTGTTAATTACAATTTTGTCATTGAGAACTAGTGGTTGAGATTGGTTCTTAGAGTTCTCACAAAAAAGCTAGTTCTCATTTGATCAATCCTCTCTCTATATATATATATATATATATATATATATATATATATATATATATATATATATATATATATATATATATATATATATATATATATCTGTGTGTGTATGTATGTATAAAACGTTTTAATAGTTAAATTTCTAATAATGGTGGTGGCAAAGTGGCCGACGGTGGTGGCGATGAGGTGGGACGGCGCCGAAGGACTTCGGAGACAGGGAGGGGGAGGGAGGGGGACGGGGGAGGGATACACGTGGGATGGATTTCGTTTTATTATTATTATATTTTTATAAGGGTTCAAGGGTAAAACGTCATTTTGTTTATTTTAATATATAACTTAACGACTGTTTGACCATGGGACGAAACGTGTTATATTTTTCCAAAACTTAGGATTTAACATATAATTTTTCAATTCAAGGAACGAAAGATGAAATTTGAGCAAACCTCATGAACGATCCGTGTAATTTACTCTTTCTTTAATTTCATTGTTTTTTTGTATATAGGTGACATTAATTTAGGTGAGAAATTCTCAAAAATTGGTGATGTAGTTTTCATAAGCTCATGGTCATCATAGAAATACAGGATGAATCATCGAATCGGTTGGTTGGTGGGTGACTTAGGAGAATTTTTTTGTACGATCTTTACAAAAAGATAATGAGAAAAACTTATTTCAATAGGATTGCTATGTGCACAGCTAGCTAAAATAAGTACTATTGAAGATAATTTTTTGTATGATGGTAGCTTTAAACAAGATCCTTGCGTTAGAGGCATTGTCTAAACAAGACATATTGTTAACAAAAAATTATGTTTATCTTGTAGGAAGGAAACTGAATATGCAGATCATTTTTCAATTTCTTGTTTTTTTGTGAGGATATGCTCCATTGCAAAAGTACAAGCTGGCAAAGCTACAGAAGGTGGTCTATGTGGTATTTTTATAAACTTGTTGATCAATATGGAATGTAAGGAATGAAAAGATATTTTCGAACTCCAAAGTATACTTCCAAGATCACGACGAGAAAAAGGCAAACATGTTTTTATGGGTTAAGAATATGACAAATCCGAATAATTTGGAATGGACAATGAACATTTTGGTGTAACTTTAAGATAAGTTGGTAAGGCCCACTACCGGTGAAATATATTGCATGTTGTAAAACAATGATGAGGCCTTGCTGTTACTCATATTTTTTTTATAATACGTTGTTGTTTGTAAAAGTCAATTTAGAAATTCTATATAACATCACATCCATGATGAGTGTTTGTAGTGTTGGTAATTATCGTCTATGATCAAGAACTAGGTAGCCATTGGTGGTGATGGCGATGGAGGGGATGTAGCTATGACCGTGGTAGCTATGGTGAAGTGGGCACGAGTAACGTCTAAGCCCATGATAAACATAGGGTGCTGACAACGGTGTTGGTGGTGACGGTGATGTCATCAACAATGAGTAGGTGGTGGCGAAAAACAATGGTCATGGGTGACGTTGATCCATTTGGATGTGCTTTAAGCTAGCAATTTATAATGACAATCCAATTTAACCCTTCTAAAGTTTTAGAAAGGTCAAATTGACCCTTTATATCTTTTTCTATCAAATCAACTCATGTCTGAAAAAGTCATTACCATCGTCATCTCTACTTTTCATTATGGCCGTGAGTATACCTATTTGGTTTAGTGAGGTTAGAGTTGGTTAGTGATTTTAGTGTCTATATTATCATTTTAGTATAATTGTATTTACTTAGACAAAAAAATAAACATTGATAGAAGTTAGAAAGGAGTGGAGTGCATGTTCGATCATTACTGTTTTATTTCATGCACCAACGAACTTGAGGGTTCACGTGGCAACGACATGATTCCAAAGGGTTATGAACCCTTGGTTAGGCCGAGTGGGATCGAAGGAGCAAAACCTAGTTTGGGTCTCGTTGCCAAACCATTAAAAGTTACTTCATAAAAATTCATGAATTTTGATCACAAAAACAACTAATAATCATTAGCAATTAGCAAGTTGATATTGATCACTAGTGCTGT
Source organism: Flaveria ramosissima (assembly GCA_025215565.1). Lineage (NCBI taxonomy): Eukaryota > Viridiplantae > Streptophyta > Magnoliopsida > Asterales > Asteraceae > Flaveria > Flaveria ramosissima. The sequence continues at coordinate 63,824,209 of CM046029.1, read as the reverse complement.
CTAGCATCAGGAACAAATTTGGTGGCAATTGAGCTTCGGTTGCAACTAAGTGTCAGTCGCAGCTGTGTGCTAGCGACACTTGAATGACAACTCATCAGTAGTAATTAAATTATTGTTCATGAAGTTCTTGTTGAAGGGTTTTTATTGATGTAATCGTTAAAAATCGTCAACTAAAACTTTATGATGGTTAGCTCTTTATATAAAGGATACATTTTGCCTGTTTCACGTAATGAAATTCACATACTGATCTTGGTACATTTTTCATAACAAAATTTATACCCGTTCTTATATGTTTTCGTCTTATCTTATTAAAGTATTTCAAATACCACCAGAATTACATTAATCATATATTGATTTATACACGATTCATAAGCATTATGTTTAAATAGAACAGGTCATGTTTTGAAACAAAAATACTTGAAACTGCCAAGTTTTACCTAAACATTACTTTGATTAACTTATAGTCAAATACGCTAGTTATAGTTGTAACTAATATAAGATACATATCAAAGTATATTTAGATTGTAATCGGGAATTCATATAAATACTTGTTGCGTGTTTGCCTTCAATTTCAATGTAAGAAAGTTATTTAGTGAACTCTACTTGTTTTAATTTAAAGCAATCTATATTTGTACCACGGGTCAAGACAAGTCGTAGAGTAAATTAGTTAATTGGTTTATTAGCACGTTTTAATTAGAGACTATGTAAATTTATGGAATCAAAATCGGTCGACAAAAACTGAAATTTGTGTATTAAGCACGCATGGATGCTCATATTCTAGAAACTGTAAATTTTAGATTTTTTGAAGAAAATTTGGTATAAAAGAAAGAAGCAAAGTAGGATTTAAGAAGCTTGCTTAATTGAGGTGGGTAAATGAAGTTTAGGCCATTCGTAGTTGTTTCGTTTTTTATATTTTCTCTGAATGTCACATCAACACCACATTAGTAGTTTCTCTGATTTTCTAATTCTTTTTATTTTAGTTGTAACAGTTTTACATTCTTCTCCTTTTCCCCACCTAGTCATACGTATAAGTGTTAATGCACAAAAGAGAAGTAAGGACAGATGGGTTAAAGTTGGTAGTGTATCTTTGTATGCTATTTATTTTCATGCTATCTTATGATATGTTTGATCTGTGAATACTATCTCATGATGGCCGTCTTACTGTTTGCTTTGTATATGTATGCTTCCTCATGGTAGCCATACAACCTTAGCGTCTCTTGTATCTTTGTATGCAACCTCATGATGATTATCTTACAGTCTACTCTACCTATGCATGTTTTTCTATTATATGCTATTGTATTGTATGAAATTTGTTTCACATTTATGCTCAAAAGTGTTTGGAGCCTGGGGTGTCAATGGAAGTGGCTTTTCTTTCCGCATGAAAGAGAAAAGGCTTGCCCCACCTAGCCATTCCAGACCCTACAAATAGTAATTACTGTGTGTAAAATATACTAGGTATGTATATTTGTTTGTTTGTTTAATTGTTTGTATAGCATACCCCCATAAAAATAAATCACATTGTTTATTTGCTTATCCTCTAACATCTTCCAATGTTTTATTCCTTAATTTAGCATGCTTAAGTCTTTACATAATTAGATAAATTTATGAGATTAAAACTTTTTATTCTTAGCATTACAACATTTTAAAAAATGATTGTAGCTTATTAACACTTGAGTACCAACTTTACATCCAAAGATGATACCAAAATCTTAGGATTCATATAACTACGAAAGATAAGTAAATAGCTATAGTTATTTTATTTTGTTTATTGTTATAACAACTATCATCATTAAACATAAGGTATCATCAATTTCTTTAATGTGCATGCTATTTATACAAGTGAGGTATCAATTTCTTTAACCTGATTATGAGTGTTAGCAAATTAAGTCACTTTGAAAAAGATGGGCTCTGATATTTGAAACCCAAATCTCAATAAAAACAAAGGCTAGGCCCATAAGATTCGGTTGGTTTACATAGCAGTTTTACTCCAACTCTCTTGAGTCTTTGAGTGTTAGAAATACATGGGCCCATTTATCGGTGGACCATATGCTATAATATCATAATAGGCCCAATTCTCAAATGTGCAATCACTTCATCAGCGCCGTTAAAAACACCCAAAACACTTTGAGACGTGGACTATAAGGAAAAAAAATCTTATTATAGAGCTCGACTCTTGCATTGCCTAGTCATAGGTTGACTTGCGGACTCTTGCATTCTTGCATTTCCTACGATAAGAAATGGTTTGAAGTTTTTATAGAGCTCGACTCAGCAAACGAAGAGAATATCGGCTATAAACTCAGAAACTTCAAATTACATCAATGTGACATTAACAGGAAAAGAAAATCATGCTTGCTAGGATTTAAGGTTAAAGTTCAGGATAACGGAGTTAATTGTGTTAGGTTCTCAAATCTTGAATGGTTTAAGTCAGGAAACAAGATCAATGACGGAAGTGATTCAACACAATAATGAGATGTAAACGTTCGGTTCAAAATAAAAGGGAAATGCGTTGACTTCTCAAAGTGTTACGTCAACCACAACTTTACGGTAGACACGCGTACCTATAAGCGAACACCCATCTCATGAGTTCCAGGTCAGATAAACAGATCCAACGATCGAATCAAATTTATGTGTATACCTTGCCTAGACAAGGTATCCCGGGATGCAGGTATTCCACCTTTCGGCATTGCATGATTTCAGTTATGGGACACACTTTAAGGACATTTGAAAACCCTAAGTAACAATTTTAAGTTTAAAAATAAACATTCGGTTTAGACGACCAATATCTTTGGATATATTAAGATCCATGTACACGTTGGTCAAAGTATGAAGATAGTTACATAAGGTGCACGACGTATAACGTTGTTTAAACGTAGGAATTGAGGAGTATAACGAGTTCAATATTAACGGGAACATTCTGTAAGATAGGAATGAGAAGATATTAGAGTTTCAATGATAAACCAGTCCAAGGAATCAAGGATTTTTGATATTTTAAATATAAACCGGATGGTTCCATTTGGTAACGCATTACCATTTGGAAACGTTGACACGTCAAGGTAAATTGACCCATTTGCCTTAGAAACTTGTGTATGTTGACCATAGTTTATCACTCATCCTAGAGATCCCCAGGTAAGCATAACTAGTCCTGTAGGATTTATGCGTTATGCTTGCCTTAGCCCGAGGGCCTTTTGCCAGGAAATCCAGAATACAGGTGTCTATGTGTCACACAAATCTCTTAGGTTCATGAAATCAAAACCTTGATGAGATTTATATAGATTAGACATAACGTCTAAAGATCCAAGTCATAGGCATAAACATAAGATTCCACGTGTCGTCGAAAATAAGATTAAGAGGTTTCATGTTCGGGGAGAGTCAAAGTGTCAAAGTTAAGTTTAGGGAGACAAGTAACAAAGTTTAATTACAAGGCAAACCTATGCTAAGGCATCAAGTTGCACATAAGTATGGCATAGCATTATGTAGCATGCAAACTATATAATTTACAAGATAGAATTATGATCCTATAAGGTTTATGCATACTGAAGGGGTATCACCCTAAATAGATGAACAAAACCTGAACCGTTAAACGCATTTCTTAGCCGCGGCCCAAGCTGGGAGCTCAGCCACGGCCCATTTAGGCTGAAAGCTCAGCCGCGGCCCAACCAGGCTGAGAGCTCAGCCACGGCCCATTTAGGCTGAAAGCTCAACCGCGGCCCAACCAGGCTGAAAGCTCAGCCGCGGCCCAACCAGGCTGAAGGCTCAGCCGCGGCTCAACCAGGCTGGGGGCCCAGCCGCGGCCCAAGCCGCATCTCCTACTGGCTGAGGCACCAAGCTACAATTTGTGGCGACCGACTTGCGTAACGAACCCAACCCATCTAACCGGCGAAGGGAACCCGAGCTGCGACTAGCATACCACGGGAGCAGGCAGAGCCGCGGCTGGGAGTACATACCCAGTGCCGCGGCTCAGTGTACCAAGACCGGATCGAACACCAGACTTCGTAAAGCTCCCATGTCAAGCACTTATGAAAACCCTCACGTAAAACTTGGCAACCAAGGAACCCTTTCATTGGTTGCAAAGGAATAAGAAAGAAGACAAAACGAGTAATGCCAAAACAATGTCAGGAGGTCAGAACAGCCCCCAAATCCCTAAGTCAACTATCAAGACAAACCACATTAATATTAGTCAGAAACCCTTTACACCAGAAGGGTATGAAACCCTAAACTAGGGAATTTCAGTCCCAGATCATTGACTACAGGTTTCCAAGAATAGAGCCATGCTATGTTCAGTCTCCATGTATCAACACTATAAATACTTCTAAAATTCCACAGGAAGAACCAGATTGAGATCCATACACACACATTCACACAACATTAGTTACAAACCATTTACTTATTAATCCTCTCAAAGCTCTCTCGATACAAATACTTATTCTCACGCCGGAGTGTGGTCTCGGGGAGAAATCCCTTTCTGTCCGAGGCGAGGCTCACGGTGTTGTTGTTGTCTCACAGGCATTCCAGTCAGCTGAAGCTCGCATCAAGTCCCAGCCAGGTTCTTGGTACTCTGTCCAGCCGAAGCCAAGTTCAGCCGAAGTCCAGCTCAGTGAAGTCCAAGCCCAGTCGCATCCCACCTTTCAGCTGCATTCAGCTTTCTCAGCAATCAAAGCCCCTGCCTAATCCACAACAGCAACCTCATTTACGCACTGCTCCCGAGTCTTAATCCCTTGATTAAGATTCGTGTAGCAACATTTGGCGCCATCCGTGGGACCCAGACGTTACTCAAACAATTGTCATGGATTCAGGCCAGGGAACCCCTCACCGTAAGGATACTAGCGACGCTGAAAATCCGCACACCACCGCTTCCCCGTTAGCAGCCACCACAGGGGGTGGTAACAACTGCGGTAGCGTCATCACCCCAGAATTCATCAACAAAAATCGAGAACAAATCCTCTCCATGCTAGAACAAGAAGAAAGGGAGCGACGTCTTAGAGACATCCGAACACGTCTCGAATATGAAGAAACCCCAGAGGAAAGGAATCATGAACAGGGAGAGGATGATCGAAGAGACAAGGTAGAGAATGCCGAAAATAATCCAAAAACAAAGAAGAGTCAAGACACCGCCGCAACCAGAGAGAAAGCGGAAGTCGATGACGACTTTAGCAAGCCATACCGCCCATCAACGGCGAGAGCCAGATCCAAGTTCATACCAAGAATAGCAGAGTTTACTTTCCCTCCAAAACTCAAAATGCCATCCAATGTAGGAAAGTACAACGGCACGGGCGATCCAGACGATCATCTTGCAATTTTCGTAGGAGCGGCTGAAGTGGAACAGTGGTCGATCCCCGTGTGGTGCCACATGTTTGCTCAGACCCTGACCGGTGCAGCTAGGGTCTGGTTTGACAGCCTTCCAGTTGGAGGGATCGGAAGCTTCGAGGAATTGGAGGAAGACTTCTTAAGGAATTTCAGTCAGCAAAGGTTGTCCGCCAAAGATCCAACAGAATTGCATAACATCAAAAGAGGCGACGGTGAGTCTATCGAAAATTTTATCACGAGGTATTCGAAAGAAAGCATGCAGGTACGGGGGGCCGGGGAGACGATCAGAATCTCGGCCTTCATCCACGGAGTAAGGAATGACCAGTTGGTGGAAAGATTTCACGAGCATCTCCCAAAGACGGTAGACGAAATGTTGGAGAGAGCCAAAGCATTCGTCAGAGGAAAGAAGGCGTGTGAGCAGTTGAAAGACAGGACGCCAAAGAAACTTGTGTCCCCTACGTGGGACCCGCCAAAAAGGCCAGGAGGGTCAAGGTCGTGGGAGAAACCACGTTTCCAGCCGCGTTACCCACAACGAAGCCCGTCTTTTCAACCTCGTTTCACGCCTCCAATTCGGAACCCGCAGGGTCCCAATGTAACCCTTCCACCTCTGATTAAAACCCCAAGTGAAATCCTAGCCACAGAAAACATCAACTTCACCAAGCCCACACCTTTGAAGCCAGGAGTAAAAAGAGACACGAGCAAGTACTGTGAGTTCCATAAAGAAAATGGGCATGCAACAGATGATTGTTTCTCGCTAAAACGACAGATAGAGTTGGCAATAAAGACAGGAAAGCTCGCACACCTGTTGAGAGAGTTGAAAAAAGCACCCCAAGCGGGGGATAAAAGGAAGGAGATATTCATGATAAGGGTCGCAGAGTGTAGCATCAAGCGTCATTCTGATCACATGGAGCCTTGGATGGCACAAGAAATTTCATTTCCTCCAATACATGGCGGAAGCTTTGCCAACGGCCCTCTGACAATTTCAGCCATAATCGCAGGACACCAGGTACACAGAATATATGTAGATAGTGGGAGTAGTTCGGAAATTATGTACGAACACTGTTTCTTGCAGCTTGACGAGGAAATCAAAAGAACCCTAGATACCCGGACACACCTCCTCACTGGTTTTGCAGGAGAGGTAGTGCAGACCCTGGGCCAGATACAATTACCAGTTGCGATAGGAAACCACACAGGATGGCGGGAAGTCACTATGAATTTCCTGGTGGTGAGATCCCAGTCATCTCACAATGTTCTACTTGGAAGACCAGGTCTATGTATGCTTGGAGCAGTCATATCCACAGTCCATGCCGCGATCAAATTCCCCACTCCAACCGGAGTTGTCACTATATACTCCAGTAAAGAATGCAAAGACGTGAAGGCTATCGCTCCAGGAACAGCAGATGGGGAGGATGAGCTGGTGTGCCCAACACTGGAGAAGTGGGTAATCAACCCTCTTTTCCCGGAACAAAAAATTACCATCGGTGGGCAGCTGGGTGATGCAACTAAAGAACGACTTCGTCATCTGCTGCAAAACAACTTGAACGTTTTCGCATGGCAACCCACCGACATGGAGGGTGTCCCACGCAGCACAGCAGAACATAGATTGAACACACGAGCATCAAAGGAGCCAGTTGCTCAGAAGCGTCGGCACATGGGCCAGGAACGAAGTCGGGCTGTGGTTGAAGAAGTCAAGAAACTACTTGAGGCAGGTATTATTCGAGAGGTACGTTACCAAACCTGGGTGGCTAATCCAGTGATGGTAAAAAAGAGCGATGGCACATGGAGGATGTGCATTGACTTTAAAGATCTCAACAACGCGTGCCCTAAGGATTGCTATCCACTCCCGGATATTGATCTGAAGGTGGATTCTCTGGCAAGCTTTCCTTTGAAGTGTTTCCTTGATGCTTACAAGGGATACCACCAGGTGCAAATGGCCCCCGAAGATGAAGACAAGACTGCTTTTTACACAGATGTTGGCATCTTCTGCTTCACAAAAATGCCGTTTGGTTTGAAGAATGCGGGGGCTACTTACCAACGATTAATGGATAAAGCTTTTTCTCAGCAGACAGGAAAGAACATTGAAATCTATGTAGACGATGTGGTGATAAAGAGTCGCGACGAGGAGGCTTTGCTTGCGGATATCGCTGAAACTTTTCAAACTTTGAAAGCGATAAACATGAAGTTGAATCCAAGAAGTGTTCGTTTGGAGTAGAAGAAGGGAAGTTTCTAGGAGTGGTGGTGACAAAGAAAGGGTTAGAGGCCAACCCTGAGAAGGTGGCAGCTGTCCTTAATATGCCATCCCCAAAATCAGTCAAAGAAGTGCAAACGCTCAATGGGCGGCTGGTAGCCCTGAACAGGTTCCTTTCGAAACATGCTGAGCGTGCTTTGCCTTTCATGACCACTTTGCGTAATTGCTTGAGCAAGAAGGATTTTTTATGGACGAACGAAGCAGAAGCAGCATTTCAACAAATGAAGGTATACTTGAGCAACCTGCCCAGGCTGGTAGCTCCTTTCCCTAAGGAGCGACTGGTAATGTACTTACCGTAGGAGAAGAAGCTGTGAGCGCTGTGTTGATGACGAACAGAGAGGAAGAGCAGACCCCGATTTACTTCATCAGTCGGGCCCTCAAAGATCCAGAAACCAGGTATTCGCCTATGGAAAAACTAACTCTTGCTTTAGTGTATGCTTCCAGGAGATTGCGAAGATACTTCCAGGCCCATGTGATTGAGGTCTGGACCAGCCAACCCATACAACAAATTTTGAGAAGGCCAGAGATATCAGGAAGGTTGGCGAAATGGGCCATAGAATTGGGAGTCTTCGAGATAGAGTACAAGCCAAGAGTAGCAATCAAGGGGCAAGTCGTGGCTGATTTTCTAACAGAAATGCCACAAGAGAAGGGAGATAGTGATGCCAACGAAAAATCCGTGAGTCAAAACAACGGGGAGTGGTGTTTGCATACCGATGGAGCGTCAAATGACGAGGGATCGGGTGCTGGAATGATACTGGTAGGGCCCGAAAAAGAAGAAGTAACTTACGCCTTGAGGCTGGCTTTCAAGAGCTCCAACAATGAGGCGGAATATGAGGCACTGTTGGCTGGCTTGAGGTTGGCCAAACAAATGGGAATCAAGAAACTACGCCCACGTAGACTCATTATGGTTGCAAATTAGATTAATGGGTCTTACGACGCCAAGGAAACAACAATGAAGCAATACCTCGGCAAAGCGAGGGATCTGATCAACGGTTTTGAGGAGTGCAATGTCTCACACGTCCCGAGAAGCCAAAACAAAAAAGCAGACGCTCTTAGCAAACTTGCCTCAGTCACTTTCAGCCACCTGGCCAAAGAAGTTAGAGTTGAAGTACTACAGTCCCCATCAATTGAAGAAAAGGAGGTAGTCTCGGTGAACGCCGTAGCGCAGGAATCTTGGATGAGTCCAATTGTCAAATTCCTGGAAAGCGGCGATCTACCTGAGGAAAAGGGAGATGCCAGAGCAATTCAAACGAAGTCACTGCAGTACGAGCTGCGGCAGGGGATCTTGTACCGCAAGTCCTATATGGGGCCATTATTACGATGCCTTACACCAGACGAGGCAAGCTATGTGGTAAGAGAGATACATGAAGGCATCTGTGGCATCCACGCAGGACCAAGAATGGTAGTAGCGAAAGCAATGGGAGCGGGATATTATTGGCCCGGGATGCACAGGAGTGCCACCGAGGAAATCCAAAGATGTGACAGCTGCCAGAGGCACGCGCCAATGTGCCACAGGCCCAAGAATGATCTAATCCCAGTCCATGCTGCGTGGCCTTTTCAGAAGTGGGGGATGGATATTGTAGGCCCATTCCCAGTGACAGCCGGAGGGGTTAAATTTCTCTTAGTAGCCGTGGATTACTTCACCAAGTGGGTGGAAGCCAAGGCTCTGAAGTCAATCACAGGGCAGCAAGTAAAGAAGTTCACGTGGGAAAACATTATATGTCGTTTTGGACTCCCGTTATTCATCGTGACAGACAACGGGAAGCAGTTTGCGGAGAATCCATTCAAATCATGGTGTAGAGAACTGCAAATCCAACAAATTCTCACGTCAGTAGCACACCCACAAGGTAATGGTCAGGTCGAGAGAGTTAATCGCAGTATCGTGGAGGGAATAAAAACAAGACTGGGCGTTGAAGGAAAAAATTGGGTGGAAGAGCTACCCAATGTCTTGTGGGCCCATCGGACCATGCCCAAAACCAGCCACGGTGAAACCCCATTTAGTCTAACTTACGGGTCGGAAGCCATGATACCCGTTGAGATAGGCATACCAACAACTCGGGTCACACAAGCCCCCGAACAAGAAAATGAAGACAATCTGCGGTTTAATTTGGATTTGCTGGAGGAAAGAAGAATGGTGGCGGCAATCCGAGAGGCAAAGCACAAGAAGGAAGTCGAACGATACTATAACTCTCGTGTGAAACATCAAACATTCAGGGTAGGTGATTACGTCTTGAGAAGTAATGAGGCAAGCAGAGTTCAAGATCAGGGCAAGCTGGGCCCGCGTTGGGAGGGACCTTATCAAGTCATCGAAGTAGGGAACAATGGAGCTTATAAGCTCAGCCAGCTAGATGGAGCAGTTATCCCAAGAACTTGGAACGGAGCTCAGCTCCGACGGTGCTACATGTAGTAGCTTTTTATGTTTAAACAAGTGTAACTCGTTTTTTCAGTAAGAAGGTGCATACGAGCACCAGCAGTTACACCCAGTTATTGAATCTTTTTATAACCAGTATCTTATTGAGTCTTGAAGCCTCAGTAACGTGAGAACAAAGAAAGAAATACGAGATACCAATACTCGAACGATATTTGCAAATAACCAAACAATGCAAACGTTTGTCAAGCTAAAGTTAAACAAAACCATAATTAAACACAACTCGTTGTTAGTAACCAGTCAGAGCCATTCATCCTTATGCATGGTCATATATTGGCAAACAGTTAGAGCCATTCCACGTTATGCATTTTCATTCGGCTATAAAACCCAAGCCAGAAAAACAGTTAACTCGAAATCAAAACGAGTGAGAGGGCAACGATACGCGGACTATATAGTGAAAATAACAACTTTTATAAGTTGAATGACAAACGATAACCAAACTATACAATGTTGTATAAAGTCGCGGCCGAAACTGTAACCAAGAACAAGCCGCGGCCATAGCAACGGGCAAGTCGAAACCAAGGGGAAATTCACGGCCAAAACCAAAGTCGCGCCCTAGGCCATAGTCACGGCCGAAATTACGAATCGCGGCTAGAAATTTAACCATAATTATATTGTGAGCAAGTGGGGAGTCGCAACCAAGAAGTGATTTATAGTCGAAAGCCGCGGCCAACAGCACTAAAATGAGCCGCGGCCGAGAAGTGGCTTGTGGTCAAAAGCCGCGGCAAAGAACCTCAACTAAGGGGAAGTCGCGGCAAGGTTGTAGGCGCACGGCGACCAGAGGGACACCCATAGCCAAACCTCGAGTCGCGGCCGAAGCCTCGGGTCGCGACAAAGACCTTAGTCATGGCCGAAGTCCGAGTTGGGAAGCGGCACGTCGCAATTAAAAATATAACCATAATAATATTGTGAACTTGAAACAATCGCGGCCAAAAGCCGCACGGCACCCCGCGGTCACAAGCCGCGGCCGAGGAAATCTCGCGACCCAGAGTCGGGGCCCATTGAGGCATCAACAATTCACAAAGTCAACAATCGACACAAGGCATGAAATAACAAAGCATAAATATCACTACCAAAGTAAACATACAGTCAAGATACACGGCTGCCATTACAAAAGAGAAATAACACGAAGTCACGTACATATCAAAAAACGATAAAAACCAAAGATAAACTAGTTAAGCTCGAGCATGGTCTTCAGGTGAAGGGGTCAGGAACAACTTGATTTCCTCGATGGACGAGTCACGCATGGCAGAAATAGTCTCGGTCATAGGAAAGGTGGCCTTATCAAATAAGTCGGATTCGGCCCGTAGCTTCTTCAACGCGTTTTTATCAAAATTTTTCGCCGTTTCCGGTTTCTTGCCCTCGGCAGCAAGGCGTGCCCCATCCAACAACCCAGCATTGTAACCAACTTTGTCAGACAAACTGTTAATCCTTGCCAATGCATCAAGGAACTCGTCGCTGTCACGGATCTTGTTGAAAGCCAAGCCAACACCTTCTGAAATGATCCATTTCTTCTCGGATGTGAGAAGAGACACTTTCTCCTCAAGATTCGCAATTCGGTTTTCAGAGGCAAGTTGATTATCCTTCAAATCCAAGGTAAGTTTCTTCACTGCAGCCCGCTGAATACACAACTCCTCCTGGGCACCACTAAGATCCATAGTAAGCTTTTCCTTAACAAGGTCAGACGCATCACAACGGGACTTGAGAGAAGCGTTTTCAGCCTCCAGCTTGGACACTTGCTTCTTGAGGTCACGGATCTCATTAACACCGTCCACCCAACGGCCGTGAATCTCAACAAATGAAAACAAACTGTTCACCATAGACAAACAACCGGCATTCGACAGTGCTCTATTTTTCAAAGCTTCTCCACGAAAGAATTCTGCAGGTGTGCGAGATGCAAACATAAAATCCCTACACGCATCTGGAGTCTCGAAAGTTGTTCCGTTGGTCAGCTCCCAATCGGGAATAAACTTATCCTCCGCATTCAGCTCGGAGTCCTCAGAAGAAGCAGCCGCTTTTTCGTTACCTGAACCACCGACCGAATGATCACCAAGATCAGAAACGGTTAACATATATACATATGAATGTGAGTAATGTTTGAATATGAGGAGCAGCTCTCACCAGGAGACGAAGAAGCAGAACCAGAACTGCCAGAATTCGAACCAGAAGCCGCCTCAGCCGCGGCTGAGGGCTCTCCTGAAGAGCCGCGGCAGGCGAGAGGGGGGGGGGGACGGCCGCAATCCTGGGCCGCCCAACCCCTGTTTGCGCTTCATCATGGGGCGACTAGTGGGAACAGAAGCTTCATCAACACTTTTTCGCTTGCGAGTAGGCGGTGGCATGGTTTCACCCGGTTGAACAACGTAGCCAGCGTTGGTATCCAGAACAGAAGTCGCACCCTCAGGCAAAGCTTCAGCCTGTTCAGAAACATCCTCTTTTGCAGACAATTTCATGCGCTCGAACAGACCTATACCTGTAAAAACACATCACACAAGCAATAATCAGATAGATAAACATGTGCATTAAGACACAAAGTAGGGAAGCAACTTACGTTTCCCTTGATAAGTCATAAATGGAACCGCGTTAGGGTCAGCCCAGTTACGACTAACACCGCCCATCAAGGAAATGGTCAGAATAGCCACGGAGTGGAGTAGGCTCGGCTCTCAAGAGGTCATAAGCGGACAGATCAAATGTGTCAGGCTCGGGAAAGGGATCCTGAATGGGTTTACTAGTTTCCAACCAATGCATCTCAAATGGAATTATGCTAGATGAAATGAAGAAGAAATGATCTTTCCAATGCTTTAGGCTAGTTATGGTTCGAGAAATCAAAGGAGGCTTAGGAGCTTTTCTCTTCTCAAAGGTTAGCCAATCACCTATCCTATTCAACTTATAAAAAGCCCTAAAAAGATTAACTTCGGGTTCCAAGTTACGAGCACGGCAACATATCTCAAAATGATATACCTTAATAAGTCCTAGAGGAACAAGTTGCGATAGATGGATATCATAATGCCTAACAAGTAAACACAAAAACCGACTAACCGGGATCCGAAAGTTGCAAAGGCTAAAAAATGAAGTGTAAAGAGCTATTGTCCCAACCGGTGCGTCCCTAACAGTCGACGAGGGGGAAGGGACGGTAGGGCTAAGCTCGGGAGAAATACCATAGCGAATAATAAAGTTGTTTAAAAAGTCTTGGGAGATAACCGAGCGTTGAAGACCCACGTCATTTCTACACTCCATTAGAAACGCAAAAGATGAAAGTTCGAGTAACTTACCAGAAAGATGCGTGCTCTTGATAAGACAATATGGAAGAAAGCTTGAAGAAAAAAGAGTGGAGGAAGGAAGAAGAAGATAGAATGAGGGAGGAAGTGGTGGAATTTATAGAGGAAGAAGCCCTGGGGGGGCGGCTAGGGCCGCGTATCAAAGGAAGTAGGCCCGAAGGCCGAGGCATGCGGCGGCTAGGCCGCGGCTCGAGGAAGGCGCGGCTCGAGGCCGAGGTGACGTTTTTGGGCCGGATTTCAAAATACAAATGGGTCACCAAAGGTCGTGTCATGTAGACAAGCGCGTGGCTCAAGGAGGAAAGACAATGATTTGATTGATGTATAATCGATCCGGGGCTCGAGGCACAAGTAGTTTAAGAGTTGATGGTGACAAATGGGCACATCAATAGAAAGTACAAAGGTCATAATTATTCCAATGACATGGTTATAACCATGACATTGGACTGGGGGGACATGAAGGGGTATCACCCTAAATAGATGAACAAAACCTGAACCGTTAAACGCATTTCTTAGCCGCGGCCCAAGCTGGGAGCTCAGCCGCGGCCCATTTAGGCTGAAAGCTCAGCCGCGGCCCAACCAGGCTGAAAGCTCAGCCGCGGCCCATTTAGGCTGAAAGCTCAGCCGCGGCCCAACCAGGCTGAAGGCTCAGCCGCGGCCCAACCAGGCTGAAGGCTCAGCCGCGACCCAACCAGGCTGAAGGCTCAGCCGCGGCTCAACCAGGCTGGGGGCCCAGCCGCGGTCCAAGCCGCATCTCCTACTGGCTGAGGCACCAAGCTACAATTTGTGGCGACCGACTTGCGTAACGAACCCAACCCATCTAACCGGCGAAGGGAACCCGAGCTGCGACTAGCATACCACGGGAGCAGGCAGAGCCGCGGCTGGGAGTACATACCCAGTGCCGCGGCTCAGTGTACCAAGACCGGATCGAACACCAGACTTCGTAAAGCTCCCATGTCAAGCACTTATGAAAACCCTCACGTAAAACTTGGCAACCAAGGAACCCTTTCATTGGTTGCAAAGGAATAAGAAAGAAGACAAAACTGTCACACCCCGACCGACGGCGGAATCATCGGGGCGGACGAATGGGAGACGATTGCTCATAGCACATGGAACTAATTAAGTTGAAATAATATTAAATATCATTATTCATTAAACATTACAAGACAAATAAGTAATTACAATACAAGAACTTCAAACAAAGAAATAACATATTTAGTTAAACTAGGTCCAAGTCTTATATGAGCACAAGAAGATCTTCAAGTATCAAACCTGAAACATGTTAAAATAAAGGGTCAACTATAAAGTTAGTTAGTTCCCATGGTTTAAACGCACGCATATATGTATATATATAAAAGGGTTACAAGTAGCAATTCATGTCCATGGTTACAAGTTAGCAAACTTATAGAACACATACAGTTACAACCAAACCTCGACTTGATTACAAGTATATAAGATTGGCTAAGTGTATTTGGTTCCCATGATGAACAAGCATACGTCATCAGGAGTCGGCAATACATCGACTTTAGCACTAAATAGGCTTGTCAGGCCCAAAGATCTAAGACGTCGCCAGGCTAGCAATAGTTAATGATTGTAAACAAAATATGTATCTCATATAAGACTTACAATAACACAAATAACCATGATAAAAAGTAAAGATGAATTGCATGTGCATTTACAAGTATCAAGATGTTTACAAGTGTAAGTTTATAAGGTTAACATGTTTCACCCCAAAATGTGTGAAATAAAGTAAAAAGGGGCATGGAGAACTCACATGGAAAACTCACAATAATAGTGATGGTTGTAGAGTACATAAGAAAGCTTGGATGTTCAAGAGTCAAATGTGATGTCCTAAATGATAAAAAGAAACAATACCTTGAGTTTGGAATACATTACAAGAAGTTATGACGCTTAGGAATGCCAATAAGCGAAAGGTAGATTGTTAAACGATTATTGTACCAATTTTAGATTCTGGACAGAATGTTTGGTACGTGTTTGAACAGGTTTTAAAATAGCAAACGGTTTCATAAAATTATAAAAAATTATATTTGACTAGATCAAAGTCTCCCGAACAACTTTCATTCAGAAACATTTTTATGAAAAGATCCGTAAATAGGTCAAACAAGCAACACAAGACAGAAGGTGCTGAAATGCGCACTTATCTTGTGAAGGCTATTTTGAGTCGTCCGATTGATTTTGAAGATGTATAAACTGTCGTTGAAAAGGTAATTCAAGGAACTTAATATTGGTGTCTGATTTTACTCAAATTTAGTTTGTTATGATCAAGTTATGGTTGGTTGAAGTCAGATTATATTCTGCCAGAATTGTAGTAGGGCACTTATGTGCACTTTTAAAATCGTTAAAGCATGAAACGGGTTAGTGTAAATTTATTATATTGATATATGATGTATTAGTCATTATTTGAGTTACAAAAATATTCTAAGTCTTTGGCATAGCCATCATTTAGAAAAATAATCTTGTGGAATAACCGAATGCGGCGGCATAGCCGTCCATATGCAAACGGGATTCTTTGTTTATGTTAGTGTGTTGTTAGCTTGATTTAGGAATGTTAGTGATTATTATAAGATTAGTGAATGTTAGAAGGTTAATGATCAAATGATAATAATTAAAATTAAAAGAGATTTAGTAGAAAAGAATAAAAGTAAGAACATAAAGTTATGAGATTAGTTGGATGTTGGGATGATTAAACAATATTGAAATGTATAATATAAAAACAATATAAGATTACCATAGTATTAGAAGATTCTTGAAACTATTTGTAAAGAAAATTCTTGAAATTGATTATAACCAAAGGATGATGAAAGGTTTGTGTGAGAGATTTTTAGAGAATGAGCAAATGAAAAGTGAGGCCTAAGCCTTGCTTTTATACTTGAGGTTAGGAGGAGGTTATGAATGGTGTTAATGGTGATTTATAAGTCTTTTAAAAGGGGGTTATGATTGGAATTTGAAATAAAATAAAAATTAAATAATTTAAATAAATAAAAGAATAATTATAATTTAAAATTCAAATTCTTGAAGACTCTAATTTAACAACTTTTTTATAAAATATTTATAGACTTATAAAATCAATTTGAATAATCAATCAAATTATTTATTTGTTATTCTTTATAACTTTTATAAAACTTGTAAACTTTATAATTTGATTATTTATTTTCAGTATTTAAAAATTCATAATTACTAATAAAACTTTATAAGATTATTAAAATTCTTTTTATAACTTTATAAGTATTGATAAGTCTTTTCCATTTAGTTATTTGTTGTAAATAATTATTCACATTATTTACATGATTAACAAATGTATAATTCACAATATAAATTACAAATTTAATGTATTCGGTCCATTAAAATTATTACTATAATTTTATAATAGAACTTAAAGATTTGATTTTAACTTGGAAAAATGGCGGATGTTACAAAAACGAGTAATGCCAAAACAATGTCAGGAGGTCAGAACAGCCCCCAAATCCCTAAGTCAACTATCAATACAAACCACATTAATATTAGTCAGAAACCCTTTACACCAGAAGGGTATGAAACCCTAAACTAGGGAATTTCAGTCCTAGATCATTGACTAAGGTTTCCAAGAATAGAGCCATGCTATGTTCAGTATCCATGTATCAACACTATAAATACTTCTAAAATTCCACAGGAAGAACCAGATTGAGATCCATACACACACACATTCACACAACATTAGTTACAAACCATTTACTTATTAATCCTCTCAAAGCTCTCTCGATACAAATACTTATTCTCACGCCGGAGTGTGGTCTCGGGGAGAAATCCCTTTCTGTCCGAGGCGAGGCTCATGGTGTTGTTGTTGTCTCACAGGCATTCCAGTCAGCTGAAGCTCGCATCAAGTCCCAGCCAGGTTCTTGGTACTATGTCCAACCGAAGCCAAGTTCAGCCGAAGTCCAGCTCAGTGAAGTCCAAGCCCAGTCGCATCCCACCTTTCAGCTGCATTCAGCTTTCTCAGCAATCAAAGCCCCTGCCTGATCCACCAACAACCTCATTTACGCACTGCTCCCGAGTCTTAATCCCTTGATTAAGATTCGTGTAGCAACACATACTATAGTCTAGGTCACAATTTCTAATAACCTAAATCCCTATAGTTATGGGCTCTGATACCAATCTGTCACACCCCAACCTTGATGGCGGAAACGTCGAGGAGAGAGTTAAGATCGTTCACAGCCACATAACGTGATTATTAAATCCAAATATATTATTCATAAGTTTGAAAGGTACATTACAAGCATAAGTCTCAAATAAGAACACAATATAAGAAATATACAAGCTCATTCATTAAGTTAACTAGGTCATTCCTAGGTGTGAACAACTTCAAAAATGGCGATCAAGCTTGAGTATTTCCTGAAACATGTTAAAAATAAAAGGTCAACATAATGTTGGTGAGATTTCCATAGTTTTCGATACATAAGTATATAAAAGATGGCAATTCATGTTGTAAGTTAGAGAACAAGGTAACTAGGGATGTAAGACAGAATGCACAATCAAACCTCGACAAAGTTTTACAAGTCTCAAACGTTTAAAGTATATACGATTAGCTAAGTGTACTTGGATCAACCAAGCAGGCTTGTCTGGCTCATAGATTTATGACTTCGCTAGGCTAGCAATAGTTAATGATTGTATATATATTCGACATTACATGGTAGCCACAAAGTTCAACTAACCACAACATACAGGTGAAATGCCATAAGTTTACAAGAATCAAACGTGTTTACAAGTGCAAAGTTTATAAAGTAACATGTTTCACCCCAAAGTGTAAAAATATAAAAAGGGGTATAGAAATACTCACTTGATCAAATAAGAATGACGATTAATAAGAGATATAATAAGCAACGTTCCAACGTAGTCCTTCACAAGTTACCTAAATATATATATTTTACAAGTTTAAGTTTAAATAATAAGATTAACGTTTTAATGCGAACTAGGGTTTCGATAGGAATTTGGGGTTGTTAAGTAACTAAATTCATTCATATTCCCTTTAAAAATATATATTTTATACAGAAAATAAAATATGAAAAGGAAAACTTATAATAATTTGAAAGTTCATAAAGTTTGAATAACTTTTATAAAAAAGAATTAAGAACTATTTAACCATATTAATTTAAAAGAGAGACTTGAATCAATAATAATTTTTAGTGATTTAAGTCATTTTTTTTAGTCTATTTTAATCAAATTAAACTAAATATACCCCTTTTTTTATAAAAATATAAAAGTATTATAAGAACATAAATTTTCAGAAATTGATTAAGTGACTTCAAAATAATTTAAGTTTACAAAATTGATTTTTAATAATTTTCAGAAATTTTCTATATTTTTTAAAGGCTGAAAAAGCCTAAAAAAATATATTGAGGGTGCCCGGGTTCGAACCCGGGACCTCTAGATTGACAAACGAGTGGGGAACCAGTGAACCAAGGCCTTAGCCGCGGTTTTACTTGGTTCCCAAATCTTAAGAACACCAGTTTCAAAATAGCCCCAATTTCTTAAGAACCCTAGTTTGATTTGCATCAAAATTGAAGACCAATCGACTAGTGTAGGACCTGGAACCATAGGGCTTTGATTCCCTATGATGAAACGAATGTTTAGGTAGTTTCAATTACCCGATTGAAGCTTAACCCGTAAAGAAACAACGATGTACAAGCCGCGGTTGAATGTTGAATCAAAGGATGTGAAAATGATGAAAGTAATCGAATTAACCTCGTGGGTAGCTTCAGACAACGCTTCTGAGGCAATGTCCCTTGTTAATTTCGGTTCAATTTGAGTGGAAGATGGGTGTTGATTAAGTTGCAGACTTGCGATGAAGGTGATGCTCGATTGTGATAATATTTTATGTGTTTCAGATAGAATTACACTAGATAACAGTTTAGAATTGATTTATCCAACGATTATGTATTATTTTATTGGTTTATAACCGTACTTTAATGCGCGAACGGTTTAATGGTTAATGGTGATCGGTTACCGAGCTCAAACGTCTCCATAACCGACCCAAACTGAAATTAATACACACCATCAAGTTCGAAACGGTTCCACGAAGCGATTGACATGATTTAGGCGTTGAATTTCTAAGGTTTTAGGCGACTAAAGAGGTCGCCGGAGCCGCCGGAGGGTGGCTGCCGGAAAAACGGGGGAGGGGAAGAAAAGTTTAGAAAATTTACAATCTAGTCCCTGTACTTTCTTTCCCTTATTATTTTATGCAAAAACTTTCATTTAAAGTTTTAAAATGACAACTAACCCCCTAAATTAATTATTTTAAGATTTTAAACATTAGTATTATTTTTACTAAGACTTATTATTATTGTTACTAGTATTATTATTATTATCATTATTATTATTATTAGCATTATTATCGTTACTAATTTTTATTAATCTTCTTTTCATTATTAAACATTAAATTTAATTTAATGAAACTATAAATTTACAAATTAAAAGTTAATTGCAAGCACATAAGGCATCCATGAGTTTCATATTAGGCAACAATAGTCCTTACCAGATTAAACGACGTTAACTTTTAATTAACGTAAAAATACAGGATGTTACAATATGCCCCATTGCAAAAGTACAAGCTGGCAAAGCTACAGAAGGCGGTCTATGTGGTATTTTTATAAACTTGTTGATCAATATGGAACGTAAGGAATGAAAAAAAATTTTCGAACTCCAAAGCATACTTCCAAGATCACAACGAGAAAAAAGCAAACATGTTTTACGAGTTAAGAATATGACAAATCCGAATAATTTGGAATGGACAATGAACCTTTTTGTGTAATTTTAAGATAAGTTGGTAAGGCCCACTACTGGTGAAATATATTGCATGTTGTAAAACAATGCTGAGGCCTTGCTGTTACTCATATTTTTTTTATAATACCTTGTTGTTTGTAAAAGTCAATTTAGAAATTCTATATAACATCACATCCATGATGAGTGTTTGTAGTGTTGGTAATTATCGTCTATGATCAAGAACTAGGTAGCCATTGGTGGTGACGGCGATGGAGGGGATGTAGCTATGACCATGGTAGCTATGGTGAAGTGGGCACGAGTAACGTCTAAGCCCATGATAAACATAGGGTGCTGGCAACGATGTTGGTGGTGACGGTGATGTCATCAACAACGAGTAGGTGGTGGCGAAAAACAATGGTCATGGGTGATGTTGATCCATTTGGATGTGCTTTAAGCTAGAAATTTATAATAACGATCCACTATAACCCTTTAAGTTTTAGAAAGGTCAAATTGACCCTTTATATCTTTTTCTATCAAATCAAGTCATGTACGTCTGGAAAAGTCATTATCATCGTCATCTCTACTTTTCATTATGGTCGTGAGTATACCTATTTGGTTTACTGAGGTTAGAGTAGTTAGTGATTTTAGTGTTTATATTATCATTTTAGTATAATTGTATTTACTTAGACAAAAAAATAAACATTGATAGAAGTTAGAAAGGAGTGGAGTGCATGTTCGATCATGACTGTTTTATTTCATGCGCCAACGAACTTGAGGGTTCATGTGGCAACGACATGATTCTAAGGGTTATGAACCCTTGGTGAGGGTATGGGGGCAACGCCCCGAGTGGGATCGAAGGAGCAAAACCTAGTTTGGGTCTCGTTGCCAAACCATTAAAAGTTACTTCATAAAAATTCATGAATTTTGATCATAAAAACAACTAATAATCATTAGCAATTAGCAAGTTGATATTGATCACTAGTGGTGTCTAGCATCAGGAACAAATATGGTGGCAATTAAGCTTCAGTTGCAACTAAGTGTCAGTTGCAGCTGTGTGCTAACGACACTTGAATGACAACTCATCAGTAGTAATTAAATTATGGTTCATGAAGTTCTTGTTGAAGGGTTTTTATTGATGTAATCGTTAAACTCTCGACGCATATATAACTGCTAATCGTCAACTAAAACTTTATGATGGTTAGCTCTTTATATAAAGGATACATTTTGCCTGTTTCACGTAATGAAATTCACATACTGATATTGGTACATTTTTCATAACAAAATTCATACCCGTTCTTATATGGTTTCGTCTTATCTGATTAAAGTATTTCAAATACCACCAGAATAACATTAATATCATTGCTTTATACACGATTCATAAGCCTTATGTTTAAATAGAAGAGGTCATGTTTTGAAACAAAAATACTTGAAATTGTCAAGTTTTACCTAAACATTACTTTGATTAACTTATAGTCAAATACGCTAGTTATAGTTGTAACTAATATAAGATACATATCAAAGTATATTTAGATTGTAATTGGGAATTCATATAAATACTTGTTGCATGTTTGCCTTCAATTTCAATGTAAGAAAGTTATTTAGTGAACTTTACTTGTTTTAATTTAAAGCAATCTATATTTGTACCACGGGTTAGAGTAAATTAGTTAATTGGTTTATTAGCACGTTTTAATTAGAGACTATGTAAATTTATGGAATCAAAATCGGTCGACAAAAACTGGAATTTGTGTATTAAGCACGCATGGATGCTCATATTCTAGAAACTGTACATTGTAGTTTTTTAAGAAAATTTTTGGTATAAAGAAAGAAGCAAAATAGGATTTAAGAAGCTTGCTAATTGAGGTGGTGGGTAAATGAAGTTTAGGCTATTCATAGTTGCTTCGTTTTTTATATTTTTTATGAATGTCTCATCAACACAACATTAGTAGTTTCTCTGATTTTCTAATTTTTTATTTTAGTTGTAATAGTTTTACATTCTTCTCTTTTTCCCCACCTAGTCATACGTATAAGTGTTAATGCACAAAAGAGAAGTAAGGACAGATGGGTTAAAATTGATATTGTATCTTTCTATGCTATTTATTTCATGCTATCATATGATACATTTGATCTGTGAATACTATCTCATGATGGCTGTCTTATTGTCTGATTTGCATATGTATGCTTCCTCATGGTAGCCATACAACCTTACGTCTCTTGTATCGTTGTATGCAACCTCATGATGATTATATCATCTACAGTCACTCTACCTATGCATTTTTTTCTATTATATGTCATTGTATTGTATGAAATTTGTTTCACATGTATGCTCAAAAGTATTGGGAGCCTGGGGTGTCAATGGTGTCAATGGAATGGCTTTTCTTTCCGCATGAAAAAGAAAAGGCTTGCCCCACCTAGCCATTCCAGACCCTACACATAGTAATTACTGTGCTTAAAATATACTAGGTATGTATATTTGTTTGTTTGTTTAATTGTTTGTATAGCATACCCCCATAAAAATAAATCACATTGTTTATTTGCTTATCCTCTAACATCTTCCAATGTTTTATTCCTTAATTTAGCATGCTTAAGTCTTTACATAATTAGATAAATTTATGAGATTAAAATTTTATTCTTAGCATTACAACATTTTAAAAAATGATTGTAGCTTATTAACACTTGAGTACCAACTTTACATCCAAAGATGATACCAGAATCTTAGGATTCATATAACTACGAAAGATAAATAAACAACTATAGTTATTTTATTTTGTTTATTGTTATAACAACTATCATCATCAAACATAAGGTATCATCAATTTCTTTAATGTGCATGCTATTTATACAAGTGAGGTATCAATTGCTTTAACCTGATTATGAGTGTTAGCAAACATTAAGTCACTTTAAAGAAGATGGGCTCTGATATTTGAAACCCAAATCTCAATAAAAACAAAGGCTAGGCCCATAAGATTCGGTTGGTTTACGTAGCAGTTTTACTCCAACTCTCTTGAGTCTTTGAGTGTTAGAAATACATGGGCCCATTTCTCGGTGGACCATATGCTATAATATCATAATAGGCCCAATTCTCAAATGTGCAATCACTTCATCAGCGCCGTTAAAAACACCCAAAACACTTTGAGACGTGGACTATTGTTATAGCTATAAATAAAACACAAGTAATGTGACAATATAATCTCACTACTTAAGCGAATCTTAAGGCTTTTGCCTTGCCCCCTTAATAATTTTTTTATTCAATTTGGATATTTGATAAAGTAAATGATAGTGGACTAAGGGACTGTTTGGCTACCTCTTAATCAGCCTTTTAATGGTTCAGATTTTTGAATGATTCAGCACTTAATGATTCAGACTGTTTGTTTCGTGGACAAATGTCTGAATGGTTCAAACATTTGCCTCTGAATGGTTAAACATTATATTAATGCTGAATGGTTAAGAGGTCTAATGCTGATTGGTTAAGACCTCTTATCTGAATTGGTCGGACATTTGCATTTGAATAGTTAAGCGATATACTAGCTCTTAATGGTTCAGACCTCTTAATGGTTCAACACTTAATGGTTCAGACCTCTTATTGGTTCAGCAATTAATCATTCACAAGTTGCCAAACAACCCCTAAACTGATTAACTGTTGGCTTTGTTAATTACCTATGCTTTTTTTCTTAAAAAATACATACATATATAATATACATTTTCAAAAAAAAATTGGGTCCCCAAGAAGATCTGCCCCTGGGCGGTCTCCCACCTCATCTTCCCACATGGGCGCTCCTGCACTCCTTATACATGTTTTAAAAAACGCTCTGAAATGTTTAAAAATCAAAATAAAAAATGAATACAAAGGTTAATATTATAGCTGCTAGCATTGATAAAAACTTGCAATACCGTCTTACATATTTTGGACATGTCAAACAAAGCAAACATTGTCAAATTGTTTTGAATTACCGGCCCATGGTCCTGTGGATTGAAACATTTGTACATCACCAATTGCTACAATTCAATCTAGGATTCTAGGTGTATACAAGCTAACCTCACGCGTTTAAAATAGGTCTGATGATGAAGGGTTATGTTTTCTAAAAGATTGTCCGTGTATATATAAATGTTACTGCTAAATAAACATCGCTAATACTTCAAAAGAGTACCATTCATCCTATAAGAGCATTCATAATTGTAAGGGTAGAAACGTAGAAAACATGCCCGAGCAACTATGGAAACACTTTTCCTTAAAAAACAAAGGTTTCATCTATTCCAAATTTACGCTTCGGACCCTCTTTCATGCATGGCTATTATATTGTTCATGTGTGAATATTGCTTTTCAATGTTTAGCCATCGATTTCCAAGATCAATGACATGTGATTCTTTATACGCTTTACACGTATCGCATCCTGGTGACTTTGTATCCTAACTATATAGGTTAATAGCTCTTTATACGTTATCTCACCCGTATATATGTGTGCGCGCACACTTATATTAGACATTGTTTAGTAGGATTGCTAAATGAATGAATATTATTCAATTCATATCATTTAAAACTCTAAAATATCAAAAACTCAATTCATTATTCCCCCAAGAAGATATCAAACGTTCGAACTTACAAGTTCTAATATGAACAACATATTATGTTTCTACTTAAGTTTTGGGTATAGGAATAAAGTATTAGAATTTAGGGTTTTTAATTAACAAATTCTTATATATACATACCTTTCAATCAAATCAGGGTACAAGTTTAGAAATTAGCTAGGGTGCACATATTAGAATTCAACATATTTCATGGCCGAGAATTCGAGATATAAATAAAATATTAAAGATAACTTAAAATACCAAATAAATAACCAATTTAAAGACAACTTGCATAATTATTACATAAACTTTTAATATTTATAACAAACAAATAATTAGAGACAATATAACATACAAAATATATAACCAAATACCACTTGCTCAATTATTCCAACTTATTGTAACAAATAAATAATTGCATAATTTTGCCTCTTGATTCACATAAACACTTGGAAACAAGAAAGGTAAGTAATTAACAACGAAAAAACAATTCATCTTAAATTTCAAACATTAAAACAAGACACAAACAGACTGTCCCTCCTAAATCTTAAACTTCTACAGTCAAAACACATGAAACTTAAGAGAATACGCCTATACTAGTAGACGTAGCAAGTCAGACAGCTAGCATCTAAGCGATTATAGTGATAAAATAGCACCTATTAGGCTAATCTTGAGTAGGTGCACCGCATAATCAAGGGCGGACCTAAGTATCTGAAACCATGGTCAAGTAACGTGGAACGTTATCTAGTATTAAGTTTCTATTTTTTTCTTGTGATATATGAAGAGTGACTCTGATTCATCGTAAATATTCCAAAAACAAAAAGAAAATAATGGTGTGGTAGTGGTCATGACGAGTTACAATCGAGTAGTGTCAAATCTGAAGGGAGAATGATGATGTTAGTGATGTGCAATTAAGTTCAACATGGTGCAACACATTTTGTGGTTTATGTACGTTTTACTTAAAGATGCAAAAACGACCACGTAAATAAATAACTATATATATACGCTGTTGGAAAATAATGGAGACGTACAAAACACATTACATATTTAATGGATGAAAATGTCAATCGATCTAATCATATTTATATGGAAAGATTTTGACCAATAACCCAAATATAAGGATTCCAGCTTGTCAATTAATCGATCAAAGTTTTTTATGCTTGGCATTTGTTAAACATTAATCTATTTTTTTCTAGTCATAAACCAGCTACGCCATTTGTTCACGACAAAACTTAAACATGGAAACTTTTGTAGAACGACATCATATATACGAACGCATATGCATACGCGCATACATGTATTTAGATTGTAAACATAATGAAATTATTAATATATGATTCAATACATATTGAAGGGACATGGTCCTAGAAATGACTCATACCCGAACCGAAAAACTATGTCTAGATCTGAATATGTGACCAACTAGACTTCACGAACGGCATGGGGTGCAATTATTCTCCACGTACCGACGGTTACTTCACACGCTTGGAAGGCATGCTATGCGCCGGTGATAGTACAGATACTCGGCTCTCCTAGGAAATTAAGGGTTAGAACATTCATCCAACTTTTACTCACGCTAATATGTTCTTGTACATACTTATTTTCACATCGGATGTTGATTACATGGACTAACTCCTTTTTACTATAGCAATGCTAATGATGATTTTTGTAGAAATATAGAAATTTCTACTATGCTCTCAATCCATAGCACGAATAATTAATCCACGATTTCACTTAGTCATATTCTTGATTCAACACACATCTTCATCACTTTTAAAATCAAAATGTATGCAATACCCTTCAATACATAATCAAATAAACTAACAAAAAGGAATAAAAAATGAAAATAATCAATAAACAAACAACCACAAATGTATATATATGTGTATATATATATATATATATATAATATATATATATATATATATATATATATATATATATATATATAAATGAATTACTCATCCTCACTATAAACATCCCAATTGCAAAAGAACCCTCTAATTCTACAATAAAATTAATTAACAAATAAATAAATAAATTTTTGTTTCTCAATCAATCTAAGACTACAGATAATACGAATATACGATACCGTATGTACACTTAACTCAGATGGGTATTTCAAATTCCAAAAAACTTCAAATATGTATATTATCAAAATCACATTCAAAGAAATATGAAAAAAATACATATATGATCTATGTACATATATATTTATTTATTTTCTTTTCATGGTTTTATTTCTTGAAAATAAAAAAATAAAACCCTCTAATTAAAATTAAAGTAAAAAACACTCAACTCTTAATAACATCACAACTCTTCATGATTCTAAGTCTTCTACAAGAAGTAAGGAACATATCCCATGGTACATCTCCAACAAGCATCCAATCTCCATCTTTATCTTCATAAGTTGGTGCATATTCAGACTTGTACCCTTCCATCTCAGAGTACAACCCTATAATGCACTTAAACATCTCTTGCAAACCCTTCATGAGTTCTTCATAGCCTTTGTACACCTTTAGGTCAACCTTCCTCAAGTATGGAGCTCCATCCATGCTTACTTTCACATATATCCCCGAACCCGACTCCGATTGATCGATTTTCTTCCCTTGAAGTATGTTTCTCCGGTATGATCTCACCGGTGGCCATCCCACAACTTGTGCCCTGAAAAACATTCAACAATTCACATAAGTATACGCAGTATCAATATCAGTATCAGTATCAGTATTAGTATTAGTATTAGAGCTTTTAGTCAGAATGTCATCATACATTTAAATTCACATTTTTCTTATAATAAAACTCATATAAAACCTAAAAGGTTCGCTGACAGTGAGTCAGCGTACCCTCTTGACCCTTATCTGATTCTGTCATATGTGTGTGTGGAATTTAGGTGTGGTTTGATTAGATATTGCATGGGTTTTGAAACTTACTTGGTGGGTGGGGGAGATCTTGATGAATCATTTTCATCGGAGACGGTTGAATCCATCTCCGATGAGCTTCTTTTGTTGGTGTTTCCAACAGAAGTTGCTGACTTTATATCCGGTTGCTCGTCGGTTGATCCCGGCAACCCTAATCTTAGCTCGGTTGCTTCAAAGTTAATTAGATCCATGTGTTGTGTTGATTCAAATGAAGATTGCATGCAAAAGAGGGTCTTGATTAATATCTTTACCGGAAGTGGTTGATCTCCGGCGAGTTTCTTGATTTTCCGGTGAGTTTGTTTAGAGTAGAAGTTGGTTTGTGGGTTGGTTTGATGGAAGAATATGAGTTTTATAAGATTAGGGTTGAGACATAATTTAGGTGACTTATTCTCTTTGTGAACGCATTTAACGGCATGAGAATCTTGATGCCCACTCGCACACTCCTCGTGAGACAACCATGAATTATTATAAGTTTTAAGTTAATTATATATTATATATATGATATTAAAATAATTGGAGTATTCTTTGGTTAATTTAAAGATGTTATGGAACATAATATTTGACTTTGCTTAAACTATTTGGAGTAATCAAAGTTGAATAATAATATGTTTTGTGTTCAGAAAGATAATAATATGTTTGGGTATTTAATATGTTTTGATGCCTCAAGGTGTGTAGCGTAAGTGGTAAAAGGAGAATCGAGTATTATGCAAGTGTAAGGAGAACCCAGTTAGAATCCTAGTCTCTCATTATATCTTGTTTGACGGGCATATGGCGTGTTTCATCTTTGATGAGCACATGTGGCCTCCGGTGTCTTGGATACGAGGTAGCATGTCAGCGGCTAGTTAGCGGGTCTGATAAACATGTATAGTTAATATATTTTGATAAATAACTAGAATGTAAAATAGTAAAATATATTTCTGCATGTAACTAACTTTTTAAATTATTTATTATCCTACATATATTCATTATTTTTTGTAAAAATATGTATTTTTTATATTATATATCTATATAATTTGAAACTTTTTTGCTCTTTTGATTTAACACAAAACTTTAGTTTTTTTACATAATAGCCCCTGACATTCATATTTATATCTTTTAATGTATGCTATTTTATAAGGCTTATATGCTATGGTTTCATTTAAATGCAACAACATTAGTGGACAAACACTTAAATCTCCTCAAAGTAATGCACAGACGGCATATCCTAGTTTAAATTTATATAGAACAAATGTTTTACATATATGATAAGAACTGAAAAATACAGGCAACGTATGTATATGTAAAAAACCTTTATTTTGAGTTTGACGTTTGGGTCTTTCGTCGATTCAATCCGTCCTATTGGTTTTATTCAACACCTCTCCAATAAAGAGAGTTCACCCTCATCTTTTCCTCTTTGTCTCATATTTCTCCCAAACATATTACACATCTATATATATATATATATAGATATATATATATATCTTAATAATTATATTTACGTATATATATATATTATATATATATATATATTATATATTATATAATAATATATATATACATATACGTAAATATAATTATTAAGATAGGTTATTCTAAAAATTATTTTTTGCTTAGAAGGCTAACAACGTACTATTTTTTTTAATTGTACTACTAAATGTAAAATATATAGTGTTTGACTGTCTGATTGAATTTTGTACTGTATGTATTAAAATTTGTGTTGTATAAATGAATTTTGTATTGTCTGTTTAATAATTTGTGTTGTATGAATAGATTTTATACTATCTGTCTTAAAATTTATGTTGTCTGATTAAATTAGGTGTTATCTGATTAAATTTTGTACTGTCCTTTTGAACTTCTTTCAAAATTCGACTTATATAGTTTGATAATAGAACCAACCATAGGATGAGTCGACTCTAACCCCGCCGGAATGAGTTCAATCGGTGTCCATTTGCGTCCGTTTTGAGGTGAAAAAAATTATTCTTAGACTGCTTAAATAAAATATAGACTTTTCACTATAGTTATAACCTAATCTAACCAAACATGTGCTCAATAGAATCTACTGTTTCATGGCACGTCTTAACAAATTTCATTGCATATTACAACTTCAATCTAAGCCTGAGAAAGCTAGATCATGTCCAACTTAACAAACAAGCATCACAACACTAAATAATTTAACAATATTTACAAATTCTATTTTCTACAAAAATACTAACATACTACATTACATGATTTCAATAGTATCTTACACACATAAACATTTTTCAACAAATATCTCTTGTCAACCAAGATGGTTCTAGCGATACCCTAGCCAACCTGAAGAAATGATCGAGCTAATTGAATCTTAAGCTTTAATTGCATACTAAAGTCTCCCAAATGAAGAGGACCATTAGGAATGGATTAGGGATTCATCCGTGGTTTTCTCATCAAAGATAATCATGTATCGAATAGTGTCCAAGTTTTTGTTTCAAGCCTCTAGATGCTTTTGACGGACTAAACGGGTACTGTTAAATGTTAATTTTTTTGTTGGAGGGTGGCTCTAGATCGTGTTGCAAAAAAGGATGCTTTGATTAGAGGCGTCTTGTTAGCCCGAGATGCCTTCTCTGCAGTTGTGAAGATGAATTGTAACCCATTTGTAAATATAGCGTCTATGGAAGACGAGAAACAACTTGTTATTCAACAAGAAAAGTATAGAACATGCTGAAATGTTAGAGGAAATTTAAATCTCCACCCTATTTGTGAATAAGGAATAGAGGGAAACGTGAAACCATCTATTGGAATTCATGGCGGAATTTTGCTTTCTAATGTTTATTTTGCCGTGTGTATAGTATTTTTAACGATTTGCTAGGTTTTTTTAACGTCTTGTCTAAATTAAAATTCTTCTTGGACTATGGTTGTTTAAAAATCTCCCGGCTTGCAACTCCCTCGAAGCGGCTTGGCTTCATTTATAGATGAGCCAAGGTCAGCTTCACTCGTAGCTCCCTTGCAACTCCCTCGAAGCGGCTTGGCTTCATTTATAGATGAGCCAAGGTCAGCTTCACTCGTAGCTCCCTTTTTAGTTGGCTTGTTGGGTCGTTTGTTAGTTTGCTCGTTGGATAGCTTATTGGCTCATTTGTATTAATGCCTAAGTTATAGTTTTTAAAAAAACTATAAACCAAATACAACATGTACATATGGTTATTTTATTATCCTTAATAGAAAAAAACCTAAGTGTAATATACATAAGGTAAGTTTACATATTTTCTATTCTCAAAACGATTAATTACATATTTCACCAAGCCATAAAAATAATAATATTTCATCTTCCTAAGAAATATATATTACATATATATCCATCTCATTTAATTTAACTAATTAAATGATTATTTTATTTTTGTTTTTACGATGAAATTTTCACACATTGATATTTATAAATTGTAATTGTTTGAGATTTTGACAATAATTTTTCGTATTCGGATATGTAACTTTGACTATCGGTGATTGTTGTTTTGAAATTATGTTTTATACTATTGAATTTGGAGATGTAAATTTGTTGTTTTTCTTTACATAGAAACCTCAGAATATATGATTGATAGTCTTAAAAAGTAAAATACGTAAAAGAATCATAGTAAAAATAAAAATAAAAATAAATAGTCATTAAAATAAGTTGATTTTATTGAAATGAATAAATATGCAATATATGTGTTTAGGAAGGACAAACATGTAATTGAATTTTTGACATGGGAAATACGTAATTAACGATCTTATGAGAGAGAATTATGTAAATGCCCCCTATAAAAAATTATAAGTCATAAGTTATAAATCTCTTATCATTGTTTTAACGAAAATTTAAAAAAGTTATATTTTGTATTTATACACATAAATCTATGTAAAAGTAAAAAATATTTAAAAAACAAACAAGTTGGCTCGCGAGCTGGCTCGACTTACCTCGTATATAAACGAGTCGAATCGAGCATGAGTCTATATTTTGAGTTCGTCAAGGTAAACAAACCGGTTCAGATCGGCTCAAATTTAAAAACGAGTCGAGACACTGGGTCATCTTGTCTCTAATCGTTTAAAGTCTTACCTTGGAATGTTAGAGCATTCACGGTATGTTTCTTATATTTATGTGAATGTGTTTCCTATATTTTAAGAAATGATTGTAAGTGTTATAAGTATGAAGTGAAAAAATGTAATTGTTTATCTGTATATTTAAAGAATTACTGTTTAACCCCTATAAATATTTTAATAATTTTGAAAGTGGTTATGATTGGATGAGAGATAAAAGATAATAAAAAGGTATAAAAATAGGGGTAACTTTGTAAACTAACAATTAAGTTTTAAAATTGTTTTAATTAGATCGCTCATAAATTTTTTTGTTCAATCAGGTCACTCTTAAAGTTTTAATCCCAATCAGATCACTAAGGCTGCGTTTGGTTGGAAGGAATGGAATGAAATTGAGAAACTAGTATAATTTTCAAGTAAAATTATGTTTGAGTGTGTAATGAAATGTAAAACCCAAGGGAATGTTTCACCTCAATTCTTTTTTGTGGGATTTCAAAATCCTTCCACCTAGAGAGGGAATTTGAAATCCCACAACCAAGAAAATTTGAGATGAAACATTCCCTTGGGTTTTACATTTATTACTCATCCAAACATAACTTTACTTGAAAATTATACTAGTTTCTCAATTACATTCCATTCCATTCCTTTCAACTAAACGCAGCCTAAAATTTCAGAATTGTTCTAATTAGGTCATTCATAAGTTGCAAAAAGTTTTAAAAAAATTAAAGTTTTTAAAAAAATTAATAATATTTATTAAAAACTAAATTATTTTAAAAAATTTTGTGAATTATTTAAAACCATTAAAAATATAAGTGACCTGATTATAACACTCCTACAACTTTAATGATCTAATTGGAAAATAAAAATAATAGTGACTCAATTAGAACACTTTTAAAATTTTAACGACCTGATTAGAAAAATAAAAATATAAGTGATCTAATTAAAACGCTGTTAAAATTTACTTATTTAACTTAAATAAGAGAGAAAAATAATAAATTTTAATGTAATTATATTTAAGGGTAAAAATAAAAACTAATATAAATGCTTTTACAAAAAGATTAAAAATAATAATAATAATAAAAGTTTGAAAGTCACGCGCGTAAAGAGCGTCGGTGGTGTGTTGACAACGAAGGAGACAAGCGGTTGATTAATACAGCGAAAGATGTTGGTCAATCTCCGGCAGGACGGGTTCAGGTGTGAATTAAAAAGGGAACATACCGTGTGTGAAACCTGTGGTCCTCCCTACCAACGGCTGTGATTCGCCAGATCGTTTTGCTTTCCGTGCGTCAATTTCTGGACGTTGGATCACGGACCCATTGAGTGGGGATAATACCATGTGATTATGTCTAGGGGTTGGGGACATTAGCCATGTGGACTCTGATTGGTGGGAACCCGCGTCAAAAAATAATTTTTATATTAAATTATTATTATTATTATTATTTTTTCAACGCAAATATATGACCCTGATTCGAAAGATATGCATTATTTTAATCAGGGTATCTGTTTTTCAGCTAGTCACGCACCCTAACCCCCTCAGGAGGAAACCTATTGCTGAGAAAACTGTTTGACTCAAATCTAATTATTTTACTCAGAGTGAGACTTGAAACCCATTAAATTATTTATATAAATAATTTTATTTCAACCAATAATCCTTTATTAACAACAATTTTTCTCGTCACCATGGGGTTAGCGTAGAAAGAAGGTCCTAAGTTTAAATTTTAAAAATGATTTAATTTGAAGTAATTTAAAAACAAAAGTAAAATAGATTTATCGTTAGAAAAAAACAATGAACGTTCTCGTTCAGCTACTTCACATAATAGAAGCAGATGGCTTATAGAGTAGAGTTTTGTGTTCAATCCTATGTAATGATGTAATTAGAAATATGCAGGAAAGAGTAGGAGTAGTTATAGATGTTAAAAAGAAAAACTACGCATTTCTCTCGCACAACACAACGTGCAACATGTATTTTATAAATAAGAAAGTTTATTTATAATAGTATTATATTTAACCACACAAAAGATGTCCTTGTATAACTAAAAAATAAAGTCTTAAAACACACTAGAATATATTGAACAATGGATGGAATCCGTCGGTTTTCTAAAACTAGAAAACTAAAAATTGAATTTTGGTTCGGTTCGAGCCTAAAAACAACCCAATCCGACTCATTCACATCTCTACCTTTAAGTTTGGGGTAGGTGACGTTGACTGGTCAAAGTGTCAAACAAGTGCGGGCCATTATGGGCCCATCTTGTAAATGAGAATAGTCCATGGGCCTCCTAACTTTAAAGCCCATGTTAAATTAGTGTTTGGACCACAAGAGAACACGACACACTATGTAAGTTAGGGAACTTTGAGGACTAAACTGTCTATAGGGACGATCTAACTCCAATAATATTGTTGTACTTTGTGGACAACTAGTTGTACGAATTGGTCCCAACCAACTTTTCCATATTAAAAAAGTTGTCTAACTATTTGAATGATTTTATTATAAGAAGTTAAGAATCATACTAGTAATTTGATCCATATTAACAATATTATACGTTATTGAGATTTAAAATCTAATCCCTCCCCCCTCTCTCAATAAAGAATAAAAATAAAAAAAATAAAATAATACTTGAGCTCGCTTACACAAACTCATTGGTGGTGGTAGACGGGACACCGATGATTGTTGTTGCCATAAGGGGCATTGAATGTTAGAAGACAACATAAAGCATTGGGGGTTATAGTGTTGAAGGCAAAGAAAGATATGTGGAGAATGATAGAGAGACATGACAGTAATGGCGATGAAATAGCTACGTTAATAACAGATGGGCGGTTGCAAACGCTGCGTGCCAGAGGAGAGAGAGTCCATAAATGTGAAGGTGCGTGTGATGGTGTTTTAATTTATTTAAATCACAATTAATAATTGTGAAATCAAGTTAAGTAAAAGTTTAATAAATAGAGTGACTAAGGATAGTATGATAATTTTATTTGACGAAGGGATTTGTTAAAAAATGCCTATAGTTGAAAAGTTTAATTAGAGTAGCATTATCAACAAAATGATCAAACTAATGCCTATTATGTGAACTAACTGAGTTTTGTACTCAAATAAGCACAATAATGAGAAATTGGTTGACTTCTAGGAAGTCGACATAACTTTAAATAAAAATTTACAATCAAAGATATCGAAATGCAAAGAACTAACATACTACTTTTCAAACCAGAAAATGCACGCGTACACACATACACAGACGTGAACGTCCATCTAATGATAAATATTGAGAAATAGATCGACTTAAATGTAAATTATGCACACTAATCGATTTGAAACGTATATCATTTCTAAATTGACAAGATATGCATGATGAATCAATATGGTGTATATGAGGTATGTGAGTTGAGACATTTACTATTAGAGTAGGTGAACTTCACAACTAATTGAATGCATGGATCAATATAGTGTGTATGTGGTGTGAGAGTTTGGGATGAAGTGAGCTTCACAACTCATTAAAGGCATGAATGTTCATAATTGAGGTCTAAGAAGCTAAAAATTGATTGAAAGCTTGAATTGTTCCAAATTGAGGTCGATAACCTCTCATCGTGTTAACAAGCTTTACTAATAAAACATGAGAGCAATCAATTTCACATGGAATGTTTGGTGAATAATAATCTTCACAAATAGTGCTTGGAAGGTGAATTATTACACATGAGTGTGAATGATAATTATAGTGATGATTTGGTGCATTGTGTATGATTGTAATGCAAGTGTTGAAGTTAGTTTACACCTATATGCATAAATATCACCTATCTTGATTGTGATGAGTATCTGGGAAGTATAACTTGAGTTTGGGATGATATCGGGAAAATGACACGTTTAAAAACACATCAAGGAATGTCTTGTAGCTGACATATGTGTACGCGGAGCAAAATTTTAGAATTGGTGATTGGCTGAATGAAGTTTTTTAAGTGTGTTCAAATGGTGTTTTGTTTTAATACATATTCTCTCACTAAGCAATGATTTTAAACGAAATATTATTTCGGTAAATCGTTTCAGTAAGTGAAAAGGCCTGATAAGGCTTCGATATCAATATTGGGATCAAATAACAATGTATTAGACCTATCGTTTGTCAACAATTATACTTAATGTTAACATATACCAAACTTTTTAGGACTTAAGTTATGTTGTAAAAGGTACAAATACAATTGCTTCATGCATAAGTCATAACTCTTATTTGCGTACACACTTAAAAGCTAACAAGTTTAAAAATCTTAATTGCAATGATACGAAGTAATATTATACAAAGTTTACTACAAAGTGAGAGTTATAGTGCTATCATCTATTGAATTATTATTCTTCAACTTATGCTATTATTTTTTCCTCTAAAGTTTATAAAATATAAAAGATGAATTCCATTAAAAATATTACAAGTCGGCTAGCTATATTATAAGTTTATCATTAATAGTTTGAGATCCACAAGGATGAAAAAAATATTAAAAAATAAAGATAAGGTGTACTTTAATTTTATATCTTTTTAAAGGTAGACCCCGTACACACGTGCGAAGGCTTAAATGCTGAAGGTGAAATGTGGGCCAAGAGCCACACGTGGAATGGGCCATGGGCTTGGACTTTTATGGGTATGTGAACTGGGCCACACTTACATTTGTTTATGTCTCGTTTTCTGCCAACAGGTCCAATTTCTAACCTTCTATTCCAACATAAGGTACAAGTTCTGATGCACACAGTACAAGCTGATGCAGTCAAACATGGCCCCTCACTTATAACATAACACCTCATTCTCATGTTATAATTCCAACCTTATATGTTCTACCTCTAATCCATTGTTGGTCTATTTATAGGATTTATACTCTTTTCACATGAACACATAGTGTACTATTTCTTGTTGTTAAAAAGACGTTGTACTATTTATTTATATACATACACGCACATATATATGAGGAGGTTAATTTTTGTCTAATAAGGCTAAAACATCTGGTTTTTTTATGAAATTATATTGTATGTTTTAAAATTTTGTGTTGTCTATTTGTATTTTGTGTTGTCTTTTATAAATTTGTACTGGTTATTTAGATCCAACTATAGGATAATGATTCAAACGTTGTTAGAATTAGTTCGATAGGAGCTAATTTGAGCTGTTTTTAAGGTGACTAAAATCTTTCTTAGAATAGCTAGTCAGCAACAATTTTCACGAAAAAGTCACAGAAGGGTAATAGTCCCTATTGGTTAAACTTTTTCTTGTTGCACCAGCTTTAAATGTGGATAACTTTTGAATAAGTTATTATTTTTCTTATATATATATTATATATATATATATATATATATATATATATATATATATATATATATATTATATATATATATATATATATATATATATATATATATAAAAATCAAATGGAGCGTTGTTTTACTTTTAGTTTTAAGAAAGTATTGCTATATTTTCTTTCTTTGTTATTTATGAGAATATAGTATTTTAAAACGTGTTTTAAGAATATAGTATTTTCACATGAACACATAAAATCAAATGGAGCATTGTTTTACTTTTAGTTTTAACACGTCTCCTTTAACTGTCCGTCGACACATACAATAGTGCGCCAATGTCTGTGTTGTCATTATTGGAACTTAAGTTTTTGTTGGACACAATTAACATTCATCCATTAGGACACTTAAGCATTTTATCATGGTTGATGAGCCGAGCCGAGCTGATAACGACCAAATTCATGACACGCAGTGTAGGGAGAAAAAGACCAAACTCTGTCTACGTAGTATGTGAAAGAAAATTAGCTTTGATCTAAAACAAATAATAGTTAAAAAGGTTTATGCTATAAAAAAAATATATTCTTTTCTTATTTTGTAAAAAAGAGTCTTTCAGCTCAATTTGGTATGTTATAATTTGCCATGTATGATGTATTCGTGAAAGCAATAACAAATGATATTACTAACAGCCTCATTACACATTTAGAGGCTATGGAGAAGATATTTTTTTCGTGGATGTCATGTAAATTATTTTGCTGATATGTAACACTTTCTTGTTGATAATAATCACTTTAAATATAACAACATATCACTTTATACAATCATAAAAATTATTCACACTAGTATTTGTACACACTTGGGATGTAATTTTATCAAACTTTCACTAGTTTAGAAATAACATACTATAGACCTAGGACTTTTGCTTGTAAAATGTTACAAGTTTTGTTAGTATTAACATATTAATAAAATAAGGAGAGGGGCTTGTAATCTAATTATATATATATATATATATATATATATATATATATATATATATATATATATATATATATATATATATCTATACTTATTAATAAAACAATATTTTTAGTGTCACGTGTCCTTTTCTTAGGCCTTCATTTTTTGATTTCCTGCCTAAAAATATATCTATCATCATTTTTAGTCATATTTCATTTGAATAAAATCAGCTATTTCTATAATTACAAAGAGAGTTTTTTCCTAAAATAATGTATATAAAAATTTATTTATCAAAATAGGTGTTTAAGAAAATGTTTCTTTTCTTACTATAATGCTATTAGTTAAATTTATTTCATTTTAAAATAATATTATTTAAAAAGAGCCAAGTACAAAGGTTAATAAATAAGATGGTACCATTTGTTTCATGTCGTAATTGAAAACAAAAAGTTTTTCTAAAATTTATTTTTGTTTTTTAATTCAGTCAGACTTAATTTTAAATCGTTTTTTCATATAGAAAAGTTATGCTTTTTTATTTATAATTTTGTTTTAATTTCACACAAAATTAGCCACATTTTTTTAATTCTTCTTATAAATATGTATTTTTGAAAATGTTTATAAGTAACTTAAAATATGTAATAAGAAAAACTATTTTTAACAAAAAATGCAATTTAAAAAATGTTTTATATAAATATCATGACGAAACAAAAAAAATTAATGGTTTATTTTTTTTACGAACTATAAATGTAATCCTCGATTACTGAGGGCATATATGTTGCTAATAGACTCCCAACAACAATAAGGGAAGAAACGAGTAACGCTGTCTCGTGAGCCACTTGGGACCGACTCACTTAAAAGCTCTAACTAAGCTGAGCTTAAACAAACTCGAACTTCTTTTATGACTCATTTAATAAATGGTTTGAGCCCGAGCTTCATATGTCGAGATCGAGCCGACTCGCAAAACGAAACTAGCGTTGTATGTATATAATTATTATTTTATCTTTTATGTATATTCATATATATAAATGATTATTACTATATAGAACTTTATGTTTAAAACAGTTATATTGTGACACCCGGTCAAATCAGGTCAACTTTCGAAACCACCCGCAATAACTAATTGATAATTATTTAGCATTTAGGTCTAACTTAACAAAACCCTGCGTTAACGTTTGACAAACCTTGCAAATTGTTTAACAATTTCTTGAATAATAATAATAATAATAATATAATAATAATAATAATAATAATAATAATAATAATAATAATAATAATTATAATAATAATATGAATAATCTTCTACAAATCCAAGGAGGATTTTTAAAGTCTTGCATGCAAGACAACACACCTATTTGGAGGTGTTAAAAACCTTTCACATACACACACACACTCAAACTCTTCATCTCCTCAACTCACTCCACTTCCACACACACCACCACCCTCCCATCGGCCGCCCCCTTCCTCCTCCCCCTTCGCCGGACACCGCACCACCACCTGCTGCCGTCACCACCAACATCACAACACCACCGCGACCACCATCCGGACCCCACACCACCGCGACCACCATCCGCACCCAACACCACCGCGACCACCATCCGGACCCCACACCACCGCGACCACCATCCGCACCCAACACCACCGCGACCACCATCCGGACCCCACACCACCGCGACCACCATCCCCTACACCCGAAACCAACACCACCACCATCCGGACACCACACCACCGCGACCACCATCCCCTACACCCGAAACCGACACCACCACCATCACCGTCGCCATCTTCCGAATCCACCATCACCGTCGCCATCTTCCGAAGCCACCATCACCGTCGCCCTCACTCGACATCACCACCACCACCTTCACCCGATACCGCCATCACCACCTTCACCCGGTACCGCCACGACTACCACCACTCTCACCCGACA
This sequence comes from Flaveria ramosissima, assembly GCA_025215565.1. Taxonomy (NCBI): domain Eukaryota; kingdom Viridiplantae; phylum Streptophyta; class Magnoliopsida; order Asterales; family Asteraceae; genus Flaveria; species Flaveria ramosissima. The sequence continues at coordinate 63,784,568 of CM046029.1, read as the reverse complement.
CCATCACCCCGTCACCCTTTATCCGACACCACCGTGAACCCCCCCCCCCCTTTCCTTTCTTTACCTTCGGCTAACACCAACAATAACCACCCTCATTTGCATATACACTCTAGTTGGAACTTAGTTAGAACCCGAAGTTTCATCGGGAAATCAAGAATCGAGCTTGCATTCGTTAAGGATTCCATCTAGTAAGGTATAATAGATAGACAATGTATATTTATGTTCATGCATGGATGATCAAGATAAGGAATCTTGATGAACCCTAGTTCACCCATTTAGGTATTGTATGAAATGGTTATTTTGATGATTTTGTATGAAATGGCTATTATGATGGTTTGATAAATCTGAAAATGGATGGTTATGTGGATGAAAACATGTTATGTTAAGGATTTAGGTGGTAAAATGTATGTATATATGGGTATGTTATGTATGTATGAAGGCATAATCATGTGGATGGGAAAAAATGATGAAGAATGGTCTTGATAAGAACATTAGGAGATTTATTGGATGAAGGATTATTATTAACATGATAACTTAGAATAATAGATAGATCAAGGATTTTAGGTGACTTTGATAATAATATTAGTGAAAGATGACTAGGTTGAAATAAAAGAAATTTGGACATAATTAAAGGACTTTCTTAGACAAAAGGTCTACTAAAGAACTTTGAGATTAAGAATTATGGTTAAGAGTAAGCAAAAGACCAAGGAAAAACCATGACTAACGAACCCGATTAAAACGACGGTCGAAACATACAAGACTGAGAATAACGCATACCTTGGACAAGTTATGACTAATAAAAAGAAAATATATGTGTATAACTTAAACGACTAATTAGTAAGTTATGTAAAGTAAAGATATAACGAGGAAACTACTTCTTGAATTCTACATGAACTCAGGTAAAAGAAAGCCCGATCAGATAATCATTTTTAGGAATAATGACCTAAAGTAGAGATGATTGACTCTCTGTTTAAGAAGGTTTTAGACACCCAAGATGATGGTATAATAAGACTTTTCGACTCAAAGTTTATTAGTGACAAGTTAGTAAGAATTAATACATATAAGACAGGAACAAGGAAATTGGTGGTTTATAGTCAGGACTTATAATAAAGGACACAAAACATGTGATTTTAAAAAGAATTATTTCCATTTACAAAAATATACGTTTTTGACTAAAGCAAAACGTACCATTTCAAACAATCATATATAGAATGGGTGAAGTGCATTCTTAAGCATGAATTATCGCGTAATAATCATAATGTTTATGATTAGGGTTTACTATTCGAAAAGCATTTCACATTGGTTAACCTCAAAGATTACGCTCAAGGTGAGTCCTTCGGCCCCATTTTTAAATGTATTTTAAATTGTTTTGGGGGAAAAGCATGAAATGATTTATTAAAGTATATGATGAGTTAAACGGGATAATATATAATATGAGGGTATAAGTTTGAATCAGTAGTATGGATCTATATACTACTGAAATCTAAATCCCTCTATAATCATTAACCTCGGGGATGAGGCCACAGAGTATATTGGTAGATCTATCGGGTTAGAATGGCCCGCTCTCGCGACCAGTCGCACTGGTCAGGTTGTGGCGAGGGAGTTTATATGTCTGGATAGTTGTGGGGCAACGACGTGTTTCTTGGTTTGATTATGGGCTTATGACCTAAATAACATAGTACCTAGCTAGTCTATGTGGAATATATTATGCCTTGTTTCATCATATGATTTTTAAAAGAGATGTATGGTTGCAAGATTTCAAAACCCCGAAAGCTCACCAACTTTATGTTGACTTTATTACCCTTCGTGCTTTTCAGGGTTATAGGTGAGCTCAACATGGAATTCGGAATTTTGTCTTTGGAAGGGTCAAACGTTAAGACTTTAAATGTTTTAAATAAAACCATGTGTGTGTAATAAAAGTAGTATTCACTACTACTAAAAATGTTTCGATGTAGAATAACCAAGTACTCGTATGATGTTGACTAATGGTTTTTAATAACTAATGATATTTTAGTATACGTTTGACCATGAAAGTTGGGTCAAGTCCAACTTCCGTTACCACCACGTCACGCGACTTTCCGCTGCGATTTTCGGGGTGTGACAGAAGTTGGTATCAGAGCCAACGGTTATAGTGAACTAGAGAGTATTTTCAAAATCTAGACTATAACCTTTAAAAAGATTATTTGACTCCAAAGACAATTCCGTGTCATAAGCATAATAATAGTCTTATTAAAATTATGATTGCTAATTTTGTATGCTAGAATTTAGTAATAATTAATATGTACGCATGCATGCATTTCTCTATTTGTAGATGTCTGATCGTGTTAGCCGAGAGAGAGCACCTGACCATAGCAGTAGCACCGATGGTTCATCCGAGCCTCTTTCCTCGACACCATGGTATCACCCTACTCAGCCATACTTCGCAGCTACCATGTACCCGGGTATGGAAAACTCGGGGAATGGTTGGATATCTGAGTCCGATGATGAGAGCCCTACCCCACCAGCAGTCGCACTCGAGCCCATTGCTGAGGAGCCAGTTGGCTTGGCCTCAGAGAGTGAGACTCATACTGCTGTGACTCCTGCTGCTACTATTCCCCTCATGCGACACCCACCAAAGATTAGGATGGTGTATGAGCGAAGGGAGCGCAGGGAAAAGAGAGAAGCGGTTGTGGATGATGCACCGCCAAGGATTAAGTTGGTGTATGAACGGAGGAAACGTAGAGAGAAGAGAAAGGTGATGGATGATGATGTCATGGAGAGTACGCTTATGCCCAAACGGGCCAGACTTTTAGACGATCAGTGGAGATGGATTATGGATGCCATGAGAGGCTGGGCGTCGAGGGATGGGATTCCTTCCACCTTTGAGGAAGGAGAGTCGTCTTCTGCGCCACACAGGACCACTTTGGGTGGTGAGTCCATCGAGCGCGTGATGATTACCCTAGTAGCCCAGTGTGTGCGATTTGAGAAGGAGCTACTGTCTACCAGAAAGAAGATAAGGATTCAAGAGGAGGTGAGTCAAGCTTTGGATGGAAGATTGATGACGATTGAGGAGGAAAGGTTGTTGGATGACAGCGCTATGAGCCAGATGCACTTCCGTATAGCAGACCTGGAGACTAGCCTCGCAGAGACTAGGGATCGATTGACCCAGGCAGAGCAGAGGGCAGATGTGGCTGAGACAGCATTGGTGACGGCTCAGCAGTACGCGATAGTGATGGGAGAGAGAGCGGAGACATCGATGGCTATGGCTACTTTATGTTTGATGATGATTACCTACCTCACGCATGTTGGTAGTGGAACCTTGTTTTAGTATGACTATGAGACTAGCCGGGGTACTTGAACATTATCTTTTTGACCGAGTTATAAACTCGATGATGCATGTAGACTGATTTACTTATGATCCTTTTGATGACTAACTCGTATGTATTTGATAACTATGAATGAACTTGACGCTTATGAAAAATTTAAAAAGTTATGTCTTGATGATATGTGTTTAATCGCATGAATAATTAATTATTGTATGATTATTCAAGGAACCAATTATATAGAATATTCATATAGAATATACCATCATGATAATATAATAGCAAGCGTACGTAAACTAAACATCTTCTTCCCTACTTTCGGAACAGAATTGAATCATGCCACCTGTAACCCGAAATACGCCCTCAAGTGGAAACGCCAATTTACCATCCACCCCAGAGGAGCTAGCCCAATTGATAGCTAGACACGTCAAATCAGCTTTAGAACAACATGATGCGAATCTAGTGGCTGGTCAAGTAAGGAGGCAAGAAAATACAGATAATGGCCTTGGAAACGGAGCAGGAAATGGTTCAAACGTAGGTTCCGGTATGGGTGCAAACAATGGATCCGGCACAAACGGAAACCCAGGAAGTTCATCAGGTGGACAACCACAAGGGTGTTCATATAAGACATTTCAAGGATGCAACCCAAGAACTTTTACAGGCGCTGAAGGACCGTTAGATATAATCAGGTGGATCGAAAGGATGGAGACGGTTATAACGATAAGCAATTGTTCCAACGATCAAAAGGTCAAGTATGCAACATGTTCCTTTCAAGATGCAGCACTGTCATGGTGGAATTCCCAACGCCAGATTTTGGGCGATGCCAACGCATATGAACTTACCTGGGAACAACTAAAGGAGATGCTACTTAAAGAATATTGCCCACGCAATGAGCTCCAGAAGATTGAGACTGAATTCTGGAATCATACCATGAAAGGAGCTGAGATTCGGACATACACCTCAAGATTCAATGACCTTGCAAGGTTAGTACCTAGAATGGTCACGCCGGAATATGTCCGAATTGAAAGATACATATGGGGATTGGCACCTCAGATAAGGAGCAACGTTACAGCTTCTAAACCAACCACCATCCAAAGTGCAATCGCTATTGCACACACCTTAACCGATGACGCAATACGAAATGGAACCCTAATCAAGAAGAACGATCAAGGAAAGAGTGCGATGGAAATTGAAAGGAAGACGGTTAGAGTGAACCAAAGATTATTTGATGGAAAGAGAAAGTGGTTCGAAAATCCCAAGGGACCAGTGAACAACAGGAAGAATTTTAATCAGAGATCTGAACGGGTTTATGTAGCAACATCGAACAATGGAAGATCAACCAAAGAACCTCAAGGAAAATGTAGCAAATGTGGATATCCCCATACTGGTGACTGTAAAATTTGTGCTCATTGTCATAAGTTCGGACATCTAAGCCAGAATTGTCGGGCAAAACCTGAAGGGAGGATGATCAGAAATGATCAAGCTTGCTATGAATGTGGTGTGGTTGGACACTTCAAGAAGGATTGTCCAAGACTGAATGGATCTAGGGCCAGAGGGAGAGCCTTTGAAATGAATGCCAAGGAAGCACAGCAAGAGCCGTCAGTAGTCAACGGTACGTTTCTTATCAATAATCATTATGCCTCTGTTTTGTTTGACACCGGTGCTGATTTAAGTTTTGTATCCAAAGAGTTTGAAACATCATTGGGAATTAAACCATGTAAGCTAAGAAAGAAGTATATTATTGAGTTAGCTAATGGAAAGAAAATTGAATCCAATGAAGTAATTAGAAACTGCACGATACAACTTAACAACCATCTCTTTAGTATTGACTTATTACCTGTCAATCTGGGAAGTTTTGATGTGGTTATTGGAATGGATTGGCTCTCTCGAAATCATGCTGAAATAGTATGTTTCGAGAAAATCATTCGATTGCCAACTCCTAGTGGAGAACTCTTGATCGTACAAGGAGAAAAGGGAAAACCTTCATTAAAAATTATAAGTGTCATGGAAGCATATGAATACCTTAATGAAGGATATCCTGCCTTCCTAATAAAAGCCACTGACACTAGGAATGAGGAGCGAAAACTTGAAGATATTCCCATTGTACGAGAATACCCAGAGGTATTTCCCGAAGATTTGCCAGGGTTACCTCCACAAAGACAGATCAAGTTCCAAATTGATTTGATACCAGGAGCAGCACCAGTAGCACGATCACCATACAGACTAGCACCTTCCGAAATGCAGGAGTTGTCAAAGCAACTGCAAGAATTATTAGAAAAAGGGTTCATTCGACCAAGCTTTTCTCCATGGGGAGCACCTGTGCTATTCGTCAAAAAGAAAGACGGATCGTTCAGAATGTGTATCGATTATAGAGAATTAAACAAACTCACCATTAAAAATCGATACCCATTACCAAGAATTGATGATTTGTTCGATCAATTGCAAGGATCCAGCTACTACTCGAAGATAGATTTACGGTCTGGATATCACCAACTGTTGATAGCAGAAGAGGATATCCCAAAAACGGCTTTTAGAACACGTTACGGTCATTACGAATTTCTAGTAATGCCGTTTGGATTAACCAACGCACCTGCCATATTCATGGATCTCATGAATAGGGTTTGTAAACCCTACCTAGACAAGTTTGTGATAGTATTCATTGATGATATTCTGATATACTCACAATCCAAAGAAGAACATGAGCAACATCTCAGGCTAATCCTAAACGTGTTAAAGAAAGAAAAGCTGTACGCAAAATTCTCAAAATGTGAATTTTGGCTTCGAGAAGTTCGATTCCTCGGTCACATTATCAACAAGGAGGGTATCCACGTGGATCCAACCAAGATAGAAGCAATTAAGAACTGGGAAGTCCCCAAATCTCCAACAGAAGTGCGACAATTTTTAGGGTTAGCTGGTTACTACCGTAGGTTTATAGAAAATTTCTCAAAGATAGCTCAACCATTGACCCTATTGACCCGTAAGGACAAGAATTATGTATGGGGCGAAGATCAAGAGAAAGCTTTTCAATTACTAAAGCAGAAGTTATGCAGCGCACCCATACTGTCTCTACCAGATGGAACTGAGGGATTTGTAGTATATTGTGACGCCTCGCGATTAGGTCTTGGGTGTGTATTGATGCAAAAAGATAAGGTCATTGCCTATGCATCAAGACAATTGAAAGTACATGAAAAGAATTACACCACCCATGACCTAGAACTAGGAGCTGTCGTTTTTGCTCTTAAAATATGGAGACATTATTTGTATGGAACCAAATGTGTCATCTATACGGATCATAAAAGCCTGCAACATATTTTTAATCAAAAGGATTTAAATATGAGGCAGCGTCGTTGGGTGGAGCTGTTGAATGATTATGACTGCGATATCCGATATCACCCAGGCAAGGCAAATGTTGTGGCAGACGCTCTTAGTAGGAAAGAAAGAGAAAAGCCACTGCGAGTGCGAGCGTTGAAACTTACCATTTACTCGAACCTTACTGACCAGATCCGCAATGCTCAACTCGAAGCATTGAAAAGAGAAAACCTAGAAAGAGAAGGTCTGCGAGGGATGGTCAAGGAGTTAGCAACAGATTCTGATAAAATGATACGATTTGCCGGAAGAATGTGGATTCCTAAGCATGGAGAGTTACGCAAAGTAATTCTTGATGAGGCACACAAAACAAGGTATTCGATTCACCCAGGAATCGACAAAATGTATCATGATGTGAAGGAATTTTTCTGGTGGCCTAACATGAAGGGAGACATAGCTACCTATGTTAACCAATGCATGACCTGCTCCAAGGTAAAGGCAGAATACCAGAAACCATCGGGACTTCTACAACAGCCGGAAATTCCAAAATGGAAATGGGAATGCATTGCCATGGATTTTGTAACAAAATTACCTAGGACAGCAAGTGGTTATGATACCATTTGGGTAATTGTTGATCGACTAACAAAATCTGCACATTTCCTACCAATAAAAGAGACCTACAGTATGAGCAAATTGGCGAGCTTATACATCAAAGAAGTAGTTTCACGCCATGGTGTACCAATTTCAATCATATCAGATAGAGATAGTCGATTCACCTCTAGATTTTGGCAAACTCTACAGGAAGCCATGGGTACTTGATTAGATATGAGCACGACCTATCACCCACAAACTGACGGACAGAGCGAGAGAACCATTCAGACTTTGGAAGATTTATTGAGAGCTTGTGTGATCGACTTTGGTGGAAATTGGGATACTCATCTACCACTAGCTGAGTTCTCCTATAATAATAGTTATCACACCAGCATCAAGGCCGCTCCATTTGAAGCACTATATGGAAGAAAGTACCGATCGCCATTATGTTGGGCCGACATTGGAGAAAGACAATTAACCGGACCAGAAATCATTCAAGAAACAACGGATAAGATTGTTCAGATCCGAAAAAGGCTAGAAATGGCTAATAGTCGACAAAAGAGTTATGCAGATAATCGGAGGAAGCCATTAGAATTCCTGGTCGGCGATAGAGTGTTCTTGAAGGTATCTCCATGGAAGGGAATTATGAGATTTGGTAAAAGAGGGAAGCTGAGTCCACGATTCGTAGGACCCTTTGAAATCCTGGAACGGATTGGGAAAGTTGCATACCGACTCAGACTACCAGAGGAATTTGGTAATGTGCACAATGTATTTCACGTATCTAATTTAAGGAAATGCATGACAGATGAATCTCTAGTTATCCCTCCAGATGAAGTTAGTATCAACGACAAACTCCAATTTATCGAAGAGCCAATAGAGGTCTTAGATTGGAAAACTCAGAAACTCAGGCGGAAGCAAATCAAGCTAGTTAAAGTCCGATGGAACTCTAGAAGAGGACCTGAATTTACTTGGGAGCGCCAAGACGAAATGCAACAAAAGTACCCATACCTGTTCAAAACCAGATTTGACTCAGGATCAACAACGTAAATTTCGGGACGAAATTTCTTAAACGAGGGGAGACTGTGACACCCGGTCAAATCAGGTCAACTTTCGAAACCACCCGCAATAACTAATTGATAATTATTTAGCATTTAGGTCTAACTTAACAAAACCCTGCGTTAACGTTTGACAAACCTTGCAAATTGTTTAACAATTTCTTGAATAATAATAATAATAATAATAATAATAATAATAATAATAATAATAATAATAATAATAATAATAATAATAATAATAATTATAATAATAATATGAATAATCTTCTACAAATCCAAGGAGGATTTTTAAAGTCTTGCATGCAAGACAACACACCTATTTGGAGGTGTTTAAAAACCTTTCACATACATACACACACTCAAACTCTTCATCTCCTCAACTCACTCCACTTCCACACACCACCACCCCCCATCGGCCGCCCCCTTCCTCCTCCCCCTTCGCCGGACACCGCACCACCACCTGCTGCCGTCACCACCAACATCACAACACCACCGCGACCACCATCCGGACCCCACACCACCGCGACCACCATCCGCACCCAACACCACCGCGACCACCATCCGGACCCCACACCACCGCGACCACCATCCGCACCCAACACCACCGCGACCACCATCCGGACCCCACACCACCGCGACCACCATCCCCTACACCCGAAACCAACACCACCACCATCCGGACACCACACCACCGCGACCACCATCCCCTACACCCGAAACCGACACCACCACCATCACCGTCGCCATCTTCCGAATCCACCATCACCGTCGCCATCTTTCGAAGCCACCATCACCGTCGCCCTCACTCGACATCACCACCACCACCTTCACCCGATACCGCCATCACCACCTTCACCCGGTACCGCCACGACTACCACCACGACTACCACCACTCTCACCCGACACCATCACCCCGTCACCCTTTATCCGACACCACCGTGAACCCCCCCCTTTCCTTTACCTCTTCGGCTAACACCAACAATAACCACCCTCATTTGCATATACACTCTAGTTGGAACTTAGTTAGAACCCGAAGTTTCATCGGGAAATCAAGAATCGAGCTTGCATTTCGTTAAGGATTCCATCTAGTAAGGTATAATAGATAGACAATGTATATTTATGTTCATGCATGGATGATCAAGATAAGGAATCTTGATGAACCCTAGTTCACCCATTTAGGTATTGTATGAAATGGTTATTTTGATGATTTTGTATGAAATGGCTATTATGATGGTTTGATAAATCTGAAAATGGATGGTTATGTGGATGAAAACATGTTATGTTAAGGATTTAGGTGGTAAAATGTATGTATATATGGGTATGTTATGTATGTATGAAGGCATAATCATGTGGATGGGAAAAATGATGAAGAATGGTCATGATAAGAACATTAGGAGATTTATTGGATGAAGGATTATTATTAACATGATAACTTAGAATAATAGATAGATCAAGGATTTTAGGTGACTTTGATAATAATATTAGTGAAAGATGACTAGGTTGAAATAAAAGAAATTTGGACATAATTAAAGGACTTTCTTAGACAAAAGGTCTACTAAAGAACTTTGAGATTAAGAATTATGGTTAAGAGTAAGCAAAAGACCAAGGAAAAACCATGACTAACGAACCCGATTAAAACGACGGTCGAAACATACAAGACTGAGAATAACGCATACCTTGGACAAGTTATGACTAATAAAAAGAAAATATATGTGTATAACTTAAACGACTAATTAGTAAGTTATGTAAAGTAAAGATATAACGAGGAAACTACTTCTTGAATTCTACATGAACTCAGGTAAAAGAAAGCCCGATCAGATAATCATTTTTAGGAATAATGACCTAAAGTAGAGATGATTGACTCTCTGTTTAAGAAGGTTTTAGACACCCAAGATGATGGTATAATAAGACTTTTCGACTCAAAGTTTATTAGTGACAAGTTAGTAAGAATTAATACATATAAGACAGGAACAAGGAAATTGGTGGTTTATAGTCAGGACTTATAATAAAGGACACAAAACATGTGATTTTAGAAAGAATTATTTCCATTTACAAAAATATACGTTTTTGACTAAAGCAAAACGTACCATTTCAAACAATCATATATAGAATGGGTGAAGTGCATTCTTAAGCATGAATTATCGCGTAATAATCATAATGTTTATGATTAGGGTTTACTATTCGAAAAGCATTTCACATTGGTTAACCTCAAAGATTACGCTCAAGGTGAGTCCTTCGGCCCCATTTTTAAATGTATTTTAAATTGTTTTGGGGGAAAAGCATGAAATGATTTATTAAAGTATATGATGAGTTAAACGGGATAATATATAATATGAGGGTATAAGTTTGAATCAGTAGTATGGATCTATATACTACTGAAATCTAAATCCCTCTATAATCATTAACCTCGGGGATGAGGCCACAGAGTATATTGGTAGATCTATCGGGTTAGAATGGCCCGCTCTCGCGACCAGTCGCACTGGTCAGGTTGTGGCGAGGGAGTTTATATGTCTGGATAGTTGTGGGGCAACGACGTGTTTCTTGGTTTGATTATGGGCTTATGACCTAAATAACATAGTACCTAGCTAGTCTATGTGGAATATATTATGCCTTGTTTCATCATATGATTTTTAAAAGAGATGTATGGTTGCAAGATTTCAAAACCCCGAAAGCTCACCAACTTTATGTTGACTTTATTACCCTACGTGCTTTTCAGGGTTATAGGTGAGCTCAACATGGAATTCGGAATTTTGTCTTTGGAAGGGTCAAACGTTAAGACTTTAAATGTTTTTAAATAAAACCATGTGTGTGTAATAAAAGTAGTATTCACTACTACTAAAAATGTTTCGATGTAGAATAACCAAGTACTCGTATGATGTTGACTAATGGTTTTTAATAACTAATGATATTTTAGTATACGTTTGACCATGAAAGTTGGGTCAAATCCAACTTCCGTTACCACCACGTCACGCGACATTCCGCTGCGATTTTCGGGGTGTGACATATATAATATATATTGTTATTTTTAAAAAAATTACATAAACCATTTAATTTCATAAAAAGATCTTTTTTATATAAGAACACGTATTCTATAAAGATACGTTAAAAATATTAATATTCTATGTTGTATTATCTTGAGTTACAAGTAGACATGAATTAAAATTATTAATATTAGATAATGATGATAAAATTACAAACAGAACATCAAATTTTGTATACAAAAAAGTTTTTGGATGTTTATGAATGTTCTCATGTTCAATATAATATAACCTAAAGTTCTTATTTATAAGTTCATTTCATTTCATATTATACACTACTTATACTTATAAGCATAGATAAAGAAAATCTATGAATATTAGATACAGATGATTTTAAAAAAAATAGATATATAAAACGATATACAAAGTATTAACAACAATATTACGACTTATAAAACTTTTTAATCTAAAGCAATTTTTACTGATTGAACTCGTGTATTACACGGGTCTTTAGTCTAGTCTATACTTATTAATAAAACAATAACTTTAGTACCACGTATCATTTTTTTAAGATTCTATTTTTTTCAGTTCCCGCCTAAATATGTATATGTTCTTAGTGTCAGTCTAGGTTCATTTGAGTAAAAGTCAACTTCTGATATAAGAGATATTTAAAAAAAATTTGGAAATTCAACCCTAAATTAGAGCACATCTTTTTTTGGAAATTAAATCATACCCAATATATTTTTTTTTCAAATACTTCATCAACAAAAACTATAAAGTTCATTTATGATTTTCTTTTTTCAAATAATTGGTTTCATCAAGTTTTCTTCAACAAAATGTATTTGTTTTTTGTTATATTTTAGCTTTCATGCTCTACGATTATGATTTAACATATCATTGTCTACAATTGTGTTTTTGAATTAATATAATTTTACTAATATTTTTTTATTTGAAGGTGATGTACTTCAAACCCATTTGTGAGGAGGTATTACATGCTTCTACTTTTTAAACTTCTTTATTTCTTTTTATGTGTACTGTCATATTATTATTATGTTTGATTGGAATTTGTTTGATATGTGTGCAAATTGTTTTGATGTATCTGGAAGTAATATTGAAAATCGTACTTTTATTCCACGGTTAACTTAGACATCTTCAGACAAAATGATTTCTTTTAAATTTTGAAGAAGATAGTTATTGTGAGTAGTGTGTTTTGCAATAACAATAAACAAAAGTTAAGGACAATTGCTATCTAAAGTTGGTTTGTTTTTAAACGGGGATCATGGTCAGCTCTATGTTGCATTATCTTGAGTTAAAAGTAGACAGAAATTAAAACTATTAATATTAGATAATGATGAAAAAATCACTAACAAAACATCAAATGTTGTATACAAATAAATTTTTGGATGTTTATGAATTTGAAATATTATTTTTCATGTTCAATTTAATTTGTTTATTACTTAAATTTCTTATTTGTAAGTTTATTATACACTATTTAGACGTATAAATATTAATAGAGAAAACCTACTAATATTAGATGTATCTAATGTTAAAAATTATACATAAAATATACAAAGTATTATCAACAACGTTATAACTTACGAACCTTTTTAAACAATAACAATATTTTTTTATTGAACCCGTGTGTTACACGGGTCTTTAGACTAGTATAATAATAAAAGAGTAACTTGAGGGACACTTGTCACATTCCTAGGCCCCCTAAGTTTATTTTTCTCGCCTCTCTCTCATCTTAAATAGTTACCTAAATTAATAATTAAATAATTTTAATTCTTTTTTAGATTAAAAATATTTCTTAATAAATTAAGAAAATATGTCTTTTATTTAATGTTATTTCTAGAAAACAAATTTTTATAAAATAAGAGTTTTTCTAAAACATCAAACATTTTTAAAAATATGAAATATCTTAAAATTGATGTTTTTAAAAAGTAAACTTCTTTATAAACTAAAAATTATTAAAATTAGGATTTATAATAAGAAATTTTTAAAAATGATATTTTTAATACGGTTTATTTTGGAAAAATTGTTAATTCTTTTTGGAAAAAAAATTAAAAACTAAAGTTTACAAATTAGTATTATTATTTTATTACTTATAATTATTACTCGTATGTAATTTTAATCATATCATATTTTAGAATATTTTTTTATACTTCATAAACTTTCATTATAATTAATATTTATTTTTTAACTCGTGTAATACACGGGTTTACTAATGTTAGTATTATATAAATAACAATTAACAACTAATCAATTTTTTTTCAACCCGTGTAATATATTTAGTTTTATTTATGTTTTTGTGTTATTTTAATAATTAACTCTCCACCTCCCGTGTAATACACAGGTAACTAAAACTAGTTGATTATAAACTAAAATCGATGCAAAGATCTGTTATATTTGTTAAGTTAAAAGTATTTAGATGGGAAAAAGGTAAAGATCAACAAGAAGACACATACCCTTAAGAGCATCTACATCAAGGGGGTTTTCTTTCGTCCAGTCTGAGGTGGAAAAAGCAAACGAACATCACACCATTGGAGATGAGGTTTGCTTCTGTAATTTGCTTTTCATGTCCAGAATTCCAAACCCAAGCAAACATGGGAGTGTGGAACCCACCACTATAAAACATATGTAATTTAATGTTTTAGAATTAAAAATAGGTGATGATTTGGAAATGGAGGCATGTTTGAAACTGGACATATTATTGGAGGAAATACAAGAGTTTTTAGTGTTTGAAAGTGGACGAGTGAAAAGTTGATGTGGCAGCTGATGTGTCACGTTTGGTTTTAAAATAGAGGTTTGTTGTTGTAGATGCTCTAATATGCAATCCATTGTCCATTCTACCCACTACACATGCATTATCATAATGTATTATTGTCCACTTATAATTAAAATCTTTTAATCATATGTACACCTACACACATGCATGTGTGTGTTTTAGGAGGGAGTGTTTAAGGTCAATGAGACATGAAATTGATCATATCTAGGAAAACCATGACAAACTAGGGATCATCACTCTATTTACACAACTTTACATCATTATACAATAAGTCTTAACCATAACAAAACTATTTACAAAAACTTCTTTTAAAATTCAAAGTGATTTTAAAATTCTATTTTTAACGAATTAAAAGTCTTCTAAAGCTGATTTAAGTTTCTTTTAATATAGTTTAATGAATATTGGAAATAATTTGTTTACAAGGTTAGTGTTTAGATTGGGAAATATTCATGTACGATGTTTGTGTGGTTTAGGTGTGCTTATAATTGGTGCCAGGGTCTGCGCACGACACTTGTGTTTATGTATGTGGTTCGACATGTTTGTTTAGGTATGGTATTTTGTGCGACTTTATGATGGTTGTTGCAAGTGATGGTTAATCGGATGTGGTGGTATCCAAGTGTGTGTGAATCAAGACAGGTGGTTAAAGGGTTTAAGGGGAAGAGAGGGGGGGGGGGATGGATTGAAACTAGAAGAAAGTTATTACTATTTAGATAACTTACTATAACAATTTAATCAAATTTTATGAGAAAAAGATATAATCTGACACAAATGTAAAAGAAAGTACGTATGGTGACTTCATACTTTGATAATATGGTTACCGCTTGTTTTAATGTTTGGTGTTTATTTCAACTACAGTTACCATTTTGATATAAAACTATAAATTTCAAACTTGTGATCCTTGAATTTCTTATAAAGCTATTGAGTTTGTTGAATGAGTTTAGAAACATAATCCCATAAGAAATTAAAATGTGAAGAAGATGAATGAACTTTTCTTGTCATTTCACTTGAACTAATGACCAAAATCAAACAATAAAAACAAATATCAAATAGTTTTTAGCCCCTATATCAATTGGTTTGTAAGGAAATATCCAATTGCTTTCTAAAGTGAAATCAAAGGTTCGAGTTTTACTTTATGCAATATGCTTCAAGTGGGTCAGTGGTTTTACCATAGTAAGCCTTTGTGTGCTGGGTTTCCCCTGGAATGACTACCGGGCTAGGTCACCAGCGTTATATGTGTTCGCGGGCGTGAGTGACTTTTCGCAATGGGTTTACCCAGGTGACTAGAGTTAAAGTATTTGTTAGCCGTTGAAAAAGAAAAGTAGTTTCTAAAGAGAGGTGTACTCGTAATTGGTGATATAGCGATCACTCAATGATTTCATAATTTTTTATTTAGGTAAGAAAATATAATGTTGTCACTTATCCTATTTAGTTACTCTTTTATCAGAGTAGGTAGATATACTAATCCATTTAATTTTCATGAATAATCAGGATTGTTTTAGAGTATACAAAACAACATCTAGTTTATACTCTTAAGTATCTAGTTCGTGGAAAAATATTCAGATATATAAAGTAAGTCGTTATACGTTAAAGGAAACTTAGATAAATCATGAAATTAAAATTGTTAGAAAAATATAAAACTCTTGTTTTGTTGATAATATCAACACGAAAAACCCAAAAGTACAAGTCTAAATCTAGAACTAAACCCTAGAACTCAAGAGATAAGCTATTAAAGAGCATATCACTAGAGTCATCACAGATTACAACTTAGAATCAAGAAGATATTACAAAGACTCTAAAACCTACAAGGTGTTGCAGTCGAGATATGTATGGAAACTATTATGATGATGGTTCAAGAAATCTTAATCGCTTCTGAATATATAGCTTAGCAAGAATCCAACAACTACAACTATTATCCCTTAGCCTTTTAATAATCACAGACTCATCTCATTCTTGTGGCATCCCGCCCTCAACCCTTCCAGCTCCATTCCCTCTACCATAATAATCATAGATTTCATGCAATTCACACTTGATTTCCATTCAATACAAGGAATATAGGTTTCACAATTTTGATCCTAAGCTTCATTGTGAGTAAAATCGAGAAGAAATCAAACGTAAATCTATGATAAGTATATGAGTAAAGTTATTCTTAGAATGTTATTAGTTAAAGTGATAATATAAAATATACACCAACTAGTGACTTAAAGTTTAGATTTTTAAAATCTAATGAAATACAAAAATAAAAACTTAGGGCAAATACTATAAAAACCAACATACTTATAGTTTTTCTTATAAAAGTCTATAATTTTTTGTATGTAATTAAAAACCCAACATACTTTTTGTTTTGTTTTATAAAAGTCTCTTGACAATATTTGCACATAAAAAAACAACATACTTTCTTGTTTTTCAACATAAAAAACCCTCACCTCGTTTAAATTATGGATTGTTTAAGTTATGAAAGCAACTATATTGATTAACTTTTATGTGAAAAAACAAAAAAAATATGTTTGTTTTTTATGTGCAAATATTATTGAGAGACTTTAGTGAGACAAAACAGAAAGTATGTTTGTTTTAACATACAAAAATTATAAAATGACTTTTATAAAAAACTTAAAAGTATGTTATTTTTTTATAGTATTTACTATTTACCCTAAAAACTTATGTAAAGATAACGATCTAATCTAACATATTAATACACTTCCAAATAAAGAAACAAATAATGTAGATGATTTTTTTAATCTTAATTTAAGGATTTAGTAAGGATGAGTGGGCTCTCCTGTAGCGGCGCACATGGAAAAGGGTTTGACTCCTGGGTGACACTCTCTCAACACTTTCACATGGGCCCCTTTCTCTTCCATCTCACCACATGTCCCACTTATAATTTTAAACTATTAGCTTTAAGTCGATAAGTAGTGTTCGGGCTAGGGCTGTAGACGAGTCAAGCGTAACCGAGTTAGGGTGGGTATGAGCTTGACTCGTTTATCTTCACAAGCTTAAATTGTGAGCTCGGGCTCGACTTGTTTATAAACGACTCAACCTGAACCTACTCGTGAGGGCCAACTTATTTTTTCTTCAATAAAATAAACTAGTATTAAGCCCCTCGCGTTGCGACGGCGGCGTAAAACCGTGTTAAGTAACACCAATGTCACATTATAGTCAACGACCGCCAACACCGAAAAGACTCGCATTAAAATAATTAAAAAGTAAAAACGAACGGAAAGTAGACGTAAAAACAATGAACCACGTACGTGAAACGTAATAAAAGTAAAAACCATAGTCAATCTAGGACTCGCATGTTGCAACAGGGCCGTTAAACGGGAAAAAAATAGCGTAATAACGTTGAAGCACACCCGCACGTTACACCGTGTAAACTCTCAAAATCTAGACCGAGATGTAAAACGAAAATTTTGTAAAATATGAAAAGTTTGGGATCAAATTTGAAAATAAAAAGTTATAGAGATCAAATTGTAAAAGATGTAAAAGTATTGAGTTTATAATATTAAAATTTAACAAAAAACAAAGCTATGTACAACATTTGGTGCACAAAGTACAACAACCAAAACAACCTTAAGTTGCTAATTAGTATATATTATTTTTATACATCTTCGTATTCATATAAACAAAAACTAAAGTTTTTTACGTTCGTTTATCTTAATTCTTTTCGTTTATCTTAATTATTTGAAACATTTATAATATTGATATTTCAATTACTGTAATCGTCTTTTTATAATTTTATATTTAGTTTCTTGTTAGGAAACGTGAAAATAACAATATATGTATGATCTATTTTAAATAATATGTCGTATTTTGATTTATAATATGTATAAATTAAATTTTTTGTTTTTAATTTAAACGAGTGAGCCAACGAGCCAGCTAATGAGCGGGCCTCGAGCTGAGCTAACATTGGCTCGGGCTCGGCTCGTTTACAAACTGGGCCGAGCCGGCTCCGCTCATTTATAAACGAGCCGATTTCGAGGGAGCTTTTTTCGAGATATTTTCAAGTGAGCCATGAACCGCGAGCATTATGAACAACCTAGTTTGAGGGTTCAAGCGGGTATCATAGGTACGCCGTCGCCACGCTTGCGCATAGCGGTCGGGGATTGGATTTTAGGTTCATGAACTTGTAAGTGAATCAGAGAATTGAAACGTCAGGCAAGGCCAGTTGTAGAGGGTTTAAAAGATGGTGCTGCACCCCTTAACAATGTTTTGAAACTTGCATCGGACCGGTCGGTCCGACAGAATCGATAGTGGGAGCGAACCGAGCTGCACTAATTCATTTTCTACTCATTGGACCGGTCGGTTCGGACCGAATTTTGAGTATTTTTTTAGTTTTTCAAAAATTTTTTAGACGGTGACATAAGATTATTGTTGATTTTTTATATAATTATAAAATGCATATATAAAATACTTATATTGAATTATATACATAACTATATATATAATATCATCTTCTTATTATAATAAAAGGGTAATTATGGATGCCACATGACATAAAATGGTAATTAGAGATGCCACATGGCAACACTACCTTCACTCTTAACAAAATTTTCCCGTTTCTCTCTCCTATTAAATAACTCAATTAATTACTAATTATATTATTTGATTCTATTTTTTGATTATAAGCTATTTTTAAAAAAATTAAGAAATAGATCTTTTTATTAATGTTTATTTCTAGAGAAACAAATCTTTATAAAAAGAAAATTTTCTAGAACGTACATCATACTTTTTTTAAAACATAAAATATTTTAAAAATGACATTTTTTTAATGTGTTTTGTTTTGAAACGAAATGTTTGATTTATTTTTTAGTAAAAACAAAGAAAGTATAAAAATAAATTTTTAAAAAGTTGATATCATTGTTTTATTACTTATAGTACTTACTCATACATAATTTAAATCACATATTATTTAATAATTAATAAATTTTTATTATATTTAATATTTTATTTATTCAACCCGTGTAATACACGGGTTCACTAAAGCTAGTATATATATAATTATGATTTTATCCGGTTCTTAAATCAGTCCGACCAGTAAGACGAATGGTTCGACATCCAAACCGGTTCTGAAAACATTTCCCCCGATAGTAGAAGATTCAAATGAAGTAACAATTTTTAATTGGGTGGTGCCAAAAGGGTTCAAGTTGGTTTAGGACTGTCCTTGCACCCTAAACTTTAATTATCTTTTTACAAAAGAAATTATTAAATCATATTTATAGTAAAACTTAACAAAGAAGTGTTACCTTGATATGAAATTTTTATATTAAGCAACTAATTATTCATAAAGTTTAAGGAAAGATAACTTGTCGGACATTGACTTAACACTTCGAGCGAATAATATTTGTCATTTTAGATGAATTCTTTTTTTTTTCTTTGAACAATAATTGTGTGACTTTGTTTTGGAGGATATGTATTATTTTTATCGAGCCCGCCTATCCGTTTTCCATCCTGGACCGCACCCCAATCCTTTTATGAGAAAACCTATTGTTGTGAAAACCTACTGGCTTAACTCTGAGCATTTTTATATAAGTGAAATTTAAACCCATGACCATCAAATATTTACATGTTATGAGTATATCTTCTTAACCATTTCGGATAGAAATTCGGTAGATGAATTCTTTTAATCTCTCAATTTATCAACTTAACTAATCGTACGGCTTTGTTAACTGTAAATCGCAATAATCGTGTCGTCTCAACTATAAATTTTGATACGTATTTATTTAATATAGCAATCCTAATTTAAATATTACTAACTAGCTTTATTAAACCCGTGTATTACATGGGTTGAATAAATAAAATATTAATATAATAAAATCTATTAATTATATAATGATATTATAAGATACGATATGACTGAAATTACGTATAAGTAAAGACTATAATTAATAATATAGTGATCTCAACTTTTTAAAAATTTGTTTTTAATTTTTTTTCAAAACAAAAAAAAAATTATTGTAAAACAAACCATATAGAATTGTCAGTTTTAAAAATTTCTTTATTATAACTCCCAAAAATTTTTATTTATGTTTGGTTTTAAAATATTGACTTTATGAAATTACCAATTCTAAAATATTTCGTATTTTTAAAAAAGTCTAATGCTCTAGAAAATTTTATTATTTTATAAAAAATGTTTATTTAGAAATGACATTAATAAAAATACCTCTTTCTTAATTAATTAAATCTAAAAAGTTGTTAAATAATATTATTAGTAATTAGGATGATTATTTAATAGAAGACAGAGGCGGGAAATGTTTTGTGAGAATGATTGTGGTGCTAATATGTGTCATTTCAAGTTACTCTTTTATTAGAGTAGGAAGATTATCAACTTTGAGATGCATTATAGGTTGTATTTAAACTTTAAAAGGTTATATCTATTTTTGTTTTTTCTTTCTCTTTAGTTTTCTTTCTTCAAGTTTTAACTCCAATACTTTTATATCTTTTACAATTTAACCCTTATATTTTTTCACTTTCAACTTTAGTTTCCTATATTTTTCATCTTTAACAGACTTTTCGTTTTACATTTCAGTTTAAATTTTACGAGTTAACACGCCGCAACATGTGCGTGCAGTTCAACATTTTTACGCCTATTTTTTCTCGTTTAGTGGCCACGTCATAACGCGCGGGTCTTAGATTGACTTAGCTATTGTTTTTAATATTTTACGTTTCACGTGTTGGGTTCAATGTTTCTTACGTCTACTTTTCGTTCGATTTTATTTTTCCATTTTTTGTTTCTTTTTAATATAAGTTTTTCCGGTGTTGGTTGTCGGTGTGAAATTGATGCTATCTGACATGGTTTTATGTCCCCGCTGCAACGCGGGGGCTTAATACTAGTTTGTATATATGAACTAAATTTATTTATTAAATTAATTAATAATTCATTTGTAGTTTATAAGTATTATTACTTAATAATTGATTTATAATAATTAATTTTACTTTTGTGTTAAATACTTAGTTTACATATTTAAAAGTAAATACACAGGCAAAAACAAAAAGTGCCTACTAATCACAAAAATATCCATGATTATCTACTCTAATAAAACAAAATAAAGCTATTCAATTGTTTTTTATTTCAAACATCTAGCAAGAGATTGTGTCTATTGAAATGATCAACCCGACTCGTTTTTGTGCCAGACTCCTCCTCGACATGTTTTACAACCCAACACTCGATTCTTGTAGATTCAAAGCTAAGTGAAGCTTCTAAAAGACGATTTTAGCTTAGTAAATAGCTGAAGTGCTGCTTAAGCCATATGAAACTAATCTAAGAACATAGACAAGGCTCGACTTGACTTTAAGATGAATACGTTGTCCTTTAAAACGAAACTCGTGAAACCTTAAGATTTACCATTATCTTGAAAACCATTATGAGTTATAGTTAATATATTTACGCATTTTAGTGAAATACAAGACAAGCATCACACTAAGATTATACGTGTGGTCTGATTAGAAATTATGTACATGTGAAGGGTAGGACTCTGAAAAAGGTACAATGCCTAAGCATAGTTGGTAATGGTTTGGTGCCCAAAGGATTAAACTCCCTAAGCATTAACGATCCCACAGGTGACCCGATAACAAACTATTGCTAGTGTACAACGAAAGATCTTGTGTGTATTTAATCCTATGGACCTAGCATGGTTAATCTTAAATTTATATGTTCATGCTTGATTATGAAAATAATTTGGGTTTGACAAATGCTACTTATCAGCATATCTCTAAAATTGAATTTTAAACCTTTTACAGGTAAGAAATGATTAAATGTGACTAAGGTGGTGTTTGTTTTTCACCAAAAGCTCTTCTCCACCTCTTCATCTGTGTGCACGCAGACGCGAGAAGAGCTTTTGAGGCGCAGACTGTTTGATTTTTGGAAGACGTTTCATTAAAAAACGTCTTCCGGACGTCTGCGTGGAGAAAATGTGGACTTACCACTTCTCCACCTCTTCTCCCTCACTTCTCCTTTAATCCCTGAAACCCATTTCTCCTTCAACTCAAACAACAGCCCCAAACCACCAGCCACCCTCTCCTCCCGCAGCCCTCCTCCAGCAACCCCTCCGTCGTGCCGCCTCCCCCTCCGTCGCGCCGCCTCTCCCTCCGCCGCCTCCCCCTCCGGCTCCCCGCCTCCCCCTCCCCCTCCGCTACAAATCGAGCAGATCTTTGTTTTTTTGTTGATGAATCTGTAACCTAAAGCTCAAACTCCTCTTAATTGAATTGGGTTTTAGTTCATTTATGTGTTCTGAAATTGCTGATCATGAGTTCAATTGAACGAAACCCTCGTTCAATTTCATCCGTTGTGTGTATGTATGTTGTATGTATGTATGTACGTATGTATGTGTGTGTGGTACAAGTCCAAGGAAGCAGATGTTAAAAAAATAGGTTTAATTTAATAGGTTTAAAAATAGGTTTAATTTAATTACAGAATATTTTACCATTCTGCAGATGTTAAAAAAATAAACATTTTTTTCTTGCAGACTGCAGACGTTTGGTCCACCTCCTCTACTGCAGATGTCTGCAGATGTGATCCGCAGACTGCAGACGTTTTCCTGCAGAAAAAACAAACAACACCTTAGATCATGCCACACTATAAACTTTGTGGATGTATCTAACATCAAAATTTGAGTTACACAAGCTAGAAGCAGTGATGAATGCATCTCTAGTTTTGAAATCATGTGGCTTTGTAAATGCGAACATAATCTTTGTAAAATGATATTATGAATCACAGTATAAATTTTGAAGTTTTAATTGATTTGTAAAACAATACTATGATATTGTTTACAAACGAAATTACGATGCCAATAAAATCTCTAAATATATTTTTCTAAATAAATAATCAAATGATTCTGATCGGTTCACACGACCCGAAGTGACCCAAACCCGAGGTGTGATAGAAATGAGGCAATCATCCTAATTTAGGTTCTACTTTAGTATCTGTGATGATTACGTGGTATGGATCAAGATATATATTAAAGTAGTTATGTTAATGTTCATAAACATGAGCCAGAACTGGTTTCGTAAATAAAAGTTAGTTCGTACGTTTTCAACCTTGTATGACTTTCACAATTACAAATACTAGGTTTATAAGTTCTCATTCAAACGTAAATGCTACCCATAATGATATCATCGGTAAGTTGGAACAATAAAACCGGTGACCACTATGGAAGATGTCACGCCCCGACCGACGGCGGAATCATCGGGGCGGACGAATGGGAGACGATTGTTCATAGCACATGGAACTAATTAAGTTGAAACAATATTAAATATCATTATTCATTGAACATTACAAGACAAATAAGTCCATACAATACAAAAGCCTCAAACAAAGAAATAACATATTTAGTTAAACTAGGTCCAAGTCTTATATGAGCACGAAGAGAATCCACAAGTAGCAAAACCTGAAACATGTTAAAAGTAATATGTCAACTTTGAAAGTTGGTGAGATTTCCATAGTTTTCAATACATAAGTATATAAAAGATGGCAATTCATGTTATAAGTTAGAGAGCAAAGTAACTAGGGATGTAAGACAGAATGCACAATCAAACCTTGACAAAGTTTTACAAGTCTCAAATGTTTACAAGTATATACGATTAGCTAAGTGTACTTGGATCAACCAAGCAGGCTTGTCAGGCCCATAGATTTATGACTTCGCCAGGCTAGCAATAGTTAATGATTGTACATATATTCGACATTACATGGTAACTACAAAGATCAACTAACCATAACATACAAGTGAATTGCCATAAGTTTACAAGCATCAAACGTGTTTACAAGTGCAATGTTTATAAGGTAACATGTTTCACCCCAAAGTGTAAAAATATGCAAAAAGGGGGTATAGAAATACTCACATGGAAAACTCATAAGATATATATAAGGTGATGATAAGAATTTAGACAAGGCTCCAACGATTTCTTCATTATTCAACCTATCGGTTGATGTCTCAAAATTAGAATAAAGATGGGATTCAAGAATAATTAAGTATTAGGGTTTCATTTGGAATTTGGGGGTTTTTAATAACTAAATCAAGCAAAAAAACTAAAGCAATCGTTTATGTTTTGGTCCAATAATGTTGGAATAACTCAATAAAAAAAATAAGAACTATAGTGAATGATGCAATAATTAAACTTATTGAATTAATAAAGATTAAACATGATGTGTGAAAAGAAATAATTAATTTAAAGATTTAATTATTTAAAAATTTGATAAAGGTACTTGAATACTTATTTAAATGACTTGTAAGATAACTTAAAATTATTTAAATCATTTTATAAAGTTGTTAAACCTTTAAATGATTTTTATAATATCCCAAAATCTTAAAATAAGAATAAAGAATAATAAAAAATTATATTATTTTATTAATTTCAAGAGTTTAAATAAAAGTTAAAGAATAAATTTATTAACTAATTATATATAACATGGTTAAATGAATAGATGAATAATATTTAAATAATTATTAAATAATCATTTGTGTAGTTTATTATTCAAAGTATTTATATGATGTAAGTTTAATACGTTTAAAATAATCAAAATTTGAGTTATAATATATTTATAACATATAAAAGACTTAATATTATTTTTATAATCTTTTTACTCTTTAATTTAAAATTAATTAGATTTAAGAATTATAAGTGTTTAAAATCTTTAAAAATTAACTTGATATTTTTCTGAAATGATTTAGTTAACAAAATAATTTTTATTGTGATTTAACAATATAATACTAATTTTCTGACAAAAAAATGTTAAGAAAACTAATTAAAAACAGAATATGGTGGAGGCCCGGTTCGAACCCGGGACCTCTTAGCCATAAGCCATAACACTTACCAGTTGGGCTACAGCCCGAACTTGTTAAAACCTCAACTTAAATATTTAAAAACATTAATTACCAAATCCCCCAATTTCATATAAACCCTAGTTTGATCTTGATTCAAATTGAATCCCAATTCGTTAATGATTGTTGAAATAAGTTTAGGGCTATTGTTTAACACCTCAAAACGATTGTAAAAGTAGGATCAATTTGCCTTTTCGAGATCGAAACGATGATAAACAATAAGAAGTTCATATTGCGGACGAGAGAAAGAGATTCAAATGCAAATTGCGATGATAATCAAATTCCTTTCATACGAAGCTTCAGAGAGTGTTTATGATTCAAAGCCCTCAATCAATTTTAAGTCACAATGCTTCGAGGATAGCTGCCGAGTAAGTTGCAGGTCGTGGATGAAGGTGGCGATCGGAATCGAGGTGTGGGTGTATTGTGAATGAAATTGGGGTTACAGAAAGTTTATGAGTGTTAATTCGAAAGTTTTAACATTGTTCTATAGATCCAATTTAGACTGTTTTATAACGATCGGGTAACGTCTTTAAGTCGATACTTCGGTTTCAAGAACGCCACCATAACCCACTAATAACTCCAATGAAACGGGTCTTTGGGTTGGAAACAGTTAACCGAACGGCTTCATTGGTTTAATTGGGTTTTAAATCGATTGATAACGGATGATTTGGCTCGCCGGAGTTCGCTGGAGGTTGGCCGGCGGTCGACGGGGAGAAGGTGGGGGTGGTTTGGGGTTTTAAAACCAAGTTACACATTTGGCCCCTGTGGTTTTTGAAAGTTATTATTCTATGTTAAAAGCTTTTAAATTTAGTTTTAAAAATTACACATTCAACCCTAGACTTTATAACACTCATTTGAATAATAAACCAAATTAATTATTTATTAAACTTTTATAAACTTATAAACTTTATAGTTTAATTATTTAATTTCAATAATAAAAATTTATAACTACTAATGAAACTTTATAAGTTTATTAAAGTTCATTTTATAACTTAATAATTTTTAGTAAGACTTTTCCATTTAGTTATTTATTTGTAAAATGAATAATTAACACTTTATAACTTTACAAAAAGAAGTATTATATCTCCATAAATTATTACAAGTTGTTTTAAATAATTTAAAAAAAATAATTCACAATAAAAGTTGTATTTAATCCATAAAACCATCAAAATAATTTAATAATGGAAATTCAAATTGAGTTCGGGTTTTGGGTTTTAACTCGAAAAAAATTGCGGATGTTACAGAAGATGTCTAAACGATCCCCAGCTTCTTCTATGTATTGAATTGACCTCCCGACCCTTCGAAGGACCTTCAAGACTAGATTCCCGAGAGGAAATAGCAGAGTTTCATCCCTCCAAAAGCTCTAGAGTGCCAAGCACGGCGAGATGCCTCCCAAGGCATGACCTCATGCTAGTACGATGTACGTGAAAGTTGGTTGGGTCGCACGAGTAGAAGTTGTCAAGCATGGCCCGTGCCTCATGGGTACACCCCCATGTTGAGAATGGACCACTCCCCCGTGCCTCTCGGGGCACGCCCCCGTGCTTCCTGTAAGGTGATAGTACTTTTGTACTTTCAGACTGACAAACACGGGGGTGTGTTGAATTTTGCACGAGGATGTGTTTCAGGCTGGGCCGAGGGGCATGCCTCATGAGGCACGACCCATGCTTTGATTCTGGAGCTTAGTTTTCTTTAATTTTCTTCTTATTTAAACTCTTTTAGTCTATCCTGGTCTTTTTCATGTCAGGAAACATAATTTAACAAATTTAGGTTTAATTCATCGCTTTTAGTAAAAGTTTTGAGAATAATTGAGGTGCAATTAGTATGTTTTATATGTATAATTTAAAACACATCACATACATAGAAAAGTAACTAAGAATTTTATGGTTTAGTAGTCATCCATCGAAAACACAAAAATCATAGACTAATATGGATATGTTGTCATGTTATTAGTGTTTAAGATTGTCTTACATAATTACATGTATTATAAGGTTATACAATACAACATATTTTACATTATAGCCTTACGATACATGCGAAAAAAGTGATTAAAAATTAAACAACATATCTAGAAAACTACACTTTGTAATCTATTTCCTAGTTATTTAACAACACCCATTCTTAATGCTTAAATTTAATATATGAACCTAACTAAAATCTATAATATGAAGTATAGTTATAAAACACTTAAATATAATATATGTGTGTGTGGGGTTGGAAACGAATGTTAACCCTTCTTATTGCGATGTTGAAAAATAGAAGAAAATTGGGTTTTCACTGAGTGTAAAAAGGATTTTCACCAACATTAGAAAGAAATACATATATGTTGTCACACCCCAACCTTGACGGCGGAACCGTCGAGGAGTGAGAGTTAAGATCGTTCACAACCACATAACACTATTAATAATCCAAATATATATTAATCATAAGTTCCAATTGTACCATTACAATCACAAGTCTCAAAGAAAATAAATGACATAACATAAGATGCAACAAGCCTTTATTTCATTTATTTAACTAAGTCCATTCCTAGATGTGAAAGTACTTCAAAAGTGGCGATCAAGCTTGAGTATTTCCTGAAACATGTTAAAGGTCAACATAATGTTGGTGAGATTTCCATAGTTTTCGATACATAAGTTTATATGTAAGGATTCCTTAAGTCTGATGCAACCCAAAACATCCAAAGTGTCTCAGCAACATGCACTAAGTACTGAAGTGAAGAATGCTTCGGAAATTTTACACAATGCATTAGAAAATACTCTAAGTGTAAAATCTTCCGAAGCCAAGACCAATATCTTCCGAAGCCAAACATGAAGTCTTCCGAAGCCTCAGAGACAAAGTCTTCCGAAGCTTCAAACTATGAAGACAGATTTCTTCCGAAGACTTTTAGTACACATGCTTTATCTGATGTACTGTTCCATAAAGCACCTTTTCCGCTGCATCTCTGTAAAGTCACCAACTTACATGAGTTGGTGAAAAAGTCCATGCTTTTGGTAACTGTACATTGAGGTCTTGAGTCTGTAACTTTCCACTTTATGTACTTTATCCTTTTTGTAATATATAAGGATGTGAGCTATGGCATATCATAGTCACAAGGTCAAAAGGCAGATATGCCTTTTGATCCTACAATTGATTTTGTTAGTGTCAGTCAATTGTATCCAGCTGGCTTTCAAAGTATAGCCGGCTGTAGGTTGTAGTATAAGTATTTCAAGTTCTTGTATCTTTCTTTATGCTTTGTAACACTTGTAAAAGAACTTGAGAAAGCAATATACTGCCTCCTTGAAACCCATACTCTCTTGTTCTGTCTCTTGCTTTACTTGTGTTCTTTGTATCACTTTGGTTAACCCAGTTCACTGTTTGATTAAAGTTTAGTTAATCTCCTCTTTGTGTTGTTGTGTTGTAATTGTGTTAAAGCCCTTAAACGGTCCTGCAATTGGTATCAGAGCTTTCCAGGCTCTTGATATAAGATCTAACCATCTTAAGATCCCTCACACACACAAAAACTAAACTCTTCAAATGGCTTCCATCTCAAAGACTGATATGGAGACTGGAACCATGAACAAATCCCCACTGATCACTCTTGATGATTTTGACACCTGGTGCATGAGGATGAAGGCTTCATCAGGTCTCTTGATTCAAGAATGTGGGAATCTGTTGAGAATGGACCTTTCATACCCAGCACCCTCTGCTACTGGTGCTGGTATGATTCCTAAAGATGTGGCCAACTACTCAGATGAAGATAGAAAAAGAGTAGAGATTGATAGGAAGGCCATGACTGCTCTTCAGACTGCTCTCCCAAACTCTGTATACAGAGGTTTAAGAAGTGCAAAACAGCTAAACAGCTGTGGGATGCACTGAAGCTGATGTATGAAGGCTCCTCTGAAGCCAAGGAGAACAAGAAAGATCTTCTGAAGCAGCAGTTTGAAAATTTCACCTTCAAAGCAGGTGAAACCATGACCCAACAATACTTCAGGTATGTTGAGATTGTGGATACCCTAGTGGATGGAGGAGTTCCTCTTGAGAACAGGGACATTGTAAGGAAGTTCATGTCCTCACTTCCTAGGCAATGGACACACTATTGTGTGGTGATCAAGAGGACTGAGAACCTTAAAACTCTTACTCTTACAGAGTTGTATGGGATTCTCAGTGGATACCAGATGGAGATGAACATGCAAGGTTCATCTGGCAACTCCAACAATCAAATGGGTTCAGCCCTTCATGTGGTTGAAAGGGACAGCATAGAACCCCAACATCATCTCATATGCTACCCTGACAACTCACAAAAGGGTCCTTTCATCACCTTCCCGGAGACACCAAGGGAGAACTTTACTCAAGGAAGCCCATTCCAAGAGACAAGTTCTTCTCAAGCCTTTGTGTCTACTGATGAAAGCTGTGGGAATTATCTTTTCACTCTTGAAGACCTGGACTGTATCCATCCAGATGACCTGGAATACATGGAGATAGTTCAGCAGATGGCTCTCCTCACTCACAGAGCCAAGAAGTTCTACAAGAGAACAGGAAGAAGATTTCCAAGCAATGCTACCAAGTGGAAAGTTTGGGCTGGATAAAAGCAAAGTTAAGTGTTACAACTGTAACCTTATGGGTCACTTTGCTAGGGAGTGTAAGGCACCTAAAGCAAATGGGGGCCAAACACAACCCAGACCAAACTACACTGACAAAGCCCCTCAGGCTGAGAAGACAAAGCAACATGCTGCTGTTGCTGTTGAAGAGGGAGGCTTTGACTAGAGCTTTCAGGTGGAAGATGCTTCTCCAAACCAAGCACTGATGGCTGACCATGATGAAGCCAAGGTATTGGAACATCTCTGTACTCCTGAATGCATTGCTAAAGTAAATAGATACAGGTCCTACAACTTAGAGATGAGATCTGATCTTGAGTCATTAAACATATTAAAATCTGATTTTAGAAAGTCTGAAAATGATTACAAGTTAAAGATAGAGGACTTGGAGAAAACCATTTCAGTACTAAAACATGAACATACAGATTTTAGAACTCAGATCCAAGATCTCATAACTAAGTTGACTGAGTGCCAGGCTGAGCTTGTGATCAGCAAAGCCAAGGCAGAGAAAAGTGTTCTTGAAGAAGAGACCTTCAAGAACATGATATCCTCATCCCTGCACAACAAAGTCTGTTATCAAAATAGACAGGGACTGGGATCAAATGAGATAGCTCCTCCACACACAATCTTGTCTGTAAGATCTCCTAGGTGTGGAACTTGTGAAGATGAGCTTCCTCTCATAGATCCTATAAGTGAGGATGATGAAGAAGTGATAGTGAAGAATTCCTCTGAGAAGAGTGAAGAAGAGGATTCTTCCAAGGGCCACTATCCTTCTGAGGAGAAGAAATCAACTGTGATGACCAAGTCCAAGAGAAAGAACTTGATCAGGAAGAGCAAAAGAAAAGCAAAGAAGGCTCAAGAAATCAAGGCTACTTTTGATGCTAAGCAGAAACAAGTGTTTATCTCTGCAGGTTTCAAAGTAGTAAGGACTGAAGACATCAACTGAAGAAGAGAAGATGCTAAGAGTTCTGGTTCATTGTTCAAATCAATCAAGTGCCAAAGAAGAAGACTGAGCTGCTGTGTACCACTGCTGCACAGCCTGGACCATCAAACTCAAGAACAGTTCACAGCCCAAAAGAACTGTCTCAGCATCTTCTACAAGATGAGGTGGAGAAGGGATGTGACCAAAGCCAGTCTTGCTCTCAAAGGAGACTCCTTTGAGAAGAAAATGTTATGTGTCATGTGTGAAAGTACTTCTCACATTGCTAAGGATTGCCCATACAATCCTAAAAGTACTGTCCACATGACCAAACAAAGACTTCAAAGAGTCTCAAGAAGTCTCAAGCTTCGGAAGGAAAGTCTGTTTCCTTCGGAAGCTCCAAATCAAAGAAGAAGGTAAATGGAAAATTACCTTCGGAAGCAAAGTTGGTCTCGGAAGAAAGGATTCTTCCGAAGCACTGAAGTCTGCTGCAGTGACTGTAGAATCTTCCGAAGGTTCAGTCATCAAAACTTGTGAAGTTCCAAAAGCTTCTAAGGTTTTGAAGGTCAAGTCCAAGACTCCAAAGGTGGTGTGGAAGTCTAAGAAAGACCAAATGACTGAAGTTTCTCCATCAACAACAGCTGAAGATCCCCATAGTACAACCATAGGATCTATTACTGTTGCATTACCTTCTATTACATTAATGAGCCCAAGACAAGTAAGGCTTGGGTTTCCAAATGTAACTAATCATTTTCTTTGTGCAGGAACAGCTCAAGACAAACAGGAATGTCTGGATAATTGACAGTGGCTGTTCCAGGCACATGACAGGCAATAGGTCTCTACTCCATAATTTTGAGAGAATTGATGGAGGACCAGTTGCTTTTGGAGGAGATGAAGGTGGTTACATTTCTGGAAGGGGCAAGGTCACAAATGGTAAGCTCAGCATTGAGAAGGTAAACTTTGTTAAGGAGCTTGGGTACAATCTTCTGAGTGTATCCCAATTTTGTGATCAGAGTCATAACATGCTCTTTACTGAGCATGAGTGCATTGTTCTCAAGCCTGGAGTGGTCATTCCTCATGAGCATATCCTGCTCAGAGCCCCCAGGAAAGGGAACATGTACAAGATGGATTTGCAAGAAACATCTCCCTCTGGAGAAGTTTCATGCTTTCTATCTAAAGCAAATAGTGATGAGTCTTTCCTATGGCATAAAAGAATGTGCCATGTAAACTTTAAGAACATGAATAAATTAATTAAACATGATCTGGTAACTGGAATGCCAAAGAAAGAGTTTACAAGTGATGATCATTGTGTTGCATGCCTGAAAGGGAAGCAACACAAGGTATCTCACAAGCCTAAGGAAAAGAACTCCATCACTACTCCCCTACACTTGTTACATATGGATCTCTTTGGCCCCACCAGTGTAATGAGTTTAGGAAGGACCTCTTACTGTTGGTGATCACAGATGATTTTACAAGATTCACTTGGGTCTTCTTCCTTAGAACTAAGGATGAAACCCCTGAGATTCTGAAGAATTTCATCTTAAAAGTTGAGAATCAATGTGATCACAAGGTCAAAACCATAAGATGTGATCAAGGAACTGAATTCAAGAACCAAATCCTTGATACATTTTGTGATGAAAAAGGTATTACAAGACAATATAGTGCTCCCAGGACTCCTCAGCAAAACGGAGTTGCTGAGAGGAGAAACAGGACACTTATTGAAGCTGCAAGAACTATGTTGTCTGACTCTAAACTGCCTATCACCTTCTGGGCAGAGGCAGTTAATACTGCTTGCTATGTGCAAAACAGAGTTTTAGTAGTTAAGACACATGGTAAGACTCCTTATGAACTTTGGCACAAGAGGAAACCTTTCATTGGTTTTCTCAGGTCATTTGGATGTCCCTGCACCATCTTGAATACCAAAGATCAAATTGCCAAGTTTGCTGAGAAATCAGATGATGGACACTTCATTGGATACTCTTCCCAAGCTAAAGCTTATAGAGTATACAATCTCAGAACTAGAATTGTTGAGGAGTCAGCCAATGTGACTTTCAATGAGCACACACCTGTGTGGCTGGTTCTGGTCCGGATTGGCTGTTTGATCTTGATTTAGTTACCAACTGTTTTAACAAATCTTGTGAGCATGTTTCAGGATCTGCAGAAAATTAAATACAGGTGATCCTGATCCAAGATTTGAGCTAGGAAGACCTTCAACTCATACATCTTCAGCTCCAGTTGGAACTACTTCAGCAAATGAGGTTTCTATCAGCACAACAATGACAAATTCAGCTGATACATCTGGTATGCCTTCAAATTCCAGCTCAGAGGCCTCTCAACCAGATAAAGACACCTCATTGTAGAAGACAACAATGGTGATGGTGATAGTGATCAGGAATTTCTTGATGCTAATAACCACACCATAGATGACAACATCAATGATGTGTCACACACTCATTGGATCAAGTTAATCTTGATAAGTGTGATAATGTGGAGGGTGAATCTTCCAGGACCAGATCTAAATTTCTCAAATTTGGATCTTTCTCAGCAACTTGCTGTGATCCCTCAGCTAAGGATCCACAAGTCTCACCCCACCACAAACATCATTGGAGATGTTGTCACAGGGGTAAGAACAAGAGGACAAACCCATGAAGCAAATGTTTGTCTTCACTCTTGTTTCTTATCTCAGATAGAGCCCAAGAAAGTTGATGAAGCTCTAAAGGATGGAAGTTGGGTTGAAGCTATGCAACAAGAGCTGCTTCAATTCAAAAGGCAGAAAGTTTGGAACCTTTGTCCTCTTCCTCATGGGAAGACTACCATTGGAACCAAATGGGTTTTAGGAATAAGAAGGATGATAGAGGAATCATCATCAAGAACAAGGCAAGACTAGTTGTTCAAGGATACACACAAGAAGAAGGGATTGACTACACTGATGTCTTTGCTCCTGTAGCAAGACTAGAAGCTGTTAGGATATTCCTGGCATTTGCTGCATCCAAGAACTTCAAGGTCTACCAACTTGATGTAAAGTGTGCTTTCTTATATGGAGTGATTGATGAGGAGGTTTATGTCAAACAGCCACCTGGTTTTGTAGACCCTGATCATCCTGATTATGTCTGCAAGCTTGACAAAGCTCTTTATGGGCTGCATCAGGCACCCAGGAAGTGGTATGAGACACTATCTGAGTATCTTTGTAAACATGGATACAGGAGAGGTACTATAGATGGAACTCTCTTCATCAAAGGACAGGGAAATGACTTATTGCTGGTTCAAGTATATGTAGATGACATCATCTTTGGTTCAACTAATCCAAAGCTCTGCAAAGACTTTGAGAAGCTGATGAAAGACAGATTTGAAATGAGTTCAATGGGAGAACTCAACTTCTTTCTGGGAATTCAAGTGAAGCAGGTTGAAGATGGCATCTTCATAAGTCAGTCAAAGTATGTTCAAGACATACTCAAGAGGTTCAACATGACTGATTGTAAGATTGCTAAGACACCCATAGCCAGAAACCACTCCCTTGGTCCAGATCTTGAGGGGAGAGTGTGTAGATGAACATTATACAGGGCTATGATTGGGTCTCTTATGTATCTTAC
Source organism: Flaveria ramosissima (assembly GCA_025215565.1). Taxonomy (NCBI): domain Eukaryota; kingdom Viridiplantae; phylum Streptophyta; class Magnoliopsida; order Asterales; family Asteraceae; genus Flaveria; species Flaveria ramosissima. The sequence goes on along the minus strand of CM046029.1, from coordinate 63,750,657 downwards.
AGCTAGCAGGCCTGATATCATGTTTGCTACATGTATTTGTGCAAGATATCAAGCCAACCCTAAGATGTCTCACTTAATCACTGTGAAAAGGATTTTAAGATACCTCAAAGGTGCTTCAACACTTGGTCTATGGTATCCAAAGAATCCTAATTTCAATCTGTATGCCTATACAGATAGTGATTATGGTGGTTGCAACATGACTGCAAAGTCTACATCTGGGGGATGTCAATTCCTTGGTGGAAGGGTTGTCTCATGGCAATGCAAGAAACAATCCTGTGTGTCTGCATCAACTGCTGAGGCTGAATACATTGCTGCTGCAAGCTGCTGTGCTCAAGTGCTTTGGATTCAAAATCAGATGCTGGACTATGGATTTAACTTCAAAGAGACTCCTATCCACATAGACAACAATAGTGCTATCTCTATCACTGAGAACCCTGTGCAGCACTCAAGGACCAAACACATCAACATCAGGTATCATTTAATAAGAGATAACTATGAAAAGGGATTAATTAAACTAGTCAAAGTTCATACAGATGAACAATATGCTGATCTGTTCACAAAAGCTTTTGATGAACAGAGATTTAAGTATCTGATATCAGCTATTGGGATGATTAACTTTGAGTAGACTTTTTCTTAAAACTAATTCTAATTATTTCTTCTTAAAATATGTGTGTCCTAAGTTGTCTAGTTCATCACTTTCATAAGCTCATGTTTTCTTTGGATGTAAAATTCTTTTTGAAGACTTTCCTTAGATTCTTGAAAATTTTTGATACTTCGGAAGATAAAATTTTATCTTCGGAAGAAAACATGTCTTCAAAATAAATAACTGTCTAAGAGATTTTACCTTCGGAAGAAGTCAAATTCATCTTCCGAAGCTTAAAATTCTTATCTCAGACACTTATTCATTTTTAAGGACTTTTTCCTTCCGAAGCAAAATTAACCTTCGGAAGCTTTGTTTATTCTTATACAAAGCATTCAAGGGTTTATTTCTCTTCCGAAGCATAAATTTTCAAGACTCTCAGGAAAATCTTCCGAAGCCATTTTAGCTTCGGAAGCTTTTTCAATCAAAACTTCCGAAGACAAATTACCTTCGGAAGCTTTTCGAATTCCAAAAAACTACTTTTTGAGCAAAAGTAAACTACCTTTTCAGAGGTGGGACCGACTTCCGGATTTCAAAGTTTATCCTCTTTCATTAACTTTGGTTCAAATCCCTTTTCACATAAATACCCAACGGTTCCCCCTCTTTCCCACTATCTTCCTCAATTCTACTATTCCTCTAACCTAATTCTCTAAACCGCCTTTGCTTTCTACCTTTCTTCACCCTTAAGCTTCTGAAAGGCCAACCTTACCACAGAAACAACCCAGATTTCTCCATGCAACTTCACAGGCAACATAATCAAGTAGCCCTGTTAAGCTCTGAGAAAGATGCAAGTTTCTCAGAGATTTGCCAATTCTTGACTCTGTCAAACTATTTCACCTCCCTGACCATTGATCCTACTCTATATGAGGATCACTTGCTTGAATTCTGGAAGACCTGCCAAGAGGTCATTATGGATGGGGAGAAGGCACTGTCTGCCACAGTGCAAGGAAGGACAATATTCATCACTCCGGCCATCATTAACCAACATTTGCAGCTGGATGATGAAGAAGGTGAGGTGTCCTTCCCAAAGGAAGCTGTTAATCATTCCTTTGAGCAGATGGGCTATGAAGGAGATTTCTCTGTAAAGACCTTCAGGAAAGGGAAGGTCTCATCCCAGTGGAAATACCTGCTCCATGTGGTTATCCACAGCTTATCAAACAAGCATGGTGGATGGGACCAGATTCCTGAGGATCTCTCCTTTATAGTTCATGGAATGGTTCAGGGGGTCAAGTTCAGGTATTCACAATTTGTTTATACTAATTTACTTGCAAACTTAGACTCCTTAGAGTATTACATGTTTCCTAGATATGTTCAACACATTCTCAACTGTGAACTGGGCTCACAGTTGAGGGAAACAAGTAATATTCTTAAATTGGGACAGATGAAGCCCGGCATCTTTAAAATAATGAAGAAGCCAACTGTAGGCTTCTCAGGGGTAGAAACAGCCCTAGTCCTAAAATGTTAGAGCTCATTGCTCAAGGTGACAACCTAGCAACACAAGCTAGTGTTGAACCCACACCTCTTTTATCCTTACCACTAAAAAGACCAGAAATCACCCTCACCTACCAAAGAAAATCCAAACGAACCCCTGCTCAGGCTATTGAGTCTGTGCAGGCCCCCATATACTCAACCTTACAGGAAGAAGTGGACACTAGAGCTCCCACTTCTCCTGAGGAGCAAACCACTCCCATCTCTCACCTATCAGGGCTGAGGTTCCTCATGCTCACCCTGATGAGCTCACTAGCCCAACAGCCTTAAGCCTTCACTCTGAGTCTCAACACTCAAGTGAACAACCTTCAGGGGACAGCTACCATCCCCAGCCTTTAGATCTCAACCAACCAATTCCCAACCTATCCTTCTACACTGATGAAGACTTAGGATTCAGTGAGTACCATGAGTCTCTCTTCTCTTCCCCTACTCAAAGAGAGATGAGTACCTCTGACTCTCCTCAGTCTATCCCACATCAGTCACCTATTACTGAGGTGGACACTTCTGAACCTGTTCAGGATGTCCATGTGGAAGAGGCTCTCACTTTTGAAAGTGATTACATCATTAAGACCTCAACCATGGCAACTCAGCCCACTGGCATCTCAACTGAGGCTGCCAGTGAGCAGAGGAAAACCAGCAGCCAAGAAACTCAAGCTGGTGGTGAGAAGAGGACTTTGGTCCAATCATCTCATCCCCCAATGATTCTTCTGATGAAGATGAGGGGAATTTGAGACTAAAGGTGCAAATTGTCAAAAACATGCACTTATTTAGTCTCTAAGGTTAGTCACTTGGAATCTCAGGTGACTACCTTACAAAACAGGGTCAATGATCAGCAACTTCAGATTTCATATCTGAAGGAAAAACTAGCTGGGAGACCTTTAAAAGAGCTCAACCAGGAACACAAGAACCTGTGAAGTGATTGACTTATCCTCCAGCTCACCTATGCAAGTGGGTGATGCTACCAAAAAGGGGGAGAAAGTTATTACAACCACAGAACCTGGGAGTTCTTCATAGAGAATGGACATAGAGGACTCACCATCCTCACTTGCTGTTGTGCATTCTCAGCAACTTCCTCAAGTTCACATTAATGTGGACTCTATAGACTTAATCATCAGGAGTCTCTTTGAGGAAGGTATACCAAGGGCTGTCTCATCTCCACCACAAGGAACTGGCAACTACATCATAAGGTGGAGGTATGATGATGACAGAAGAGCCCTTATACTTCACAGAGTTCAAGGCCAACAAGAAGTTTTTCAATTCCAAAGCCTGAGCTTCTATGAAAGACTAGATTTAGTCAACATGCCACTTGTCAATCCAAGCAATTCAAGACAAAGCTGACAGATTGGCTCAAAGAATCCTATCAGGATCCTTGCAGAGTTCTCTCTAAGAAGGAGACTTAGGCAATCAGGCAATGTCATCGGTCAACTGATGTTGAGGTGGACCCTAAGATTAGTTTCATAGGGGAAACCTTGACTGAAGGCCCAGTGGCAGAACCTGAGACCCCATGTCTCATCATCAACAACTGCTGCAGAGGTCCAAACTCCATCTGAGACACCTGCTGGTGAAGGTGTTTCTCAGCCTCTCTCTGGCCAGAGCATGGAAGCTACACCAAGCAATGAAGGCCAAGCCTCAATCCACCCTGAGTCACAAAGGTCTGTTGGTGACAAAGGGAAAAGGATAATGACTCCTGAGGAAATTGAGGAGGAAGAGAGAGAGAGGAAAAGGAGACTAAGGGGAGAAAGTTCCACTGGGTCATCTAGCTTCATGCAAGCTGCAATCAGGGCTGCCCCCAGACCAAATACTCAGGATGATGAGTTAAGGGCAGTCAGGATTACCTATTTACAGACCAGGAACTATGATATTGATGAAATCATCTCCCTCCCCTTAGAAGAGTTAAATGAACTGGCTGACATGGAAGTGTCAAGAGAGATGAAGGAGAAAGAGGATGCAAGGTTACTTCTCCAATTCAAAGAGGAGAAGAGACAGAAAAGACTTTACAAGCATGCTCCCACTCTCTCTCCAGTTCAAGAAAGTCCTGCACAGGAAGATGTGGCTCCACAAGAACCTCAGGTAGATAAAGAAGAAGATAGGATCAAGATGATCAACTACCTGAGTGCCACAGGCTTCTATCAGGCAGATGCACTTCTTCCCTTGTCCTATGACTTCATTGAGTTCGAGTACCTAAAACAACTTGAGCTTGAGCTAGTCAAAGAAAGAAAACAACCAAAAGGAAGCTAAGGGAAGAAGCTGCAAAGTCAAGAGCCATCATTCAAAAGAATGCAAAGAAGTCTGCTGACAGACAAAGAATGATGAGCTTCTTGAAGCTATATGGATTCTCCGGAAGGAGACTTGGCCCCATGTCTCTATCCACAATGGATGAGCATATAAGGGTGATCAAGCAGAAGATTAAAAGTGGAGAACTTATTGACTTGCACTCTCTTCCAAGTCAAGTCCCACCTGAAGTGGAGGTCAAGTTTGAACAACCTGAGACACCTCAACCAGAACCTCCAGCTGAGCCTCAGCAAGCTTCATCTTCTGATCCAAGGCAGGGTCAAACTCCCTCTCCTTCTGAACCTGTGAGGGAGGAACACCCAACTGAGAAAGACACGATGATCAACATGGTGCTGCAGACCAGTCTTCTCAGTTAAAGTCATCTAAGAGGAAGAAGAGAATGGCTTCTAAACCAAAGACAAAGAAGAAGAAGCCTAAGTCATCTACCTCTACACCTCAGGCTGAATCAGATCAACCTGAGGAAGTGCATGATGAGGCAGCCCAATCACTCCTATGCAAGTGGCTCCTCTAACAACTGAGACACCCATCTTGTCCTGGACTTACTCTACTAATCCAGAAAGATGGCATGTTATCAGAGATCAAGGTGTTGAGAATGTCTACTCCTGGCAAGACATAATCAACTTACCTCTGCATGATCTCTTTGAGATGAGAAGATACTTAAGAGTCTTAATGATCCTGACCATCTAATGAAGAAAGGAATGGTCTTGATTGTACTGAAGACTACCAACATCTGAAGATCTTCTAAGTGTTTTGGTAGCATCAGCCTAGGGGGAGTTTGTAAGGATTCCTTAAGTCTGATGCAACCCAAAACATCCAAAGTGTCTCAGCAACATGCACTAAGTACTGAAGTGAAGAATGCTTCGGAAGTTTTACACAATGCATTAGAAACTACTCTAAGTGTAAAATCTTCCGAAGCCAAGACCAATATCTTCCGAAGCCAAACATGAAGTCTTCCGAAGCCTCAGAGACAAAGTCTTCCGAAGCTTCAAACTATGAAGACAGATTTCTTCCGAAGACTTTTAGTACACATGCTTTATCTGATGTACTGTTCCATAAAGCACATTTTCCGCTGCATCTCTGTAAAGTCAACAACTTACATGAGTTGGTGAAAAGGTCCATGCTTTTGGTAACTGTACATTGAGGTCTTGAGTCTGTAACTTTCCACTTTATGTACTTTATCCTTTTTGTAATATATAAGGATGTGAGCTATGGCATGTCATAGTCACAAGGTCAAAAGGCAGATATGCCTTTTGATCCTACAATTGATTTTGTTAGTGTCTAGTCAATTGTATCTAGCTGGCTTTCAAAGTATAGCCGGCTGTAGGTTGTAGTATAAGTATTTCAAGTTCTTGTATCTTTCTTTATGCTTTGTAACACTTGTAAAAGAACTTGAGAAAGTAATATACTGCCTCCTTGAAACCCATACTCTCTTGTTCTGTCTCTTGCTTTACTTGTGTTCTTTGTATCACTTTGGTTAACCCAGTTCACTGTTTGATTAAAGTTTAGTTAATCTCCTCTTTGTGTTGTTGTGTTGTAATTGTGTTAAAGCCCTTAAACGGTCCTGCAATATAAAAGATGGCAATTCATGTTGTAAGTTAGAGAACAAAGTAACTAGGGATGTAAGACAGAATGCACAATCAAACCTCGACAAAGTTTTACAAGTCTCAAACGTTTAAAAGTATATACGATTAGCTAAGTGTACTTGGATCAACCAAGCAGGCTTGTCTGGCCCATAGATCTATGACTTCGCTAGGCTAGCAATAGTTAATTATTGTACATATATTCGACATTACATGGTAGCCACAAAGTTCTAACCACAACATACAGGTGAAATGTCATAAGTTTACAAGATCAAACGTGTTTACAAGTGCAAAGTTTATAAAGTAACATGTTTCACCCCAAAGTGTAAAAATATAAAAAAGGGGTATAGAAATACTCACTTGAAATAAATAAGATGATGATAAGAAAGTAAACGAGGCTCCAACGATTTCTCTTACAAGATGCCTAAACGTATATGTTCCAAGATTATGTTCGATAATAAGATTATCAATTGGACATGAACTAGGGTTCCAATTGGAATTTGGGGATTTTTAATAAATAAATCAAGCAAAATAAAATAAAGCAATCGTTTATGTTTTGGGTTCATAATGTTGGAATCAATCAATAAGAATTCAATGATTTAACTTATTGAATTAATAATGATTAAATATGATATGTGAAAAGAGATAATTAATTCAATAATTAATTGTTTGGAATTTGATAAAGGTAAAATAATTAATATTTAAATGACCTTAAAACTATCATTTTATAAGGTTTTTAAACGTTTTAAATGATCTTTGTAAAAATCTTATAATATCAAAACTTTAAAACAATAATAAGGAAATAATAGAAAATTATATTGTTTTATAAGTTCCAAAAACTTAAATAAAGTTTAAGAAATAACGTTATTAACTAATTATATATGACATGATTAAATGAATAAATGAATAATTAATTATTTAAATAACTATTTGAATAATTGTACATTTAACATATAGATTTATAATGTTTTAGAATAGTCTTCATTTAAAATAACGTGATTTAAACGATGAATGTTTAAAGAAAATGTTTGGACCACTAATAATTTATTAATTATTAAAATCCATTTTAATATTAATAACCCAAGAATAATCTTTAAAATGTTTTATTAAAAAGATTTTTAGTTATTTAAATTTAAAAAAATTACAGAAAATTATTTGGTGCCTTTAAAATATTTAAAGTTTACTACAAAACCATTTTTTTATTTATTAGACATTTTCTATAATTAATTTAAGGGCTAAAAAGCCTAAAAAATGTTTGAGGGTGACCCGGGACCTCAAGGTGGGGCTGCAAGTAACTAACCAGTGAACCAGGGCCGCAGCCATGGTTTAACTTGGTTTTGAAATCTTAAAACATGAATAGAAAGAAAACCCCAAATTTCCTATGAACCCTAATTCGAAAATTCCGAAATTGAACCTTAATTCGATTATGTAGGCCTGTAATCATAGGGCTTTTGTTCCCCATGTAATTTCGAGTCTATGAAGGTGTTTAATTTACCAGTTTTGAAGCGAAACCGACGTGCACGAATGAAGAACAAGTCGCGGCTGTGGTGGAAGTGGTTCGAGTTGCAATCGTTGATGTTATCCAAATTCCTTGCACAGAAAGCTTCCAAGGATTTTGATGGACGAAAACCCTCTGTCAATTGAAGTTAAAAGAGCTCGAAATAGGGTCTACAAGTGGATTGCAGGTCGCGATGAAAGGGGGAATCGAATGAGAAGTTTTGTATGTTTTTAGGTGAAATTGGTAATGGTAATTGATTAGAGGTAGTTAAAAGATTGTTTAGGTTCAATTAATTGGGTTATTATTGAGGTTTAATGCCCGAAAGGCTATGGGGTTTAAGACTATGGTTATCCTCTCGATTGGACTTTGTAACCGGCGTTTAAATGTGATTAATTGATTTATACAAGTTCGAAACACATGCTAGGAAGGATGGGGAGCGATTTGGGATCACGAATCGATCAAAAATCAGTGGTTTTGGTGTCGCCGGAGTCCGACTGAAGAGTGGCCGGAAATTTGGCCGGAAACACGGGGTAAATGAGGGAGGGTTGGTTTGGGTTTTCGAATTTTACACATTTAGTCCCTGTGGTCTTTAGTATTAACATTTTATGCACAAAACTTCATAACTTAAGTTTCTAGATTTACAATTAAGCCCCTGGACTTAATTTAACTTTATGATTTAACCATTTTTAAGCTTATCAATTATTTATGACTTGTTACTCTTATTATTATTATTATTCATATTATCATAGTTATTATGATTGTTATTTATTTTATAATCTATTAGAAATGTTATTATGTTCAATTTAATAGTTTAAGTTATTAACTTTTAAATAAAAGAATTAATTAATGAAAACAAAGAATCAAACATAAATAAACCACAAATTCCATAAATGATAACAATGGTCCTTACAAGATTAATCAAAGTTAATTCTCAGTTAACAAAAATTCAGGATGTTACAGTCTCCCCAACTTTTAAGAATTTCGTCCCTAAATTAAGAATGAAACTTAAACGAACAGGAGACTTAATGAAAGATAAGTGTACCGTAACTATATGAAAGTTTGACCGTCGGAATTTAAGAATCCCAAGTACCACTATATAATGACACAAGCTTAACGCATATCTTGTGATTACGTATCGCTCCTCCGGTTAAACCGTCGGGTTAAGAATGATACGATATGCCGAGATTTTGAGCTGGGTTCCCAAAGATGATTAGAGGCATTGCTAATAACAGAAAGTGAATCGATCATCGGAATTAACGATCGATGTTTAACGACATACCACAATAACCGACTATTTGGGGTAAGTACGAGTCAATTTCTCGACTCGTTATCTCACATGAGTCAATATGAAATACGTGAAACTAGTCAATCGGTCAATAATGCACCAAATGACATCAAGAAATACAAGGCAATTTGAACATATACCAAGTTACGTCAACATTCCCTTTATGCCAAACCATGAATACCAATCGCAGAAAATTCATGATCCTTTTTGTCCATATCGGAATGAATATAATAACAAGTCTTGTGAGTCGCAATCAAGATAGAGATTTAGAGATTTTCAAGATTAGGAGTTCAAGGTTATCCAAAATAATGGGAATTGCATTTTTAATTATGGGTAAAGAGTTAAACAAAGACGTCGTTCATGATCGGATTGGAATTTAAACAATTCAGAATGTCGACAATAAAGGCAATCACAAATAGCTTTCCAAGTACGGCTTGCACACGCGGTTCATCAAACTCATGAACACAACCGTACATTGCTATAACCAGAAAGGCATGGCATAAATTTATAATAAATTTATCTTGTACGAAAGATTGTTTTAGGAGTGTTATCATCGTGCAATTAGGTTTTGATGATAACTCAGAATGAAGGTCGATAAAAAGGTTCCATAAAGCTAGATCAAACGTCAAATTGTAACGTAAAAAGCGTGAGAGAAGAAATCGATTTAAAATTTAAATGTTCCAGGCTTGGAACTAGGGTTACCCTTAAGTAACAATGACCCCTTTTGAGTTCAAGATTCATGCTTTAGCTTGACTGGCTGGAACACTATCGTCGATAAATCAGATAACGATGTTCACCCTTCAAGTTATTACATGTTTCTTGTCAATTGAAGTCTTAAAACCTTGGTAAGTTTGAGATCAAGGAATGGGAATACTCACCAAGATGCGGTTATCACTCCTAGCTTGGTGGTGTATTTCCCAAAGTATGACTCTTAACTACCAAACGAGAGCTTGATCCTAACTCATTGTTGAGGATCCACAAGAATAAAATGAGGTAACTTACCATTAAGGTAAGGATAATCACTCCTATCTTAACAGTGAAGTTTTATAGAAACAAAATATAGCAAAATGAAAAGTTTCATCAAAGAACGGAATTCACTCCTACTTTGATGGGGTCATTTCATTTGAGGAAAATACCATCCCTAAAAATTTAAACAGGTGATATTATCATCAAGGTATGGATTTCACGCCTATCTTGATGATTGAATTTCATAATAACAAGAAAACAATCGAGAACTGACCTTTGTCACCAAAGTACGGGGTTCAATCCTATTTTTGTGGGGTCATTTCATTCATGAAATACGAGTTCCAAAGGAAAATGATTGAAATCTATCCTCAAAACAAGGAAATCACCCCGATTCAGAGGATGGGATTTCATAAAACACACAATACAAAAATTGAAAACCATCATCAAGATACGAAATTTTACTCCTATTTTAAGGAGGTAATTCCATTTGTAAAATACAAATTCATAAAAACAAAAAGGAGGAAATCGTCATCAAGGTATGAGGTTCACTTCTGTCTTGACGATAAGATTTCATAAGAACAATGATAGCGAATGGAAAGTCATCACCAAAGTAAGGGAGTCACCCCTGTTTTGATAAGATAGAATCATTTAGGGGATACGAGTGTCCTTAGTCATAAGTTGACTTGCGGACTCTTGCATTACCTACGATGCGAAATGGTTTGAAGTTTTTTATAAAGCTCGACTTAGCAAATGAATAGAATATCGGCTAGAAGTTCAGAAACTTCAAATTACATCAATGTAACATTAACAGGAAAAGAAAATCATGCTTGCTAGGATTAAGGTTAAAGTTCGGGATAACGGAGTTAATTGTGTTAGGTTCTCAAATCTTGAATGGTTTAAGTCAGGAAAACAAGATCAATGACGGAAAATTATTCAACACAATAATGAGATGTAAACGTTCGATTCAAAATAAAAGGGAAATGCGTTGATTTCTCAAAGTGTTACGTCAACCACAACTTTACGGTAGACACGCGTACCTATAAGCGAACACTCATCTCATGAGTTCCAGGTCAGATAAAAGGATCCAACGGTCGGATCAAATTTATGTGTATACCTTGCCTAGACAAGGTATCCCGGGATGCAGGTATTCCATCTTTCGACATTACATGATTTCAGTTATGGGACACACTTTAAGGACATTTGAAAACCCTAAGTAACAATTTTGAGTTTTAAAGAAAACCATTCGGTTTAGACGACCAATATCTTTGGATATATTAAGATCCATGTACACGTTGGTCACGATACGAAGATAGTTACATAAGGCGCACAACGTATAACGTTGTTTAAACGTAGGAATTGAGGAGTATAACGAATTCAATATTAACGAAAACATTCTGTAAGATAGGAATGAGAAGATATTAGAGTTTCGATGATAAACTAGTCCAAGGAATCAAGAATTTTTGATATTTTATATATAAACCGGATGGTTCCATTTGGTAACACATTACCATTTGGAAACGTTGACATGTAACATCTCGTATTTTTGTTAATTAAAGGTTAATTTTTGTTAAATCTTATAAGACCTATTTATGCTATTTATGTAACTTGGTGGGCTATTTATGTATAATTCCTTATTTAATTTAAAGTTTCTAAGTTATTTAAACAATAATAACAATTATGATAATAATAATAATACTAATAATAATATTAATAATAATACTAATGATGATAATAATAACTTAAAATGTATTGAACTTAAATTAATTAATCTAGGGGGTTAGATTGTCATTTTAGAAACTTAATCTAGATGTTTTGGGCATGAAATAATAAAATAAAAACCACAGGGACTGAAGTTGTAATTAATCAAATCCCAAACCACCCGCCCCTTTTCCCCCCGTTTTTCCGGCACCGCACTCCGGCCACCTCCGGCCGAGGTCCGGCGAAGCCCCAAATCGCATAGCTACCTCGAATTCCGAATCCCAAACGGTTCCAACCGTTTCCAGAACAAGTTTCGAACTTGAATGCGCTTATTAATCACAATTAAACGTTCGGTTTCAAAGAAGAATCGAAGAATAACCGACGGGTTTAATCTTAGAGCCGTTCAATAATTGAATCCCAATAATAATCTAATTAATTCAACATAAACGATCCTCTATCAACCCTTAATCGAACACAACTCTCAATTCCACCTGAAACAAACGCAAACATCAAATTCAACCATCATCTTCATCGCGAGTCTGCAACGAGCGTGTTCATCATCTTCCGAGCTTCAATTGTCGAAATTGGCAAAGGGCTTTGCATCAAGAACCCCATCCGAAGCTATCCTTAAGTTTAATTCGATTGTTTTCAACGTTTGAATCACGAACCAACTTCACCTTGGCCGCGACCTGTTCGTTGTTGTGCTTGGCATCAATTCAAACTAATCCGGGTAATTAAATAGATGAATATGCTCGATTAACCATGGGGAACAAAAGCCCCATGGTTAATCTGGTGAAGAACATCAAACGGAGGTTTAATTTGATTCACAAACATTCTAGGGTTTATGTGAATTTGGGGATTCAAGGCTTTTGGTTGTTTTAAGAAATGGAAACCAAGCCTTAACAGGCATAGGCTACCCAGCCTAATGGTTTCACACTCACATTTCACAGTTAAGGTCACGGGTTCGAGCCTAGTGACCTGCATTATTTTTTTTAAAGGCTTTTTCAGCCATATTTTAATTATGAAAATTTTTTAATAAATATAAAATGATTTTTACAAACTTCAAATATTTTTATAATCATCCAAATTATTTTCTGTAAATTTCTCATTATAAATACTTTAACATTTTTTTTCTTTTCTTTTTAAATATTATCAAACATATATTATGCTTAGTTCATTTTTTAAAAATAGATAATATATAATAGCTTAAATCATTAGGTTATTATTGGTCGTTATGCTACCTTTAATTATTGATTAATAATGATAATTATAAAATTTGATAAACAACTTATGATTAAAATTTATAAATTATTATTAAGGATTTAATTCCTTTAAAATTGTCTAAATGATTTTTTTTTCTTCTATTGGACTATATATATATACGTATTTATATATATATATATGATGATGATTTCAATAACTAGATTTATAAGAACCCCCAAATTCTTATCAAAACCCTAGTTCACGTTTAAACGTTAATCTTATCGCTAAACTTAATCTTGTAATATATACGTTTAGGTATCTTGTAAAGGAACTCGTTGGAACGTCATTTAATTCTTATTATCATCTTATACACTTATACATCATGTGAGTTTCCTTGCCCCTTTTTATCTTTTCACACTATTTTGGGGTGAAACATGATTGCTTATACATGATACACTTATACACATTTGAGACTTGTAAATCACTTGCAATTCATCTTTATATTTTGTCATGGTTATTTGTGTGTTGTAAGTGTTTATATGAGATACATAGTTTGTTTACAATCATTAACTATTGCTAGCCTGGCGACGTCTTAGATCTTTGGGCCTGACAAGCCTATTTGGTGCTAAAGCCGAGGTATTGCCGGCTCCTGATGACGTATGCTTGTTCATCATGGGAACCAAATACACTTAGCCAATCTTATATACTTGTAATCAAGTCGAGGTTTGGTTGTAACGATATGTGTTCTATAACCTTACTAACTTATGACCTATGACATGAATTGCTACTTGTAACCTTGTTATATTATGTATGAAAACCTTGGAAACTCACCAACTATTTTTAGTTGACCTTTTATTTTTATCATGTTTCAGGTCAACCTCAAGTTTAAAGTGGTCTTTGAAGCTTGCAATAAAACTAGGACTTGGACCTAGTTAATAAATAAAATGTTTATGTAATGTTTAGTCTTGTTTGGAACTTATTTCACGTTTGAGACCTATGCTTGTATTTCATTTTAAGACTTATGATAATAATATTTACAATTTAAATATAGCGTTATGTGGCTGTGAACAATCTTAACCCTCACATCTCGACGTTTCCGCCGTCAAGGTTGGGGTGTGACATGACACGTCAAGGTAAATTGACACATTTGCCTTAGAAACGTGTGTATGTTGACCATAGTTTATCACTCATCCCAGAAATCCCCAGGTAAGCATAACTAGTCCCGTAGGATTTATACGATATGCTTGCCTTAGCCGAAGGCCTTTTGCCAGGAAATCCAGAATACAGGTGTCTATGTGTCACACAAATCTCTTAGGTTCATGAAATCAAAACCTTGATGAGATTTTCATAGATTAGACATAAGTCTAAGGAATTAAACTCATGATGATAAGTGTAGATTCCACATGTTGTCGAGAATAAGTTTAGAAAGCTTCATTTGTCGGGGGGAATCAAAGAGTCAAAGTTAAGTTTAGGGAGACAAGTAACAATGTTTAGGCAATCCTATGCTAAGGCATCAAATTGCACATAGAAGGGCATAGCATTATGTAGCATGCAAACTATGTAATTATAATATAGAATTATGATTCTATAAGGTTCATGCATACTATAGTCTAGGTCACCATTTCTAATAACCTAAATCCCTATAGTTATGGGCTCTGATACCAATCTGTCACACCCCAACCTTGACGGCGGAAACGTCGAGGAGTGAGAGTTAAGATCGTTCACAGCCACATAACACTATTAATAATCCAAATATATATTAATCATAAGTTCCAATTGTACCATTACAATCATAAGTCTCAAAGAAAATAAATGACATAACATAAGATGCAACAAGCCAATTTATTTCATTTATTTAACTAAGTCCATTCCTAGATGTGAAAGTACTTCAAAAGTGGCGATCAAGCTTGAGTATTTCCTGAAACATGTTAAAAATAAAAGGTCAACATAATGTTGGTGAGATTTCTATAGTTTTCGATACATAAGTATATAAAAGATGGCAATTCATGTTGTAAGTTAGAGAACAAAGTAACTAGGGATGTAAGACAGAATGCACAATCAAACCTCAACAAAGTTTTACAAGTCTCAAACGTTTAAAAGTATATACGATTAGCTAAGTGTACTTGGATCAACCAAGCAGGCTTGTCTGGCCCATAGATCTATGACTTCGCTAGGCTAGCAATAGTTAATGATTGTACATATATTCGACATTACATGGTAGCCACAAAGTTCAACTAACCACAACATACAGGTGAAATGCCATAAGTTTACAAGAATCAAACGTGTTTACAAGTGCAAAGTTTATAAAGTAACATGTTTCACCCCAAAGTGTAAAAATATGAAAAAGGGGTATAGAAATACTCACTTGAAATAAATAAGATGATGATAAGAAAGTAAACGAGGCTCCAACGATTTCTCTTACAAGATGCCTAAACGTATATGTTCCAAGATTATGTTCGATAATAAGATTATCAATTGGACATGAACTAGGGTTCCAATTGGAATTTGGGGATTTTTAATAAATAAATCAAGCAATCGTTGGAGTTTAAGAAATAACGTTATTAACTAATTATATATGACATGATTTAATAATAGAAAATTATATTGTTTTATAAGTTCCAAAAACTTAAATAAAGTTTAAGAAATAACGTTATTAAATAATTATATATGACATGATTAAATGAATAATGAATAATTAATTATTTAAATAACTATTTGAATAATTGTACATTTAACATATAGATTTATAATGTTTTAGAATAATCTCCATTTTAAATTACGTGATTTAAACGATGAATGTTTAAAGAAAATGTTTGGACCACTAATAATTAATTATTAAAATCCATTTTAATATTAATAACCCAAGAATAATCTTTAAAATGTTTTATTAAAAAGATTTTTAGTTATTTAAATTTAGAAAAATTACAGAAAATTATTTGGTGCCTTTAAAATATTTAAAGTTTACAAAACCATTTTTTTATTTATTAGACATTTTCTATAATTAATTTAAGGGCTAAAAAGCCTAAAAAAATGTTTGAGGGTGCCCGGGTTCGAACCCGGGACCTCAAGGTGGGGCTGCAAGTAACTAACCAGTGAACCAGGGCCGCAGCCGTGGTTTAACTTGGTTTTGAAATCTTAAAACATGAATAGAAAGAAAACCCCAAATTTCCTATGAACCCTAATTCGAAAATTCCGAAATTGAACCTTAATTCGATTATGTAGGAGCCTGTAATCATAGGGCTTTTGTTCCCCATGTAATTTCGAGTCTATGAAGGTGTTTAATTTACCAGTTTTGAAGCGAAACCGACGTGCACGAATGAAGAACAAGTCGCGGCTGTGGTGGAAGTGGTTCGAGTTGCAATCGTTGATGTTATCCAAATTCCTTGCACATAAAGCTTCCAAGGATTTTGATGGACGAAAACCCTCTGTCAATTGAAGTTAAAAGAGCTCGAAATAGGGTCTACAAGTGGATTGCAGGTCGCGATGAATGTGGGAATCAAATGAGAAGTTTTGTATGTTTTCAGGTGAAATTGGTAATGGTAATTGATTAGAGGTAGTTAAAAGATTGTTTAGGTTCAATTAATTGGGTTATTATTGAGGTTTAATGCCCGAAAGGCTATGGGGTTTAAGGCTACGGTTATCCTCTCGATTGGACTTTGTAACCGGCGTTTAAATGTGATTAATTGATGTATACAAGTTCGAAACACATGCTAGGAAGGATGGGGAGCGATTTGGGATCACGAATCGATCAAAAATCAGTGGTTTTGGGGTCGCCGGAGTCCGGCCGAAGAGTGGCCGGAAATTTGGCCGGAAACACGGGGTAAATGAGGGAGGGTTGGTTTGGGTTTTCGAATTTTACACATTTAGTCCCTGTGGTCTTTAGTATTAACGTTTTATGCACAAAACTTCATAACTTAAGTTTCTAGATTTACAATTAAGCCCCTGGACTTAATTTAACTTTAAGATTTAACTATTTTTAAACTTATCAATTATTTATGACTTGTTACTCTTATTATTATTATTATTCATATTATCATAGTTATTATGATTGTCATTTATTTTATAATCTATCAGAAATGTTATTATGTTTAATTTAATAGTTTAAGTTATTAACTTTTAGATAAAAGAATTAATTAATGAAAACAAAGAATCAAACATAAATAACCACAAATTCCATATATGATAACAATGGTCCTTACAAGATTAATCAAAGTTAATTCTCAGTTAACAAAAATTCAGGATGTTACATATGTAAATACGGTTATTATAGTTATTACTTTATGAGTTTGTGTTTTATTATGTGAGAGCTTTTTAACAAACTAAATCACGTCCAAACAATGTTATGATGAATGATATATTGATGCTTGATTTTGTGTGTCTGAACTGTATAAAGCTACGGAAATTGAGAACTAAACTCATGGAACTTGTCCATATATATGGGATGATGAAAGTTTAAGGGGTGTTAAGGAGAAACACTCCTTAGTAGTTGTTTCCTTAGTGGAAACAAAAGTGGGAAACAACTCAGATCCTAACTCGCACTCGAACACGCGGGTGGTATGGGCAATAGGTGCAATGTTGCGCTTTGATGACTTGTTTTATGCTTCACACATCACCCTAAGCCGCTTTAGAACCGCCTTTGTATTTTTGAATTTTGTCATGGCGTTAGCAGCAATAACTTGCTCTGATGCGTGGCTCGTTACTACTAAAATGAGCGGGTCACGAGTTATCGAGTTGGCCAGTAGCTCGAATACTATTGAGGTGTTGCTATTGATGACATCACCTAGCAGTGCTACTTTTGGGTTGGTTCTCATTTCTAATACGTAGCAGTTATTGATCGCGTTGAAACTGTCCGAGTCGTAGTAATTGCCGGTGATCCTTGGTTTCATTGCTTCTCATCAGTTGCGACTGTTCAACACATGTTGCTAGTGATAAGCTGAAAAACAGTTTTATAACAAAAGTTTTAAAGACATTCAAAACCTGAATTGAAACAGAAACTTTAATTTAAATTATAATTGTATTAAGATGTTAATTTTAACACTATGTGTTTAAGATAAGATATCTAATATTTGTTTCAATTATGTAACTAAGTTGTGGTCTTAGTTGTGACACACCTTTGGAATACTAAAAACCTTAATACAATTTAACACATTTGTTTAAGATAAGATATCTTAAATTTGTTTCCATTATGTAACTAAGTTGTGGTCTTAGTATGAAACACTTTTGGAAAACTAAAAAACTTGAGAGACTCAGGCTTCGTAGGTCTATTATAAACTCTCAATAACACTCAAAATCCAACGATCAGTTGTTATTTTTTAGGCTCGGTAGGTCTATTCTGATGATTCAATCTGTTTGTAATTGTTATGCTCTTAGAAACAAACAAGTTATCTTGAGAAAATCAAGTTTGTTTTTCGGGAAACGTGTTTAACATGGGCTTTTTCTCTTCTACTCATTCTTTGCATTTTAATTTTTCAATTGTGACTTGTATTGTAATTTACTTCCATATTGTATTTTTTTTCATTGTATTATTATTTTATATATAAAATTGTGAACAGTGCCCTATAAAATTTAAAGAAAATTCCAAACATACCATTTATAATCTCTATAATATTTCAGCTTTAACACTGAATTTTAGATAAAATTTCTTTTTAAAATCAGTTTAAAACATATTTACTTACTAAGGGCTAACCAAAACAAATAACTTCTAGGAAAATATAGAAAACGAGCCAACACACGTGTTGTCAAGTGGATTACCTTTGGCAGGCAGTTAATATCCTAAATGATGTTTAAACACCATTATGGTTTTCTTTTTTTCTTTTAGGGTAATAAAAATATGTTATCTTACATCACCGTCTTAAGCCTTTGGGAGGTTCTTAACAGAATTGTGTCCTTAAATTGTCGATGTGGAGATCAATGCTCATGATTTTAGTGCGGTAGATTATTGGAAGCATTCAAGTTTTTTATGCCTCAACCATATGTTAAATGGCCTCCTACATGCATTGTATGACAAATATTCAAATATCAAGACTTTCAAAGAATTATGGGAGTTGTAGGATCGCAAGTACAAAATGGTCGAAACCATGAAAAAGTTTTAGTTTGTCTTCTTAATGAAGAGTTCAACAAGCTTGCTCAGATGAAAAACATTACTTATAATGAAATGAGTATTTCAAATGCCTATCGGTGTGAAACTAAAAAGAAAAATTACTAATCACAAATTCAAGGAAAAAAATTGTTGAAAAGAAACTTCAACTATTTTAAAAGACTTGTTATAGTTTTTTGCTAAGTTGGTTATAATGCAATTAAAATTAAGATGCCTAATAAAGAGAACCCAAGCATGCTAGATATGATGTAAGAGATCACCATGATATTTAAAATCTCACCAATGTATCAGATGCCAGTATGGTTGGTTCTTTTTGGAGTATGGCAAAAAGTCTCTCTCCCAGCCTTCTCATTCTTCCATATTTAATATTACAAATATTCACATTTAACTACCTTACTAATTACAATAATTGAAGTAAGGATAAATAAATCCTACACTAATATACCCCCTTAGTCTAAAGAGGAGGGTCACGGATGCTTAGACTGGTACGGAAATCATGAAAAAGAACTCTCGGTAATCCCTTTGTAAAAATGTCAGCAAAGTTGAATCTGGAAGGTACGTGTAATACTCGAACTTGACCCCGTTGAACTTTTTCACGAACAAAAGGATATCAATCTCTATATGTTTAGTCTGTTGATGCTGGACCGGATTACCAGAAAGGTAAATGGCACTTACGTTATCCGTGTAGACCAAAGATGTGCGAGTCGGAGGAAATCCCAATTCAAGAAGTAAATTACGTAGCCAACAAATTTCTGCTACGACATTGGCTACCGCGCGGTATTCTGCCTCGGCACTAGACCGAGAGATCATGGTTTGCCGCTTAGAAGACCAAGAAATAAGGTTGTCACCGAAATAGATGCAATAACCAGAGGTAGACCTGCGTATCTGGGAAACCAGCCCAGTCGGCATCAGTATAAGAAATAAGAGTGGTTATCGGACCTGGGCGCATATGAACACCCATGTGGATAGTGCCCTTGACATACCGAATAATGCGTTTGAATGTTGAAAAATGGCTGGTCCGTGGGGCGTGCATATGCATACAAACCTGTTGAACGACATAAGAAATATCTGGTCTGGTAAAAGTTAGATACTAAAGTGCACCCGCTAGACTCCGGTAGGTGGTGGGAACATCGAAAAGCTCACTGTCACGGGCACTTAGCTTACCAGATGTGTCAACCGGTGTGTGAACTGGGTTACAAGAACCCATTTTAGCCCGAGTGATAATGTCTTGAGCATAAGTACTTTGAGATAAGAAGAGGCCCTAGGTGTGTATTTTAACCGATATACCCAAAAAGTAGCTTAATGGGCCAAGATCTTTCATGGCAAACTCCTTAGACAGTCGAGACATTAAATGTTTCTTGAGAACAGGCGAAGATGTAGTCAAAATAATGTCATCAACATATAATAAAAGATAAGCAATATCGGTAGGGTGGGCGTGGATAAGGCCAAGATAAGGCAAACTCCTTATATATGTCATCAACATATATAATTAGACAGTCGAGACATCAAATTTTGTTTGTTGAGAACAGGCCAAGATCTTTCATGGCAAACTCATCCATCATGGCATGGTGCCAAACCGGAGTGGATAAGGCCTCGATAGGGTTACAAGGTAAAGGATGAATGGAGGTGGGGGAAGTTGTCGCATTGAGATTGTAGGGTTGGCGAGGTTTAGAGTGACCAGTCATACTACAAGTGGTCATAGTGCGGGATGGGGGAGGTGGTGAGGGAGGTGATGGTTGTTGTTGAGGCGAGGATGATGGGGACGATGGTGATGGTTGTTAAGGTGAGGATGATGGGGCGGTGTAGGTGGTTGATGTTGATTGTCGGATGAGGATTGTGTAGACACAACAGTAGGGGAGGTGTTTAGGGTGGCTGCTTGGGTGAGGTTGGTAGGGTTAGTGGGTTGTGGTGTTGGTTTTGGTCTACGAGAGTATGTCTTGATAGGTGGTGCGGATTGGGTTGGTGGAGGTATTTGTGACAGAGAGGTGGTGGAGGCAGTGGTGTGAAGATGGTGCCAAATAGAGGGGTGAATGTCAGTAGAGAGGGTACTGTGAAGGAAATCATAGGAGGGGATTGGATGATGAATTTTAGAAAAAGAAAACACAGTTTCATCAAATATGACATGTTTGGATATGATTATTTTATGGGTGGTTAGATCATAGCATTGTACCCCCTATGGTTTGAGGGGTAACCAAGAAAAACACACGGGGTAGAACGGGGTTGGAGTTTGTTAATGGTTGTGGAAGGTATTAAAGGGTAACAAAGGAAACCGAAAATTCAAAGATGATCATATATAGGCTTTTTGTGATAAAGAAGAAGAGTAGGATTGTGATTGTTTTTAGTTTTAGAAGGATGAATATTGAGCAAATAAGTGGCCATTTGAAGTGCATGGTGCCAAAAAGTAGGGGGAAGAGAAGCATGAGTAAGAAGAGTATGAATAATATTTTTTTATGGAACGAATCTTCCGTTCAACTTCGCCATTTTGAGATGATGTGTGAGGGCACGAGAAGCGAAATTTGCATGCCATTTTGTTTGCAAAAAATTTGGAAAAAATGATTGTTATATTCGGTGCCATTGTCGCATTGAAATGTTTTTATGTTTCTTTCAAATTGTGTTTGAATGAATTTGTAGAAATGGAGAAAGATGGAGAAGATGTGTGATTTATTTGCTAGAGGAAACGTCCACAGATAATTGGTATAGTCATCCAAAAATAAAATATAATAAGGATGATCCCCCGAACTAAGAGTGGGGGAGGTCCACAAATCACTATGCATAATGTCAAAAGGAAAATAAGTAGTAGAAACAGAAGCAAAAAACAGAAGTTTAACATGTTTGCCAAACACACACGCTTGACAGACTTTATTATCTGAAAACTGGATAACAGAAACGGAATTGTTTTTATTTAAAATACGAAGTAAAGCAGATCCAAGGTGTTCAAGACGTTGGTGCCAAAGGTCTTGAGTGAGGGCAGCAAAAGTAGGTGGTTTGGTGAGATGAGTTGATGATGATGAGAGGTAAAGGTCCCCGGTGTTGTTACATCGGAGGATAGGTATCCGAGTCTGGTATTCCTTCACATCAAAACCAAAGGGGTCAAATTCAATTGAAACATTATAGTTAGTTGTTAGACGACGCATCGAAAGTAAATTTTTAACAAGTTGGGGTGCATAAAGGACATAATGAAGATTTAAGGGTGGGTATGGTTCCAACAACCGGAATTTGATACCCATTACCCAAAACAATATGGTTTAAAATACCATTATTAACATAATGTTAGAGATTACCTATAGTATTCGTCATGTGGTTTGTGGCACCAGTGTCAAGATACCAATTCTGATCTGGGTTTAAAGTCATTGTGTGCAATGCCTGCTCAATATTGGTTGGAGTGTAGTAGTCAGAAGCATATGCATGTGTTGGAGACGGACCAAGAATGCCTGGTGCACGAGATGGAGGTCTAGCAGTAGGAACTGTCGGATACATGCAAGGTGGAACAGGCCTTGGTGAAGGTGACCAAGTCCACGGTTGTGAAGGTTGCTGCCAATTCTGTTGTGTATACTGCCCCAAATTAGGAAAACAGAACGATTTCCATAATTATGAAAATTACCTCGAAACCGACCGTGACCGCGATCCTGACCCCCGGCCCCCGCGATCCATAATTATGAAAATTAATAGAAAGATGTGATTTTTAATTCCTTAAAAATAACTATTTTTAAAATAATAGCTTATTTTTAAAAAATTTAAATAAGAGAGAGAAATGTAGCAATTAATAAAATTAATTTTTAATAAGAGAGATAGTTGAGTGTTTAAATTACTATAATACTCTTTTGGAGGGAAAAATGATATGAAGATATTTAGAAGAATGACATGTGACAAAAATATGAGTTTAGAGAATGAGAAGTGCCAAAAAAAACTTTTTTTATTAGATACAATAGATTTAGTTTGAATATATTTTTATATACTAGGTTAGAGCCCATATATTATATGGGTGAAATAAATAAAACATATCAAAACTATTAGATTTATATCCATCGGTGAAATAAAAATATAATGAATATTTAAAAGTTATAACAAATAATGGAACTAAAAATTATTACTTTATATTTAAAGATAAAATATGTCTATAATCATATAATTTAGTATGTATTAATAATTATTAAAATAAGAATATTTATATTTTACATATTTAAAGTTTAGCTTACTCATTTAAATTATTTATCATTTAATATGCGAGAGACAATAAACAAAAATATAGATATATTTGTTTTGACATGTTTTAGTAAAAAAGGATAATCAAATTTATCTTTTTTATAATTTTCGTATTTATTATGAGGGATATGCGAAAAAATGATTTTTTTGATATGTTATAATGATAACATGTGTCCTTTAATACGATAGAATGATAACACGTATCTTAAAAAAACTTTTTTTATTATATGTTATCTTCCTACTCTAATAAAAAAGTAACTTGAGGTGCCACGTGTCAGCACCACAATCATCCTCACCAAAATTTTCCCGCCTCTTTCTCATCTTAAATAATTACCTTAATTACTAATAATATTATTTAACATTCTTTTGCATTTAATAAATTAAAAAATATATCTATTTATTAATGATATTTCTAAATAAACAATTCTTTTATAAAATAATAAATTTTTCTAAAGCATAAAACTCTTTTAACATACGAAATATTTTAAAAATTGGTATTTTTAAAAATTCAATTTTTCAAAACCAAAAATAATTAATTTGGGAGTTATACTAAGAAAATGTTTAAAAATGATATTTTTATACGGTTTGTTTTAAAACAAATTTTTTTTTTTGAAAAAGAATTAAGAAACATTTCTCATACGTAATTTTAGTCATATATATATTAAAATATCATTTTATAATTAATAAATGTTATTATATTAATATTTTATTTATTTAACCCGTGTAATACACGGGTTTACTAAAACTAGTAAATATATATAGATTTTACCATCCGACCCGACCTGAACTAAAAACATTTAATATTTAAAATGATGACAACCGATCCTCAAAAGCTTCTAACCCCACAGAACAATTAATGGGCCCGCAACTGAATTCACATCCTAAATCCGAAATCTTACTAATGTGTGTACGAATATTTTATTAAATTATGCTTACATTTTTCTATTATTTTTAAAAAATTTAAAAAATATTAATATTATAGTATTATTAGCTCAATGATTCGCTCATTTTATGGTGTGAATCAAACTCTCACTACCATTTTCTTCCCCATAAAGATTTCACAACAAGAGAGAGAGAGAGAAAGAGAGATGACGTCATTTCACGAGACGGAGCTCCGGCTAGGACTGCCGGGCGGCGGCGGCGGAAGTAAGTCCGGCGAAGGCGGAGACACGGCGGTGCAAACCACCGGAAAGAGAGGCTACGATGAAACAATCATGGACTTGAAGCTCAAACTGTCATCAGATGATCAACAACATAAGCTCTCCTCCGGCGTCATTGCCGCCGTTACCGGTGGTTGCTCCGTTAACCCTCCGGCGAAGTAAGCTTTTATCTTTCTAAAAATTACTACCGTTCGGTAAACTTGTGCTGAACCATTAAAAAGTCTGATCGAATAAGAGTTAGCCTCTTAATCAACAAACATGTATCTAAAATACACTTGTTAAAAGACTCAATGAGCTCTTTTAAGTGTAACATACATGCTATACATCTGACTGATTCAGAGACAACCTGTTAATAAAATTATTAAAAGACTACCAAACAACTGAAATGAAATTAAAACATACGTGGTGGTTTTAATAGGGCACAGGTGGTGGGATGGCCTCCGGTGAGATCTTACCGGAAAAACATGCTGTCGGTTCAAAAGAAGAGCAGCCTCCGCCACGGTGAGGAGGCCGACGATCTATCGGTGATATCGCCGCCGTATGGAGCCACCGGTGGTGGCGGTGGTGCGGCGTTTGTGAAGGTGAGCATGGACGGAGCACCGTACCTCCGGAAAGTTGACTTGAAAATGTATAAGAGCTATCAAGATCTGTCTGATGCTTTGGGGAAGATGTTCAGTTCATTCACTATTGGTAACTAACTAACTTATTATTATTATTATTAGTTAATATAAGTGTTTTAACTAGAAAAAATGAGTGTTACCGGACTCACAAACCGACCTGCAGTATCCTAGTTCATGAACGTTGCAGGAGGCAATTGGCTCACGGTTCGAAACCAGACCAAGGGGTGGGGTTCGAAATATTATTTCTATCCCTCAATAACATTACACTCGTACCCATGAACTGCTAATTTTGGCTGTCGTTGTGAGCTCGCCACCCCAAGATGTTTTCCTAGAGGGGATCGAACCTAGATCTCCTTTAAAGAACCAAAGTCATCTACCGTTAGGCCACCTTGAGGTGGTTAATAAGTGTTTTAACTAACTAATCATTACTTAATTAAATATTTATAAAAACTAATAACTTTTTTAATCCATTTTGCTATGAAAACTAATCCTTTAGGTACCTGTGGATCACAAGGGTTGAAAGATTTCATGAACGAGAGCAAATTAATGGATCTTTTAAACAATTCCGACTATGTTCCGACCTACGAAGACAAAGACGGCGATTGGATGCTCGTCGGAGACGTTCCCTGGGAGTAATTTTTCGTTTAATTATTACTGATGTTGTTATGGTGAAGGGGTGTGAATTTATGATGCGATAAGAACCTAATTAGGAAATTCACTGGTTAAGTTTAGTCTAAGCAAGTTTGGGTCGAACACAAGAACACATTTACCTAAACGAGTTGGGTGTTCAGATTAACTTGATGGGTTCACAAGTTGACTCGTTTATCTATTTATTTTATCTTTTAATGTACTTTTAAGTCGTAACTTAGGTATTTTATGCCAAATTTTAACGGTTAAAGAGAAATTAATGATAATTTTTATACCCTAAACTTATTTTATACATATATATTTTATGGTAAATTTGTAATTTTAAAGTATTTAAATTTTAAACGTAAAAAGTAAAGTTTTTGTTTATATTTGTATCAACCCGTGAACTTATATTTTATAGGATTCGTAATTATTTATTATGGGATAAACAAACGAATTATAACACTAATTACCATTATTTTTTGGTAATTAATTGGATTTAACATTTCTTTTTATTTTCCATCAGGATGTTCGTTGATTCATGCAAGCGTTTACGTATAATGAAAGGGAAGGAAGCTATCGGACTTGGTAATTAACGTTACATGATTAATTGTCATATTACTAATAATATATGTTTTAACATTTTATATCAAATAATATTATTCTTTTGTATGTTAAACTTCACATATGTCTAACAAAATGTTGTTTTAATGAAATTTTAGCACCGAGGGCTATGGAGAAATGCAAGAACCGAAGCTAAAGGCAACGAACAGACTCAAACCGTGACATCCTGCTCAATCGGTGGCATACAATGAGAATACTCGAGATGGAATGAACAGACTGCACGGTTCGTGTCTGTACGTATAGTTTAAATAAACTTTATATGTGGATTTGAGTACTTTGATTGTTGATTATATTGTGAGAGTAGTGTGTGTTTATAAACTTGGGTGATTGAATTTTATGAACATAAGTAGGCAAAGACCAATAAATATCATATATATGTGCTACCAAAATCTAAGGTTTCGTGCCTTTGTTTTGGTGATTTGTTGTAGTACTATGTCTAATAATCAATGTAACTTGTGTATGATGCATTGTGTTATTTCATGTAGGTAAACTAGTGTCTAAAACTTTATATTATATCCTACATTTTAATCTTTTAATAAGCATAATTCATGTTAGCCGTTTATACAATTACGAGTTAATAGATCGGACATAAATCATAATCAGTTGGTTCTGAACACAAACTTTGTGAAAACTACATAATTATTGTCTTAGCCCGCTCCCTTTGTTATTGACAAAATTTTAAGATCCGATCAACTTAACCAACTGTTTTAACAGCTAAACCATCACAGTTTTCGGCTTTATACTAGTCTCGTTCCTGATAATGATACTTCATTCAAACCACATATTGATTTTTATCCTTCTATCATTTCTAACTTGTTATTTTATCATATGATTATTCTAACTTTATAAAGATAGAACTCAAGACCCTAGTTACCATAATCGGTGTGTCACACGACTATATATCATTTCATGCAACGTATTTTTTTTATGTATCATGATCCTTTAAAAAAATGTTGGTGCATAATTAGTTTAAGATATCGTATTTTATATTTATTGTGTTGTTTGATTCGACATGTTCTTGATGTACACAATTATTGAAAATTTGATGCATAATTAGTTTAAGTCTTCAAGTCGATATTGTAGTGGTAAAGTTATATAATTTCCAGTCAAATAATTGTAAGTTTAAATTATACAGATTCTATGACTTTAGAAGTATTGCAGGTGTAGTGTAGATGTGTCCACTCATTTAAAAATTAATTTAACATATCATATGTTATATTGATCGTGTTATTTGGTTTGCATATGTACCATGAATGGTTGAATCTATAATAATTATACATATAGTTAATGCTTATTTCTTATCCTTTGTATGTAACAAGTATGGCAGAAATACGACATAAGTTGACAGATTTAAATGACAAAATATGATATGATTTTGAATATTGTTTTTTTAAAGTTATTGTGAGACATGAACATGTGAATGTCAATGTTGGGGCATGCATTTATTTGGGTTGGTCGGTCCATGAATAATGTATGTATCTTGAATGAATTTAATTCGAAAGAAGACACTTAAATAATGCATGCATTTTCATATTATTAAACTTAGCTTAGATTCATAACTTGCCTTTATTGAAGTAAACTAACCTAAATACAAATACATAAACATACACAATATATACATAGGTGAGTCTAATTTAAAAAGCATACAAATTTATGAGTAACATCTGTCCATGTATAGGTTTATAAGCGAGAGGTTTTTGTGTTTACATACGCAAGTTTTTGTGTAAACATCTACACCACATAAAATGGGATAACCGCATTGTGTAACGGGTGGTCAGAATCCTTACAGACCAGCTTCCATTCACGTTGTGTAAATGTGATAGAAACTCGTGTATAAAAAAGAATAACTGCAAGGTGTAAGATGGGATAAATGTGCAGTTTATTACACAATCCCTTACAAGTTTATAAAAGGAATTATTTTCATACGACAATATTTAGGAAAGAAAATAAAGTTCTTAATTAATTTTAAGATGCAACTTTGTGAAAAGATGATAAAATATATATAAAAGTTATATGAATATAAAATGAATAAACTAGGATTTAATAAAAAAAGTCAATAAAACAATGAACTCTCTTTATCGTCCCGGTCATTAGTAACCTCCAATGAATTGCAAAATTGTCACAGTATCAATCTAATCATCAAATAAATTTGATCAAAAACTCATAATCCTTTATCAAAAGTAGATTTTGTATTTGATCCATTCTCATACATACTACACGCATATTTGTGTGTGCATGCTTCTACAAACAATTTGTGTAAAATGCTAAATATTACGAAGAACACGCAAAACAAAATTAATTATAAAAACTTCTAAAATCTAAGAAACCGATAGACATGTAAAAACTAATTATAAAAAATGATAAAACTAAGCTTTATGGAAAAACTAATTATAAAATTACGCTTATAAGAAACTAATTATAAATATGATAATTACGTTCTTTGGTAAGAAATTTTAAATATTTTAAAAAATAAATACATCAGAATGTGCTATTTGTAGGATTTAACCCTCGATCTTAAAGAGTGTAATTATATAAAAGTGTGAAAATATCCAAAGTTTTTAAAGTTTTGTGGAGATGGTCATGTTCACCGCAAGTTGCCATGATAGTGCTGAATACCATGCAACTTAATAAATGAGAAGAATCCAGATGTGTAGATCTCTTGTTCTTTATCATATGTATCAGTTTTTGCTGCTTGAAATTTTTTTATATTATTGGATGTTAGACCTGAAAAACATTAGAAATAATAATAGTAATAAATGAATTATATCTTTTTCGTAAATAAGCAAACTTAGAAGTTATATCTTTTAAGATAAAAAAATTACACTACTTGCTCTTTTTAAAAAAAATTATGACATTTTACTAATTGCATTTTCTCTTTCAATTAGTTTTGTGTAGATAGTCAAATTATCCTTACTAATAAAATACAAATATGTAATGCAAACAATACCATCGGTATCGTTAATGTAATTATCTTTATTCAAGTACTTTTGCTATAAAATGATAAAAATAAACAGCAAAAATAAGAAAAGTATAGAAAAACACTCACCCACCCATCACGCTCATCTCTCTCTCTCTCTC